>JAWWEX010000094.1:5239263-5264344 GCA_035583215.1 Arremon brunneinucha | reverse complement strand
CAAGGCCGAGCCGCCCCCGGCCGCCCCGCCCCCCCCCCCCGCCGCCCCGCCGGCCCCACCGCCGCCGCCCCCCGAGGAGGCTCCGGTGGTCCCGGAGGGCGAGGAGGAGCTGGAGTGCCCGCTGTGCCTGGTGCGGCAGCCGGCGGAGAACGCGCCGCGGCTGCTGTCGTGCCCGCACCGGTCGTGCGGGGCCTGCCTGCGGCAGTACCTGCGCATCGAGATCACCGAGTCCCGCGTCAACATCTGCTGCCCCGAGTGCAGCGAGCGCCTCAACCCCGCCGACATCCGCCGCCTGCTCCGCGACTCCCCGCACCTCGTCGCCAAGTACGAGGAGTTCATGCTGCGCCGCTGCCTCGCCGCCGACCCCGACTGCCGCTGGTGTCCGGCCCCCGACTGCGGGTGAGTGATGCGGTGGCGCTGGGGTGATGCCGCTCCGTGCTGGGACAGCCCGGGCAAAGGGGGACCTGCTTGTCTCTCTATGCTGGGACAGCTTGGGGAGTGGGGAGCTGCCGTCCTCCTGTCCTCTCCGTCCTGGGACAGCGTGTCTCTTCCATGGTGGGACAGCTTGGCAGGGAAACCTGCTGTCTCCTTAGGGTGCTGCCCCGTCTGTCTGTCCTGGGATGTGTTGGGAAGTTAGACCCTGCCCTGGAGGGATGCTGCCTGTCCCCAACACGTGCTGGGATAGCTGGGTGAAGTGGAACCCGCTGTGGTTGCTGCCTATCCCCAGCATGTCCTGCGGATGGCTTCCCGGCTGGGATGGCACTGGGATCACTGTCCTGCCCCACGTGTGTCCCAGGATGGCACAGGGAGGGGTGGCTCACCCTCAGTAGGGTGCTGCTGATGATACACATCTGGTCCTGCCTTGTCCCATGAAGAGCCCTCACCACAGAGGTTCTTTGCTTATCTGCAGTCTGTTCAGGACAGCTGAGAGGCCTTGGGTACCAAAATTCCATCTATCCCCATTATCTCGCAAGAACTCCAGGGTTTGACCTTGGGGATTGTGAAAACACAGATTGGGTAGGAGTGATATGACTTGAAGGGGGTTTTAGCAGAGCCATCGCTTCCCTAATAGAACAGAAACCTTTTTTCCTGCACAAATGGTAAGTGTGGACTTTCCCAGCTGTGCATTTCTCTGCCAGTCCTGGGGACAGTGCATGGGGACAACGCTGCAGCCTCCAGTGGTGGGGAAGAAGGAACAGTAACCAGTCACTTTTTCCCAGTGAGGACAGGAATACACAACACACAGGAGTGATGTTGACTCACTGTCCGCTGCCCAAGTGAGGAAACGTCTGTCTGTCCAGAAGTCAGCCCAGCCAAGCCTGATGACTGTGTAGTTATGAACGCGTTGCTTTCATTTTCTCTTCCCTTTTCTTTTAAACGAGCTCTGTTCGGTTTCTGTTTTGGGCGTGAGCCAAAGCTGCCTGGAAAAGGGCTTGGTCGGGGAACTTAAGAGAAGTGCTGTGAAGTTGAGCTACGACTCAGCTTGGATGGCAATTTTGGGTAGCAAGAACATGAAAGGAAAGTCTGACCTGGTAGTCGGAATGGAAAAGTTGGTGGGAGGGTTGTGAAGATTTAATCAGAGCCTTGTAATAGGCATCCTATGCAAATCAGTGAACCTGGCTCAGGTTACCCATTTCACGGCTTCTCGAGCATCCTGTATGAGGGCTTGTTCCTTCAGAGGGTGAAGTTAACAGCAAACAACACCTTTGCTCCTTGCTGAAGCCGAATCAAGCGCAAGATCTCGATATTGCAGCAGCGCTGGGGATAAGATCAGGGACATAGAGCAGCCACGGAGGGAATGCCTCTGCTGGTGACCGGCTAGGGAAAATCCAGTTCCTGCTCACCGAATCTCGGCTCCTTGAGTGTTGTGATGTTGTCTGTGCCCGGGATAAGGTGTACAAACAGCGGCGTCACCCGGGCTGGCTGCTTGGAAGGAAGCAGCTCCAGGGCGTTGCCTCTGTGACAGCAACGCAGCCTGATCCCTTCCATCCCTTCCTCTGGGGGATTTTGGGCAGGCTGGTGCCACACTCGGCTCTTTCTCTGAGCTAAAGCCTCCTCCCTGGTTCCTCAGAGAGCAGGATGACATGCTGGCATCCTCCTCCCAGCTGCCCAGAAGAGCAAGAAGCGACCCCGGGGCTGCTGGAGATGTTGGAGACAGCTCTGGTGGACCGGCGCTGCTGGTGTGTCTGTGGCAGCTCGAACAAAGGCTGTTGGAATCAGCCCTCCGGCAGGGAGAGGAATTAATCACCCTATTCATTCTTCCCAGCAGAGCTTGTGTGGCTGTGCTTATGTAAAATCAGGGTATGAATTATTTACAGCGGGCTTTCCCCGCTGTAGTAGTGCCGGAGTAGTACGGAGTGTAGGGCTGGGGGCACGGCAGGGTGATGTTTGGTGTGGATGTCACCCACCGCTGTCACCCCAACTGAAACTCGCCAGCAGCGTCATTTCAGGGTCAGAGAATCGAGGCATTCCTTTATTCTGGCCAGGATGTGCAGCAGAAATAATTTCATCCACACATGCCTGGTTTGTGCAGTGAAAATCCTTTCATCCCACCTGGTTCTTTACCAGACTTTTCACATTAAAACCCCCAAAGAAACTCACTGTTGATCTTAAATTCCACAATGATTCCATCTCCTATTGGCTATTGATCCCTTCGATGCTAATTCAGCCCTCATTCTTTGGTTCTCTTATCGATCTTTCCCCAGACCAGGTGTCTCCAGCCTCACCCGGGGGTGATGTTTGTTGATGTCCCTTTATTTCCTCTGTTCCTCTTGGCTCCTCCCAATCTGTTGATGTTCAGCTCACCCGGCCTTTTGAAGAGAAACTTCAATTCCCCTCCCCCTGGGCAAAGGCCAAAAAACCCATGAGTGAAGTTACAACAAAAATGCTCGAAGTTTTTGCTAAAATGATTTTTGCTAAAATCATTTCCAATGCTACAGAGGTACCCCACAAGGGGTGGGGTGGCATTGGGTGGTCACCCCCCTGAGGTGGCAGCATCAAGGGGCAGCAGGGCTGTGACAGGACCCTAAAAACATCCTGTGCCTTCCTCCTGCATCATTTCCTAAATGAAAGAGCCTGGCTGTGCTGCCCGGGAGGAGGAGGAGGAGGACAACACAACACCGGTGCGTGTTGCCGTGGAAACCCTGGTCAATTGATGCGCCATCAATGGCAAAACAAATCATTTTCTGTGTTTGCAGCTCTGTTTTTTTGTGGTTTTTTCCCCTTTGCTACAATCAGGTGGTATCGCTGTCTGGTGTTTGTCACGCTGCAGCCTTCCCCAAAAGCTTGGGAGAAAAACAGAACCTTTAAAGAAAACGGAGGTGTGTGGGCTGAGATCCGTGAATGGGCAGGAGGAGGGGCGGAGGAAACTCGTGGCCGTCCAAGGAGGGGGCTGGAAATGGAGCTGTGCCATTCCTGGGGTCTCAGGAAGACACTCACGTTGCTTTGTGGGGAAAAATCAGGGAGGAGAACTCAATTTCTCTTCTTACTTAAAGGAATTTAGCCTGCAAATGGCCATTTAAGCCAGTGGAAGAGGAGAACCACTGTCCATCCAGGTCCTGCCATGTCTATTCCTCATCATTTCACTTTCAAACCCACTTTCTAGTTGACCTTGACATGGAGATATGTTATTTCTATCCCCACTAGACACTCCTGGAGCTTCTTTCCCCACAGCTGTGGCCTTGTGCATGATATTTCAGCTCCAGCAATAAAATATAAATGCTGATGATTAAATTTCTGGAGTGTTTAAAAAAACCCAACATTTTAAATGAGGAGTTAATTTAGAGTGTGCTTAATATATTACACTGAGCTCTCCTAGGCTGCTCTTATGGTTTGAAATAGCAGTGTCACAACACAGCTGGGCACATGAAGCTTTTCCTTTCTGTTTTGCCAAGGGCAGGCCAGGGTGAGGAAATTTAGTGGGATATTACTTAGACAAGGTGCACAGGAATCAAATTCATCCCTCCCAACCCTCTGGGTCATTTCCATCACAGAATTATATAGGAACAGAGTTGTTTGGGATGGAAAGGACCTTAAAATTCATCCAGTCATGGGCTGGAGCACTTCCAGGGATGGAGTTTTCCCATCTCTGCTCCTGCTGGGCTCAGGGCAGGTGTGTGGATGCACAGGTAGAGCTGCAGTCGTGCCTGGCAGCCCTCAGCTGTTGTTTCTCTGGCGATGCTGTCGTAGCCTGGCAGGATGAAGTTGCTCAAACTCCCACGGGATATGAATCACTGTGGTATGACACATTCAGTGGTTCTCACGCTGCTGCCTCGGAGAAGAAGAGGCAAAATACAACTGGAGCCACACAGGCTCTAAATGTGAAACCTTAAATGGGAGTTGTTCTCCTCTGACCGCTAACAGAAATACCCTTTTTGCCATATGGGTGTTGCAGGACTGGGAAGGCGCTTCTGGGATTGCTCATGTCAGCCCCTGCCAATGGAAACAGCCTCATCCTCAGTGCCTGTCAGTCAGATTTCTGCAGCACTGCTTGGTGATGCTGCTGAGGCTTCTGTGTACACAGGACACTTCCTTCTGGGCGTGCCACACTGAGCTGGTTGAGCTTGGCCTCTCTGTCTTGCACAGTTGGTTATTTCACTCCAGTTTTGGCTTGTTCCAAAGGCAGGGCATTGTTCTTCACCACTCTTTGGAAAAGGAGGCTCTAAGTTGACTTAGCTCCGTATGGAACTGTTATTCTGGAACTATTATTCCACTTTTTTAGGATCATTCAGTTGATAGAAGTGCCCAGGACAAGCTCAGCTTTCCTAGACTCTTTTGGACCATCCATAGATCTGTCCTAAGGAAACAGCAAGGGGTTAGCTGGGCACACCGGGCCAGACAGATCTGCCCTGTGTGAGTTGCCAGTGAGAACTGCCAGCAGTTACTGAGCAGAGAACAACTCAGCATCTCAAGCTGCCTGCATGAAAGGTCCCTGCCCTGAGTAACCCAATTAGCACTGCTTAATTCCAGACCCTCCAGAGCACAGGAATGTGTCTGGTGTGGAGGCTGATGACCAGGAATGAGATGGGCTGGTGTCTCTGGGTGTGTGAATGAAGGAACTCTCACTTGGCAACTTCATAAAAGCAACTCTTACTTGGGAACTTTATAAAAGCAACTTTCCCTTGGTAACTTTATAAAATCAACTCTCATTTGGTAACTTTATAAAAGCAACTCTCACTTTTGGTAACTTTATAAAAGCGACTTTCCCTTGGTGACTTTGTGTTCCGATTCCTGCCCGCAGGTACGCAGTGATCGCCTACGGCTGTGCCAGCTGCCCCAAGCTGACCTGTGAGAGGGAGGGCTGCCAGACAGAGTTCTGCTACCACTGCAAGCAGATCTGGCACCCCAACCAAACGTGTGACATGGCCCGGCAGCAGCGGGCACAGACCCTGCGCGTGCGCACCAAGCACACCTCGGGCCTCAGCTACGGCCAGGAGTCTGGGCCAGGTAGGGATGCACCCTTTTCTCATCAAATATCCTCCTGGGAAGGATGAAAGTATGACCAGAGAGTCTCACAGATGTGTATGCTTAGCAGAAAGATTTTTGAATGTGGAATCTGGAGAAGGAATAGAAATAAAAGCAAGTTTTGCTCTAGAAGAAAGGAATTGCCAGTCTTACTGGATAACCAAGGAGGCAAAGGGTTTGTTGGTTAGAAAGGGCTTTATGACTTAGAGCAAAGGATAAACCCACCCCAAACAAAAATATATTTTTACCAAGCAGAAAGATAGTACAGGCGAACAAGCCTGCCGATGCTGCAAGTAGAAAAAAGGTCTCAGAGTTTTTCACTGCAAGAAAACTGAAAAACAACTTCTAACTTAAACTGTAATGTACTGACTTTTAGTGACTGGAGAACAGTAATATGAATATGGTAATTAGAGTAGTTATGATAGGCTAGAGATAAAAGTTAAGGTATAGATTGGTTCTACTGTATTAAGATGCTCAGCAAAGAAAAGTATAAAATGCATTGTAACCAAAAGAAAAGTAAATAATGCATTGTAACCAAAAGAAAAGTAAATAATGCATTGTAACCAAAAGAAAAGTATAGAATGCGTTGTAAACAAAATAAAAGTAAATAATGCATTTTTAACCAAAACCAAAGGGCCTCCAGGCCTGCCTGCAGCTGGAGCTGACAGATGTAGGCACAGCTCTGTCACCCACAACCCTGGACTGCTGTAACATCTTGGATGTAATAAACTGCATTTTGAAGAACCCACATCCCTCATTTAGGCTCTTACAACATCCCAAGCTCAGAGAGACCCACCAGACTCCAGCTCCTTGCCCTGCAAGAGTCACACCCTGATTTTTTGACTGCTTGGCTCTGTGTGTGTGTGTGTGTGTGTGTGTGTGTGTGATGAGGAAGCAGCACCTCTGTGCAAACCTCCTCCCCTCAAAGTCCTCCAGCAGCTGTGAAACTCAGAGTCATTTCCCCTCCTCCTGTGCGTTAGAACACATCTGATCTCTTCCAGCAGCAGCAAATAGATCAGTAGGTGATGATGTGCTTTGGGTCCTTTTGTGTCACGGCAGCTCCCCTCATCCGCCCCAGCTCTGCTTGTGGCTCCTTTGATCTTGGATGTTCTTGCGTTTTTTGCTGATCTAAACCCTGAACAAGCAGTCACTTTTTTACTGTAGCAGCCTCAAAGCTGCCTGCTGGTGAAGAGCAGCATTCATGGCCAGCTGAGTGTGGGGAGCTCTGCTCTGTGCACTCTTAGCTCTTGCTGATGGCAGGTACCAAAAAAATGCCAACCCACGGAACTCCTCTGCTGCCTGGTAGGAGCTGCTGTGTCTGCTGGGTTTGTGTTCCTTAAAAATAACTGTATTGGCTGTGGAAATGGGCAGTGAGGCCGTTTGTTAAGGCCCTGCCCTACCCCCAAACAAAATACTCCTGTTTTTCCTTCTGTGTGAGGAGTTTAAATATTAATTCACTCAGTGTGGAGCTGTCGTGGGTGGTTCTGAGGTGGCTCAGTGGTGTGCTGAGGTCCAACATGCCCAAATTTAGAGAACCCTCAGAATGGACAGCATAGAAATACCCCAGCCAGCAGAAAAACCCAATTTTTCTATGCTGTTAAAGAGATCCCTGCCAGGAAGGGCTCTTAGCCATGGGAAGGGAGGTTTTTGAGACAGTGGTTTCTCCCCAGCCCGCCGTGCTGGATCCAGCCTGGTGATTAATAAGGTGTGAGCTGGGCTCACAGCTGGATTTCATCTTGCTGAGCCCTGAACCACGGCACAGCCATTGCATAACCACGATCAGATGATGCCTGAATTAAGGAAGGGATGAAAACCCCTTATCCTGCTCTGCCAGCAGCAGAGTTGTGTGTGGCTGCAGCCCCTGGTCCCCTAAATTTAGGCCAGGTTTGGGGTTTCTCCAGTGCCTGTTCTCCCAGTTGTTGTGCTGTTCTTGGCCCATGAATCACCTCCGTGGAGCAATTCAATAATGGCTCCTTGTGCTGGGCAGGTATGACTTGTTCCCTGTGTTTAAGCCTGAATTCTGGAATACATCCCATTCAAGATCAGAACAAAGCTTTTAAAAGTGGCTGTTGTTCCCCAGTCCCTGCTGTTGGTGGGGTGTGTCACATCAAAATTAGATAAATTAAAGTCACACCACCCCCTGCGAGAAGCAAAGGTGTTCTGCTGCAGAGCAAATAAAGATTTCAGTCCTTAACAAGGATCCCCTGGCTGATTGTTGGCTCTGAGAGCAGAGATGCCATCTGAATTCCCTGTTTCATGCCATCTGAATTCCCTGTTTTCTCCCCCCAGCTGATGACATCAAGCCTTGCCCACGCTGCAGTGCTTACATCATCAAGATGAACGATGGCAGCTGCAACCACATGACGTGTGCCGTGTGTGGCTGCGAGTTCTGCTGGCTCTGCATGAAGGAGATCTCAGACCTGCATTACCTCAGGTGAGCAGGGCACCAGCACGTGCCTCTCCCAGGCTCTGGGCAGGAGTTCCCTGCCCCAGCTGGACTTTCACCCTCTTTTTATTGTTTCTGACCCGAAGATATGAACTCTGATCCCACTTTGCAGCATTCAGGTGCTCTTCCCACACCAAACAAAGCTCATGATACAATTGCCTTTGAGACCTCTTGGTGTACTGACAATTAAACATAGACCCAATAGTGTGATAATCACCTTTTGGGGGTAAAAAAGACAGAAAACTTATTTATGTTGTCTACCTCCTTCTTAAGTTTTGAGGGTAGAAAAGACAGAAAACTTATTTGTGTTGTCCACCTCCATCCTAAGTTTTGGAGATAGAAAAGACAGAAAACTTATTTGTGTTGTCTGCCTCCTTCTTAAATTTTGAGGGTAGAAAAGACAGAAAACTTATTTGTGTTGTCTACCTCCTTCCTAAGTTTTAGGGGTAAAAAAGACAGAAAACTTATTTGTGTTGTCTACCTGCTTCCTAAATTTTGGCTTTTATTCACGTGCAAATTGAACTTCGAGTTCTCAGGAGCTCATAGGAATTGCTGGAGTGCTGATGTCATTTTTTTCCCTTCCATGCAGCCCCTCTGGCTGTACATTCTGGGGCAAAAAGCCATGGAGTCGTAAAAAGAAGATTCTCTGGCAGCTGGGCACGTTGATTGGAGCTCCTGTGGGCATTTCCCTCATTGCTGGCATTGCCATTCCTGCCATGGTCATTGGCATCCCTGTGTATGTGGGGAGGAAGGTGAGTGTGGGGGGCAGAAGGCTTTGGGGTGTTCTCTGTGCTGAGCAGAAATTTAGAGCTGATAGGAAGGGTGGGTCTTGTCATAGAACCCAAATTCAGTTTTCTCTTCTAAAGCTTCTCTTATCTCCTGGGCTTTGTGTGGGCAGGGGGAAGGTGGTGGATGATAGCCCTGGTGCATTTTGCATTTCTTTTTTGCCTCTGCCTTGACCCAGGAGCACCCATGGGGTTCCTTTTGAGCCCATCAGCCCTGCACTTGTGGTTGCTGCTTTTTCTTCAACACAGACCCTGTGAGGAGATCTGTGCTCAAAATTAGGTTCTTCAAGGGCTCATGCAGCTGGCAAAGCTGTAAAATAATTTCTTAATGTCCCCTGGGACTCTGCTGTTCTCACCTGGTGCTTTTTCTTCCATCAGATCCACAGCAGGTATGAGGGGAAGAAAACCTCCAAGCACAAGAGGAACTTGGCCATCACTGGTGGGGTCACCCTGTCTGTCATTGCCTCCCCAGTCATTGCTGCTGTCAGTGTGGGTAAGTGGGCTCAGCCCTGTCCCTGCTGCTGGCCCAGGAGCCACTGAGACCAGGGGGTGGCCCAGCCCTGTGCCATGGGGGTGGCTTTGGGCACAATTTGCAGAGCGCAGCTGCCTGTGGCTTTGGGCACAATGCTGTCTCACATCCTGGTGTGCTCAGGCTGGCCCACAGCCAGCACAGGGCTTGTCTGCAGCGCCACAGCCCATCCTGGAGTCCCTTTGTCACACAGAGCTGTCTCCTGTCATGCTTTGGTGGCTGATGTCCTTGGGGTTCAGTGCTCTTGGGGTTCCCCCACTCAGCCCACAGCGCTCCTCCACTGTCTGTGTGCAAAATTGTGAATTGGAACTTTTAAAAGCAGCAAAAACACGGCTGAGAGAGTCCCTAAACCATCTTAACTCATCTTTAAGCTCCTCCTAACCCAGCTCATCCTCCTCTGCAGGAATTGGGGTGCCCATCATGCTGGCCTACGTCTATGGGGTGGTGCCCATCTCGCTGTGCCGGGGCGGTGGCTGCGGGGTCAGCACAGCCAATGGAAAGGGGGTGAAAATCGAGTTTGATGAAGATGATGGACCCATCACAGGTAATAACTGGTGATGGGAAGGGGGTGAAGCAAAATGCTCTTGTAATTAAATGCTTTGAGGTCCTGATGCCTCCCAAATCTGAGACATCAAAGCTGAGCGTTCCCACTGCCAATTCCAACCCCTGTGCTCTCCTTCCCCGCAGTGGCCGATGCCTGGAGGGCCCTGAAGAACCCCAGCATTGGAGAGAGCAGCATTGAGGGGCTCACCAGCGTGCTGAGCACCAGTGGCAGCCCCACAGACGGGCTCAGTGTCATCCAGGGCAACTACAGCGAGACTGCCAGCTTTGCTGCCCTGTCCGGGGGCACCCTGAGCGGGGGGGTCCTCTCAGGGAGCAAGGGGAAGTACAGCAGGTAAGGGGGCTCTGGGAAAAGCTGAGGGGACCCCAAGGCTGCCTCAGCTCTGTAGGCTCACTGAAGTGATGCTATGGAAGCAGGTAGCTTAAAAATCATGGATAAATTCTTCATTGCATATGAGAAGTTGTCTTTTTTTTCCCCCTCTTTTTTTTATTTATTTCCATTCCATGCGAGGGTTAGACATATTTCTTTCTGGAGTAATTCCCCCCAGCAGAGTTCCTGAAGGTTTGAAAGCAGCCATGTCCATAAGGGCAGGCCTCAATGTGGCTTTCCAGTGCTTAAAGAGTCTTAGTAAAAAGTTGGAGAACAACTGATTGCAAAGGAAGATCATTATAGGACTAGGGAGAATGGCTTTAAAGTGAAAGAGAAAAAATTTAGATCATATGTGAGGAAGAAATTCTCCCCTGTGAGGGTGGCAAGGCCCTGGCACAGGGTGCCCAGAGAAGCTGTGGCTGCCCCTGGATCCCTGGAAGTGTCCAAGGACAGGTTGGATGGGGCTTGGAGCACCCTGGGATGGTGGAAAGTGTGTTTGATAGTGGATAGTGTATTTGATAGTGGATAGTGGGTTTGTTTTGAGGAGCTTTCCAGGAGTGAGTGAAGCTGCTTTGATTTAGGAGTTGTGTCGTGGTGTTTTTGTGCCTTGGTCTGTTGTAGAATAACCAGGTCTAGGAGATCACTTAGGATGATTTGGAACCCAGAGCCACCCAGGGTGGGGAGACACTGGCGCAGATTGCCCAGAGAGGTTGTGGTGTCCCCATCCTTGGAGATATTCCAAGACCAGGTTGGATGGAGCTCTCAGCAGCCTGTTCTAGCCTGTCCCTGCATGTGGGGGTTGAAACTGGATGATTTTTAAAGTCCTTTCCAAACCCAAACCATTCCATGATCCTGTTTCTGATGCCAGTCTAGTTCTTGCAAGGAGGACAGATCCCTCCTGAGCTCCTTGACACCACAGAGCTGATGCTTCAGCTGAATTGGGAGCAGCACAGAGCTCCTGCCTGCCCTGCTTAAAGCCATCCCAGCCCTGTTAGCCCAGCCTGGAGGCTTTGGTGCTTCCTGTTCTGCAGGCAGGGCCATGGCTCTCCAAAAGTCAGGAGGTTACACCACAGTTTTTCCTCCTAACTTGCCTGTGAGTCAGTTTGCTGGGTAATTAGAGCCACGTGTTGATGTGGCAGCCAGGATGCAATCGCCGGGTGAGATCCATGGAAATCAGCTCTTCGCAGGAATCGTGTGAGTCATGGATGTAAACACGGCTTCACCTTCGTCATGGAAAACAGAATGGATCTGCCTGAATGCAGCCAAAAATGAGACTGGATGAGAGCAGCCACTGGGGTTAAACTCCTGTCACACTGAGCTGGGCCAGCTCTCAGGGATTCTTGGTTTCCCATGAGGAGCAGGGGTGGGTTTCTTGCTTTCCCTTGAGGAGCAGGGATGGGTTTCTTGCTTTCTCTTGAGGAGCAGGGATGGTTTTCTTGCTTTCCCTTGAGGAGCAGGGATAGGTTTCTTCCTTTTTTTTTCTTGCTTTCCCATCAGGAGCAGGCATGAGTTGGTGCTCCTAAAGCATTTCTGAGGATCTCTCTTCTTCCCCGCAGGCTGGAAGTGCAGGCAGATGTGCAGAAGGAGATTTTCCCCAAAGACTCGGTCAGTTTGGGGGCCATCAGCGACAACGCCAGCACCCGAGCCATGGCTGGTTCCATCATCAGCTCCTACAACCCCCAGGACAGGTAGGAGGACGTGGAGTGCTGAGGAGAGCGTTGGTGGAGGCTGTCCTGGAGAAATGCAGGCTCTGTGGGTGGTGGGATGGCCGTGTTTGCACAGGGATCCATCCTTCTAGCACAGGAGGAGGGCTGGGGACAGTTTGGGAGCAGCCTCCACGTGTGGGGAGGGGATCTGCAGCCCAGCACCCTCAGGGGCTGTTCTGGCTGTTTGAGGGGATTCTGGAGCTTTCCCAGCTCAGCTTTGGGATGATCTTGGCTCTGTTGGGAGAATTCAAGGAGAGCAGCGAGTTGTCTCCCAACAGAGCCAAGATCATCCCATCTTGCTCATGTTTGGGGGGTGTGATGCTCCCAGTAAAGCCCAGTAGAGCCCAGTAACGTGAGGGTGCTGGTTGTTCCTGCAGGGAGTGCAATAACATGGAGATCCAGGTGGACATTGAAGCCAAACCCAGTCACTACCAGCTGACCAGCGGCAGCAGCACAGAGGACTCCCTGCACGTCCACACCCAGATGGCAGAGAACGAGGAGGAGGAGGACGAGGACGAGGAGGAGGAAGAGGAGGAGGACGACAAGCAGGAGCAGACGTGCCAACACCAAAGCTGTGAGCAGCAGGACTGCATTGGCAGCCAGGCGTGGGACATCACCCTGGCCCAGCCCGAGAGCATCCGCAGCGACCTGGAGAGCTCGGACAGCCAGTCTGACGACGTGCCCGACCTCACCTCGGACGAGTGCGAGTCCCCCCGGTGCCAGACTGCAGCAGGCTGCCCCCAGACCCCCCGAGCAAGAGGTGCCCAGAGCCCAAGTGCCCACCTGAGCCACTGTGCCCAAGCCGAGGGCTGCAGGCTGGATGAGATGGTCCAGCTGGAATGCATCGAGGCCAGAGTGTGAGCTGAGCACGTTCCCGCTGGCACTCTGCAGCTTCTGGGCCAGGGTTGTGTCCCTGCTGGCTTCTGTTTGCCATCCTCCAGCTGGCTGCCCCAGCCTCGCCTTGGGCAGTTGTTTCTTACAGAAAAAAAAACCCAACAAAAAAAAAAAAAGGAAAGGAAAACAAAAAAAGAAATCCCCCCTCGCCCTCTTTTTGTTTTAATTTATTGGTTCAAACTCTGTGAGGTGTGTAAGAGTGTAAATATGTACGTGTGTCTGTATGTCTGCAACCATCCTAAGGGACTCTTGGAATAAAGACTCTGGTTGTCATTGGGCCTGAATCCAGCTCGTCCTTTCCAAAGGGAAATCTTCCAGCTGCCTTTGCCCACGTGAATGCTGTTCCCAAAGGCTTGGGAAGAGGAGAGGTCTCTCTTCTCCCTCTCCCTGTGCACCAGGGCTGGGTACAGTGAAAGGAGGGGAAGAACGGGGAAAAAAGGCAAATTTCCAGTACTTGTGGAGCTGAGGATGCTGAGAGCAGTGGCTCAGGTGGGACCTTGGGGACAATGCCTTTCCCCAGAGCAGTCCCAGGAACCAGAGTTGTCCCTGGAATTAAATTGTTGGACCCCACAGCCCTCCCACAGCCACCCCAGCAAGGCCCTGTCCCCATCCCAGTGCCTGGAATTTCCCTGGAAGCTCCCTGAAGGCCACCAAAGCATCTCCTGAGTCACCTTTGGCCAAGTCACCTCCTGCCCTGACCCCTCTGCTTTGCCCTGGTCCTGCTGCCCTGTGGCCTGGCACTGTCCCACCCCAGGGCTGCCCCTTCCCAGACCCTCAGCCCGTGGGTCCTGGCCGGATCCGTGGCTTTGGGGGCTGCTGGGGGCACGGGGATGGATGGGGAGGGGGTGAGGAAGGGTGGAATGGTGAAATGGCACGGCACGGCATGGCACGGCATGGCACGGCATGGCACGGCACGGCTGCTGGCTCGGCAGCAAGGGGAGGGCAGGGGTGGGACACGCAGGAAAAGGAGGAGTTATCCCTTTGTCCCGGGGAGCTGGTCTGACAGGAACTGGAGCAGCAGGAGGGTGGCTCCGGGTGGCCCCGGTGTCCCGGTCCTGCCCTGGGCCAGACCCGATGGATCCGAGGGGCTCTGAGGGGCTGATCCTGACCCCGTGAGGATGTGCCGAGTGGGTGAGTCCGGATCACAACGGGAGGGCTCCATCTCTGCCTTCTGCAGGGGAAACTGAGGCAGGGAGAGCAGCTGAGGGGCTCGGATCGGTCAGGGGAGGAGCTGGGCTGAGCCCCGGTGGTGGTGATGGCTGTGTGAGGATGGTGATGGCTGGGTGAGGGGGGTTCCAGAGGGGGAACAGTCCCATCTCTGCCCTCTGCAGGGGAAACTGAGGCAGGGAGGGAGGGAGAGGAGTTCAGGGGCTTGGATGGGGTGAGGGGAGGAGCTGGGCTGAGCCCTGGTGGTGGTGGCTGGGTGAGGATGGTGATGGCTGTGTGAGGATGGGTTCCAGACGGGGAACAGCCCCACGCTCACTCCTCCAAGCGCTGCCTGCCAGACCCAGCCCTGGAGCTGCCATTTGGGGCCAGCTGCTCTCCAGAGCTTCCTCATCACCCTGAGCAGCCCCAGCCCCACAGGGATCTGTCCCCATGGCCACCGGCCCCACACCTTTGCTCCAGCCCCAGGAGAGCTGGCTGGACCAGTGGTGGCTTCCACATCACCTCACCCCCCTGCCAGCACGGCCACATCCTCTGGGGCTGTCCCCAAATTCCTGTGCCAGGCAGGGACAGCTCTGTGCTGGCCACCCCACACCCTCCCCTCCCTTTGTCTCAGGCCACCTGGATCCCGGCAGGCACCGAACGGTGCTGATGAAGACGGGGCTCATCCTCCTCATCGTCGGGCACCTCATCTTCATCAGCGGGGCGCTGGTGCATGGCTCCGCGCTGCGCTTCGTGCTCAGCGCCCGCGACGCCACCGCCCTGCGCTACGGTGTCACCAACGGCGCCGCTGTCATCGCTGCGCTGCTGGTACCGCCCAAAACGGGGCTGGGGACACGGGGGGACGTGGGGAGGGGCTGGGATGAGTGAGGGATGCAGGGTGGACACTGCTCTGTCTCCCCTTCCCCACCCGAAATGAGCCCTGGGGGATTCAACGCTCCTTTCTTGGGGTGTTCAACCCTTCTTTTTTTGGGAAATTTAATACTCTTTCCTGTGGAGTTCAACGCTCCTTTTCCTGGGGTATCCAGCACTCTTTTCCTGGGGTGTTCAACACTCCTTTTTTTGGGAAATCCAACCTTCCTTTCCTGGGGGGCTCAACACTCCTTTCCTGGGGAGTTCAACATTCATTTCATGGGGAGTTCAACGCTCCTTTCCTGGGGAATCCAACGCTCCTTTTTTTGGGAAATTCAACTCTCCCTTCCTGGGGGATTCAACACCCTTTTCTTGGGGAATTCAGCAAACCTTTCCTGGGGAGTTCAACGTTCCTCTCCTGGGGAATTCAATCCTCCTTTCTTGGGAAATTCAACGCTCCTTTCTTGGGGAATCCAACCCTCCTTTCCTGGAGAATTCAACAAACCTTTCCTGTGGAATTCAACTCTCCTTTCCTGGGGAATCCAACCCTCCTGTCCTGGGGGATTCAACACTCCTTTCCCGGGAAATTCAACACTCCTTTCCGGGGGAAACCAACCTTCATTTCTTGGAGAACTCAACCCTCCTTTCCTGGGAAATTCAACACTATGGGTCTCCTTCCTGGGTGAGGCTGTGGGAGGTGAATCTCTGCCCCTGGATGAGCTCCCAGGGACATTCCCAGCAGGGAGAGGATCCCGGTGTCCCAGGGGCTGCTCCTGGCTGACCCCCCTGTTTTTCCCCACAGACCATCTCCTGTGGGGTCTGTGCCCTGCTGCTCTCCCGGTGCCTCGGCCCTGCTGCCCTGGTAAGCGCCCCCAGCCCCTCTCCCATCACCCAGGGAGGCTGCACAGCCCCCACAGCCCCTCTGTGGCTCCATCCTGGGCAGGGACATCCCCACACTGCCTCTCCTCTCCTCTCCCCCTGCAGAAATGGGCCCTGCTGGCCCTGAGCTCCTGCAGCAGCCTGTGCTGCCTGTGCTGCCTGCTGGCGCTGCTCGTGGCCATCGGGCTCACCCTGGGCACGCAGGGCCGGCTGCTGCTGGGCCCCTGCTCCACCGGCAGCTCCACCCTGGCCCCGGTGAACCGCGAGTGCCCCTTCGACCCCACCCGCGTCTACGTGAGTGCCCCGGGGGATGGGGATGTGCCGGGCTGGGGAGGATGCGCAGGGGCTGATGCTCCTCCTGTCTCCCAGAGCTCCACGCTGTCCCTCTGGGTCATCTCCCTCCTGCTGGAGGCCGCGGGGATCTTCTTCAGCACCCGCTGCCTCCTGCTCACCCTGGAGCTCCTGAACCTGGGCTGCTGCTGCCGCGGGATGCTCCGGGTGAAGGTAAATTCTGCTTCATGGGCTCAGCCCCAAACCCTCTCCTGTAGGGCTGGAGGTGATTTCTGATTCATGGGCTCAGCCCCATCCCCTCCCCTGCAGGGCTGAAGGTGATTTTTGGGTCCTGAGCTCAGCCCCAATCCCTCCCCTGCAGGGCTGGAGGTGATTTCTGATTCATGGGTTCAGCTCCATCCCCTCCTCTGTAGGTGATTTCTGATTCCTGGGCTCAGCTCTAACCCCTCCTCTGTAGGGCTGGAGGTGATTTCTGGGTCCTAGGCTCAGCCCCAAACCTCCCCTGCAGGGCTGGGGCAGCCCAGGGGTGATCTGTGGGTCCAAGGTTTCCACCCTTCTGCTCCCACTCTCATCCTTCTCTCTGCCTTCCAGGTCTCTCTGCAGGAAGCTCCTGTGGAAAGCCCCGGCCCTGGGCAGTGCCTGGCCTTGCTGAGACTGGACAGTGGAGAAACTGCCCGGCTCTGAGGGGTAAATGACCCTGTGGATGTGCCCTGGCCATTCCTGCCCCATTCCAGCACCAGCACAGCCCAGGACAGGACTGAGCTGCCTCCAGGACGTGTGGGCACATCCCCTGGAACAGGAGCCCATCCTGGGGCTGCAGTGAGGGATGGAACCGGGCTGGATCCACACCCTGCAGGGAGGAATTTCCCCAGGGACCCCGTGTCCCCTTTCCCAGCACGGACTGCACTGACACAAACTTTATTCTGCAGGAATTAAAGCCCAGAAGCACAGCCCCATGCCCTGCAGCCCACCCTGTGGGGAAGGGGCTGACCCAGCCCTGCCCATGGGGGTCTCCACGTGGGGCTGGGTGCTGGGGACACCCCAACCACGGAGCTTTGTCCCCTGGGCTGTGTCCCCACATTGTCCCACCAGGCTGGGCTGCCCCTGCTCCCAGCCCCGGTTCTGGGGGGTCTGTCCTCACTCAGGGGCTCTGTCCTCACTCAGAGCACTCCCTGCCTTCACCTCCCACCAGTGAAACCAGTGCAGGACCCCCAGGGATGGGGACAGCCCCCCTCACCCCAATACCATCCAGGCTCCATCTCCCATCCCACCGGGGCTGTGGGGGCACAGCGGGGACAGCAGGGGCTGGGCGAGGGACAGTGACCATCAGCAGGGTGGGGGGTGGCAGGGGGGGCTCCGGGGGGCTCAGAACTGCATGGCCCCGCTGGGGTCACACTGCAGCAGGCGCACGATGGATGGGTCGCTCTTGGCCCCTCTGATGAACTCCTCCAGCGACAGCTTCCCTGTGGGGAAGGGGACACAGCTCAGGCACCTCCCAGCGACCACCAGAGACCACCCAGAGCAGCCCACGGACCCCTCCCCACCCCGGGGGGGGAGCACCCAGCACCCTGAGCCCCTCGGACATGAGCCATTTAATCAGCTCCTCCTGATACCCTGGATTTAGCCATGAGACCTCTCCCTAATCCCCTGCAGCTCCTCTCATTTACCGTCGTTATTAGTGTCCATCTGTCGGAAGATTTTGTCCGTCCTTTTTTCCGGCGTGGATTCGTCCTCAGGCATGTTCATGACAGAGGAGACCATTTTGTAGATGGCCTGGGGGAAGGACAGGGGGTCAGGGTGGGCTCCTGGCATTGCCCACCTGGGACAGGGACACAGCTCTGGGCTTTGTTCTCCTGGCAATGGGGCTGGTGTTTGTTTCACCCTTCCCATGGGATCAGGGCTTCAGCTGCCAGGAGCTGCTCCTGCAGGGAGGATTTGGCCACTGGGATGCCCCTGAGGATCACCAGGTTGGGATTTGGGAAAGCAGAGCATCTCCTGCCCATTTGCCAACACCATCAGGTGTGCTGGGGGACAGCAGCCTGACCTGGAATCACGGGAGAGTCCTGGGGTGACAAAGGGAATGACTCGGGGATGCTCCAGGATAAAATGACCCCTGGGCTTTGTTTTCCTGGCAATGGGGCTCGTGTTTATCTCCCTTCCCATGGGATCGGGCTGTGGGAACTTCAGCTCCCAGCACAGGCAGGGCTGGAGCTGCTCCTGCAGGGAGGATTTGGCCACTGAGAATCACCAGGTTGGGATCAGGGCAAAGAAAGCATCTCCTGCCCATTTTTCAACACCATCAGGCATGCAAGGGGACAACAACCTGCCCTGGAATCACAATCACGGGAGAGCTCCGGAATGAGGTGACACAAAGGGGGACAACTGCCCGCCCTGGAATCACGGGAGAGCCCCGGGATGAGGTGACAAAGGGACATCCCCATGCAGGGAATGACTCGGGGATGCTCCAGGACAAAATGACCCCTGGGCTTTGTTTTCCTGGGAATGGGGCTGGTGTTTATCACCCTTCCCATGGGATAGGGCTGTGAGGGCTTCAGCTGCCAGGAGCTGCTCCTGCAGGGAGGATTTGGCCACTGGGATGCCCCTGAGAATCACCAGGTTGGGATTAGGGCAAGGAGAGCATCTCTTGCCCATTTTTCAACACCACCAGGCGTGCCGGGGGACAACAACCCACGCTGGAAGCACGGGACAGTCCCGTGATGAGGTGACAAAGGGACATCCCCATGCAGGGAAGGACTCGGGATGCTCCAGGATAAAACAACCCCAGAAGCACCAACAGCTTCATCCCTGCTTCAGCAAAACCCTGTTCTGGGGGGTTCCAGGGGTGAAATCCCCAACCCAACCGCACCTGGGAGGCGACACCCGGAGCACACACCGGGTGGGATGGGACAGCCCGGTACCTGCACGGCACAGCCCGGTCGGTACCTGCACGATCTCCAGCATCTCCTCCCGGCTGATGTAGCCGTTGCCATCCAGGTCGTACATGCTGAAGGCCCACATGAGCTTCTGCTCGAGCTTGCCGCGGGAGGTGACGCTCAGGGCGATGATGAACTCCCTGAAGTCGATGGTGCCGTCGCCGTTGGTGTCGAAGGTGCGGAAAACGTGCTCGGCGAACTTGGAGGCGTCGCCGTAGGGGAAGAAGTTGGCATAGATCTTCTTGAACTCCTCCACGTCCAGCATGCCCGAGGGACAGTCCTTCAGGAACCCCTTGTACCAGCCCTGCAGCTCCAGGTCGGAGAACTCCGTGTTTTCCCGCAGGTCCTGGAGCATCTCCGGGCGGAGTTTGCTGTTCTGCTTCCCCATCGCGCCGGGACGGGGTTGGGGACACGAGAACTGGGGGGAAAAAGGGTCTGGCCGGGCTCGGGGGGTCCCTGTGCGCTACAGGAGGGGACAGGGACGGGGCAGAGCTCGCTGGCAGCCCCCGCACACCCAGCCAGGCGCCGATGCTGCTCCCTCCATCCCCGCCGGCCGCTCTGAGCGCTCGGGGAGCACCCGGCAGCGCCAGCCCCCTCCTGTTTGCGTAATTATCCCTCAGAGCTCATTTGCATAATAGATAGGTGATATTTAGGTGGGATCAGGCGGCCCCGAGGAGGGGACAGAGCCGTGCCGGCGGTTCTGGGTCCGGCGCAGCTTTGGGATGGCCGGATCAGGGTCAGATCCCCTGGAGCTGGGTTATTTTCAGCTCCTCCGCTCTCCCCGTTCATATTTGATGCCTCCGGAGCCCCAGGAAGGGCTGGGGGTGTCAGGGACCTGCTCGGGGCTCTGTCCCCGCGCCGGGGTGTCCCCAGCGGGTTCAGCTCACAGGGAGGTGTCCAACACCCACCCTGGGGACTCCGCGGTGACCTTGACCCGCTGCCACCACCCTGGGGTGCACTGGGGGCTTCACTGCCTGGAGCTGCCTTATCCCGAGTAGGGAGAGACCCCAGCACCCCCAAACCCCCAAAATTCCTTCGGATCTCAGGGCAAATGGGACCCCCAGGAGGAGCAGCCAGGACCCCCTAGTTATGGGGGGGGCCCACAGGGTCTCTCCATCACAGGGACCCCTCAGGGTCTCTCCATCCCCCCCCTCACGACCCCAGCCCCGCTCCAGCAACGCCAGAAAGGATCTGCGTGTCCCCCCTCACTCAGGGGTCCCCGGTTTTGCCCCCACCCGCAATACCCGGGGTCTGTGACCCCTCCCCAGTGCCCGGGCAGGGAATCCCTGGGGGGCTCAGCACCCCGAGAGGGCTCTGCAGAGACCCCTCCCCAAATCGGACACCCCCGGAGGGGCGGCGGGGCGGGGGCGGGGACGGACGTGCTCGGGGCTCGGTCCGTGCCGGTGCCCGGGGTTGGGTCGGTGCCGGTGCCCGGGGCTGGGTCGGTGCCCGGGGCTCTGCGGTTCCTCGGTGCCCCCCGTTCCTGTGTGTGCGTGTCCCCCCCGGTCCCCTCGTCCCCGCCACCTCCTCCTACCTGCCCGGACACGGCCGCTGTCGCCGCCGCCACCGCAGCCCGGGAGCGCCCGCCGCAGCGCCGGGGGACGGGGGGGCACCACCGGTACCGGGGGCACCACCGGCAGCAGCACTGGGAACACTGGGAGCACTGGGAATACTGGATGGTTTTCAGGCACTGGGAGGTTTTTGGGCACTGGGAGCACTGGGAATACTGGGCGGTTTTTGGGCACTGTAAACACTGGGAACACTGGGAGCACTGGGAACACTGGGTGGTTTTTGGGCACTGGGAGCATTGAGAACACCGGGAGGTTTTCAGGCACTGGGAGCACTGGGAACACTGGGAATACTGGGAACACTGGGAGGTTTTGGGGCACTGGGAACACTGGGAATACTGGGAATAGCAGGAACATTGGGAACACTGGGCGGTTTTTGGGCACTGGGAGCATTGGGAACACCGGGAGGTTTTCAGGCACTGGGAGCACTGGGAATACTGGGAATACTGGGAGGTTTTGGGGCACTGGGAGCTCTGTGAGAACTGGAAAGTTTTGGGGACTGGGAAGGCTCAGAGCACTGGGAACACTGGGAGCACTCAGAGCACTGGGAAGTCTTCAGGCAATGGGAACACTGGGAAGGAGCACTGGGAGGTCTTTGGGCACTGGGAATGCTGAGAAATCTTGGGGGACTGAGAGCTGCGGGAGCACTGGGAGCACTGGGGGAGCACTGGGAGCTTTGGGAGCTCTGGGAGTTTTGAGAGTGCTGGGAGCACTGGGACACGCTGTCTCCACTGGCCCCAGAAGGTGCCAGGCCAGGCTTTTTGGGACTAGAAAGGGACATTTTGGGACTAGAAAGGGACATTTTGGGACTAGAAAGGGGCATTCTGGGCTGGCTGTCCCCAGGCCTCGGGTGAGGGCAGCAGAGCATCCCCAGTGAGCCCAGCAAGGAGCAAAGTGGCTTTGGGAGCCAGGCAAAGGGCTGCAGCGGGCACAGATGCTGCCCACGAGGAGCTGCCATGCCCAGCTGGGCTCCAGGAGCAGCTCCCTCCTCCGCAGAGCCCTGGGCAGCAGATGGCAGGGGCAGATGGGAGCAGGAGCCACTCTCCTGGGAATTACACAAACAAAAATGCATCAGGGGATTAAAGCCAGGGCCCCATGGGGGAGCAGAGACGTGCTGGGGTGGCTGCTGCACCGTGGGGAGCTGGGGGAAGGAGCCAGCGTGGGGTTAATTCACCCCAAAATCTCCTGGGCATTCAAAAACTGTGGCTGCCCCTCCCAGCCCTCGGGTTTTGGTTGTTAATTGCTGCCCCCAGATGTGCAGGATGTCTCTGCTTCGAGAGAGGAGAGGCTGGACTCTTCACTTTTTGGTCTTGAGGTTGTTTATTAATTCTTATCTATAAAATTTTCTTTTTATTAATTCTTATCTATAAAATTTTCTTTCTGCCCAGCCGAGATCTGCTCAGCAGGGCAGCCACAGGCACTCTGACCGCCCCCGAGGGACTGTTGTATTTTTATACTATTTATAATATATATAATAACATATATTTATATATTTATAATATGTAAAAATATATAGAAATATATATGTCAAAATAGATGGAAATATATATTTATATATTTATTAAAATAAATAATATAGAAATTGAAATATCACTATTACAATAAATAAATATATAAATGTATGTTTCTATATATTTATAAATATTTATATATTTATTAAAACAAATAATATATAAATTAAAATATCATTATTAAAATAAATATATAAATATATAAACATATATTTACTAATATATATATTAAACGTCTCTATATATTTACATATATTTTTATAAATTTATAATATGTAAAAATATATAGAACTATATATTTATATATTTATTAAAATAAATAACATATGAATTAAAATAATGTTATTAAGATAAATATATATTTACTAAATATATATTTATTAAATATATCTATATATAAATATTTATTAATATATTTATAATATAGAAATATATATTTATACTATTTATATATATATATAAAATATAACAAATTTACACTTAATTCTCAATACCTATCACCTGTGTTAGACAGTGCACTTCTACTCTAAACCAATCCCAAAGTGCCAACATCCCTGCAGAAAATGGAGAACAAGAAGAAGAAGAAGAAGAAGAAGAAGAAAGGCTGGACATGCCCAGATTCCTCCATCTTGTCCCCATAACCCCCATACCAAAAATCCTAAAATCTACATTTTCACCCTGTGATTATTTTGTTATTACACCATTCAAACCTTCAAAGCTGGAGCAGGAGATGGGGAGCAGTCCTGGCACAGCACCCAAACCCCTGAGCGTGCTTTGGAGCAGCTCTGGATCAAACAGAGGTGGAGAACAGGAGCAGCCTTGGCCCTGAGGAGCACAGGGAATTGGACACAGCACAGGGATGAAAAATTCCCACTCATGAACCTGGGAACCCTCCCTGAGCTCCAGGTTTGGGCACTGGGAACTCTCTCTGAGCTCCAGGCAGGGATTTGTGCACTGAGATCCAGCCCTGAGCTCCAGGTAAGGGATTTGGGCACTGAGAACCCTCCCTGAGCTCCAGGCAGGGATTTGGGCACTGAGATCCAGCCCTGAGCTCCAGGTTTGGGGTTTGGGCACTGAGATCCAGCCCTGAGCTCCAGGTTTGGGGTTTGGGCACTGGGATCCCTCCCTGAGCTCCAGACAGGGGTTTGGGCACTGGGATCCAGCCCTGAGCTCCAGGCTTGGGGTTTGGGCACTGGGATCCAGCCCTGAGCTCCAGGTTTGGGGTTTGGGCACTGGGATCCAGCCCTGAGCTCCAGACAGGGGTTTGGGCACTGGGATCTCTCCCTGAGCTCCAGGCTTGGGGTTTGGGCACTGGGATCCAGCCCTGAGCTCCTGGTTTGGGGTTTGGGCACTGGGATCCAGCCCAGTGCAGCATTTTGGGAATGGCATTGTGCTGGGAACACAGGAACTGGGCAGGGGAGGTGCTGCAGTGGTGATTTCTCCTCTCCTGTTGTAGAAGGAGATTTGGGGATGGGGTGGGATATAAGCAGAAAGGTGAGGAAAAGGGAGATGTTTGTGCCATCCTGGGGGGCTGGAGCTGAGCCCCCCACAGGCAGCAGGGTGGGGGACAGTGGTGGCCCCAGTGTGGGGGTGCCAGCCCCCCTCTGATAATCTCCATATCTGTTTTAATCCTCCTGGGCACGAGTGGCAGAGGCACAAGTGACGCAGGCTGATCTGAGAGCATCCCATTTCCGACTGCAGCCCGACCCTAAACCCAAATAATCCCCGAGCTGGAAGGGATTGCAGGAGGGACAGGCAGGACAATGCCCACGAGGGGGGCACAGCAGGGACATCAAACCCCTCAGTGATTTATGGGGTCCCTGGCACGGGGGGCAGCTCATCCTGCCCGGCTCCCACCCCCTCCACCCCAAAATGTTGTGGGGTTATGGACACCTCGGGAAGGGACACCCCATGAAGGGGACACCCCAGGAGGGGACATTGTGGTGTCCCTGTGCCCCAGGATGGGGTTCAGGGCCCCCACACCCCTCTGTGTGCTCCGGGCAGTTTGTGGTGGCCTCAGCCTGGCCCTGGCTGTGGTCCCCAAGCTGATGGGGCTCAGTGATGCTCAGGGTGCTCAGAGCTCGGGGATTTGGGCTCCAGCATCAGCCTCACCGCCCTCATCACCCCCCAGTGCCCACGGGAGTGTCCTGGTGGGTGCCCCCACAGCCAGGGTGGCACTGAAGGAGCCCGGGTGTACCCAGGATGGCCGTGAGTGTGCCCAGGGGGGTTTGGTGCTCAGCGCACAACAGGCACCGTCCCTAAAACCTTCCCAGTATCCCATATTGGGACAAACTGGGATGGGGCAAAGCAGGAGGGGCTCAGCCCCTCGTTGTACCAGTGAGCACAACCAGGGGGTCCCAAATACCCCACAGACCCCTCCCCACGGGCCCACGCTGTCCCAAGAGCGTGTCCCTGTCCCTAAAGCATGTCCCTGTCCCTGTGACACACGGCCAAGGTAAGCGGGGCAGGGTGGGGCAGGGGCTGCGGGAAGAGCCGGGGATTAAAGGCAAATACGGAGATAATGAGGATCTTTGGGAAAAAGCCCATTTGTATAATTTAAACCTCTAATAGGCTTCCTGGAATACAAAGCCCTTTGTGATGCCCCATCTCATCGGGATCAGGAGCCACTCTCGCTAAACCTTGACGTTTCATAACATTTCATAACGGGGCGGCTCCATCCTGTGTCCTTGTGTCCCTCATGTCCCTGTGTCCCCATATCCCCATGTCCCCCGTGTCCCCATGTCCCTGTGTCCCTCGTGTCTCTCATGTCCTCATGTCCCCGTGTCCCCATGTCCCAGTGTTCTTGTGTCCCCCATATTCACATGTCCCCTGTGTCCTTGTGTCCCCCATATCCCCGTGTCCCCCATACTTCCATATCCCCATGTCCCATGTACCCATGCCCCAAGTGTCCCCCATATCCCCATGTCCTCGTATCCCCATGTCCCCTTGTGTCCCTGTGTCCCCATATCCCTGTGTCCCTCTGTCCCCATGTCCCCTGTGTCCCTGTGTCCCTCTGTCCCCATATCCCCTTGTATCCCTGTGTCCCCATGTCCATATATCCCCCATGCCCCCCTGTCCCTGTGTCCCCATGTCCCCACATCCCCGTGTTCCCACATCCCCAAATCTCCA
>JAWWEX010000094.1:5223436-5237916 GCA_035583215.1 Arremon brunneinucha | reverse complement strand
AACCCCCTGTGTACCCTTCACTCCTTGCACCCCCTGTACCCCCTGTACCCCCGGTACCCCCTGCACCTCCTGCACCCCCTGTCCCCCCAGCACACCCCTCTGTGCCGCCACACCCCCCCAGCGCTGGGACAGTCCCTTTTGGGGGACACCCACCCCCATTTCCCCGTGGGCTGCACAGAAATCCCCTCCCAATGGTCCCACACCCATTTAGGGACAGTTTTTCGGTGTCACCGCGCTGCGGGCTCGGTGCTCGGCCCCAGCAGAGCCCAGAGCAGTGAGGAGGGCTGGCTGTGAGGGGTGGGACAGCTGGCGGCTCCCAGGTGTCCGTCTGGAGCGGCTGCGGAGCCCGAGTGCGTAATTAGAGCTGCGGCTTAATTGGCAGCCGAGGGGACGCGTGACGGGCGCGGTGTGACTTGAATAGTGATGGGCTGGGGAGGTGCAGGAGGCTCAGAGGGAGCCCAGAGGGACCAGGACACCCCAAAAAGCTTTGGCAGGTGGTGAGAAGGGAGAGGGGACAGGGAAAGGACAAGCACAGCGTGGGTTGTGCCATAGAACCGGGACCTGAGCCCTCAGAGGGGACATCAGTGTGGTGGTGACATCTCAGGGTGTGGCAGATGTCGTGGGGATGGAATTGAGCGATGCTCCTCCTTTATTTGGAAAGGGGGAAAGGAAAACAGCAACGTTCCTCCTTTATTTGGAAAGGGAAAAATGAAAAAGCCAAAGGATTGTGGTGTTACTGTGTTCAGGCTCTGGAAAAATACCAGGGCACATCCAAAACCCTCCTGGGGGAGTCAGGGAGGCAGCGGCATGACAGGGACCAGCCTTGTCACATCTGCCAGGAGCCTCTGGGGCAAAACATTCCCTGTCTCATGAGTGGGGCTCAGCCTTGGTTCAGGATGGGTCCAGGCAGGCAGGGAATCCTTGGTTTGTGTGCCAATCCCTGCATCCCACTGCTGGGGGACTTGGAATTCCCTCTGCAGAGACTGGGAAGCTGCTGCTGCTGGCATGGAGGCAAATCCTGCTGGGACCTCAGCTTTGCCTTCCTGGAGCTGTTCTGGCATCTCTGGTACCAGAATCTGGGGTTTGTGGTGCTGCTCCAGGTGTGCAGCCCACGGGGGAGGCACCACAGGAGCCTGAGCCCGGCAGTGTCTCCTGCCCAGCCTCGTGTTCTGCCAAAGGAAGGCCCAGGGGAAGCAGCAGCCTGACCTGGAGCCACCTTCCTGCATGGCTGGGCCAAAATCCTGCTCCTTCCAGTTATCCCTGCATGGCTGGGCCAAAATCCTGCTCCTTCCAGCCCCAGGACTGTGCCCAAATCCTGCTCCTTCCAACCCAGTTATCTCAGCATGGCAGTGCCCAAATCCAGCCCAGTTATCCCTGCATTGTGCCCAAATCCTGCTCCTTCCAGCTATTCCTGAATTGTGCCCAAATCCTGCTCCTTCCAGCCCATCCATCCCTGCATTGTGCCCAAATCCTGCTCCTTGCAGCCCAGCCATCCCTGAATTGTGCCCAAATTCTGCTCCTTCCAGCTCAGTTATTCCTTCAGAGCAGTGCCCAAATCCTGCTCCTTCCAGCCCAACATCCCTGAATTGTGCCCAAATCCTGCTCCTTCCAGCCCAGCCTGGATTTGGGGTCCCCCAATCTCAGTTCAGGCAGCTCCAGCGAGGGGCTGAACCCCCCCTGTCCATTCCTGGTGCTCCTGCTCCTCCCCTGCACCTTCTCCAGCGCTGAATTGATGAAATTTTAATCTGCTGCCAGGCAGGAGATGAAAGGGAGGCACCACAGGCATTTCCCTGGATGCAGCAGGGACTGTGGGGCTGGGATTGTCATCACCCAGGCTGGGCAAAGAGCTGGAGTGGCACGGGCTTGGCAGGACAGGGCTGTCCCCTGGCTGTCCCCTGGCCCTGGCAGAAGATTTTGGCTCTTCTTGGGTGTCTGTCACTTGTCCAGGAAGGATCTTTGGGGACTCCTCAGCTGGGGGGGCTCTCACTGTGCCTGTGCATGGCAAGGGGAGGGTGGCAAAGGCAGGGTGGCAAGGGGAGGGTGACAAGGGGAGAGTGACAAGGGCAGGGTGGCAAGGGGCTGCCAGAGCCCCCCACACCTGATTCACCCCCATCTCCATCCAAAGCAGGGAAAAACCACCATGCCATAGACTAAACCCTAGGGAGCAGGATTGCCATAAATGTGGGACCCCAGTGATGCTCCTGGGAGTTCCCAGCACACCCGGGCAGGTGGCAGGTGGACACCTGGGACAGACAGACAGACAGACAGGGACACACAGCCAGCACTCCCCACATGAGTCCCTGTCACTCCCCACTGTCCCTGGGTGCTGGAAGGTGCCACCCATGCCCAGAGCCACCCAGGGCCAGGACACCCCATTGCTGCTGGGGGGTCACAGCAGAGTCCCCCTCTTGTTTCACAGGATTTGGGACTTGGATTCTGTCCCCATCGCCAGCCAGCATCAATCAGAGGGTGCCGTTAATTACCCTGGAGGAACGGCTAATTGGATCCTCTTCCCTCGGAATCCAGCGCCCGCTGTCCCGCAGGGCTGTGTGACACCCGGGGGTGGCACTGTCCCCGCAGGGCTGTGTGACACCCGGGGGTAGCACTGTCCCCGCAGGGCTGTGTGACACCCCGATGGTGACACGTCCCCAGCGCTGCTCCCGGCCGGGATGGGACCCCCGGTGTCCGAGCACCCCCGGGACGGCAGTGCCGGGATCCCGGCGGGGGCAGGCCGGGGAAACTGAGGCACGGAGCGGGGGGCCCGAGGCGCCCCCGTCCCGCCGCCCCCGGGGCCGGGGGAGGGACCGGAGCGGGGCTGCCCGGCGCTGCAGCGGGCGGAGCCGGGGCTCGGCGGGGCCGCCTCCCGGTCGAGCCCAGCCGTACCGTACCGTACCGAGCCGTGCCGTGCCGAACCGAGCCAAGCCGAGGCGAGCCGGGCGGAGCGGAGCCGCACCGGGCGGCACCGGCGGTACCGGCGGCCCCGGCGCTCTCCGCGGTGCTGAACGGCTCCGCCGCGCCCGCAGGACGCGCCGCCGGCGGGGCCCGGCCCGGCCCGGCCCGGAGCGGCTCGGCCCGGCCCCGAGCGGCCGCGGGGGATGGAGCCTTTCCTCGGCTGCACCGGCGCCGCGCTCCTGCTCTGCTTCAGCTACGCCGGTCTGCGCCCGGTGGAGGCAGGTACGGGCCCGGGAGCGGCTCCGGGGCTGCGCGGAGCGGGTTCGGTGCCGGCAGAGACCCCCGGGGGCAGCGGAGGGAGCGGGCAGGGCTGCGCAGAGGGGTCGGAGTTTGGGGGGACTTTGGCGGGAATTGGGGGCGGGAGAGGCGGCGATTCGGGACACGCAGCCCCCGGCACCGGGCTCGGGCAGCGCCGGGCGCTCGCAGCATCCCCGGGGACGGAGATGTGGGAACGGCGAGAGGAAAACCAGGAGGGAGAGGGGCAGGAGGAGCTTTGGGGCACCTGAGCGGCGGCCCCGGTTGGTGTCACGGGGCTGAACCGGAGTGGAGGGGGCAAAGCCGGGTCTGCTCTGTCCATGTCCCTTCCCGGCTGTCCAGGGCCCAGCCGGGCTCTGCTGGGAGCTCTGAGAACGATGGGGAAGCTCCGTGGTCCCAAAGGAGCCACAGTGGCCCCAGAGGAACCCTGGTAGTCCTAGAGGAACCCTGGTGGTCCAAAGCAACCCTGGTGGCCCCAAAGGAACCCTGGTGGTTCCAGAGGAACCCCAGTGGCCCCAAAGGAACCCTGGTGGTTCCAGAGGAACCCCAGTGGCCCCAAAGGAACCCTGGTGGCCCCAGAGGAACCCTGGTGGCCCCAAAGGAAACCTGGTGGCCCCAGAGGAACCACCTCTCCAGGGGTTTTGCACATTCCAGGCCCCTCCGAGCTGAGCAGCTCACCTGGAGTAGGGATCTTTGCTGCAGGCAGTGCTCCCTTGAGCTGGAGCTAATTTTGGAGCTACCAGGATGGACCCAAGTCCATTCCTGCCTTGGCTGGCCCCAGGAGCCCCTGTGTGGGTTGAAGTGGGCAGTGCTGGGGGAGCTCCCCAGCCCAAAGCAGCTGAGGGCTGCCTGCTCTGCTGGCTGCAAGATGTTGGTGGAACAGCTGCTTTGGTTTGCAGCCTGCTGCTTGCCAGGATATCTTGCATTCCAGGAGGCTGGGGGTGATTATTAGCGATGCAGACCTCCAGGGAGTGGAAATTCCTTCTCTCCAGCCATCCCTGGAAGTTGCTGGAGTTCCATTTGGGGTTACACACAGGGCTGCAGCAAGCCCTGGGTGCCTTCAGCTCTGCCTCCCATCCTTGGCCAGGCATTGACTCCTGAAGTTGCTGTTTCACAACTGCCAGATCTGGGGAGATTAATGAAAATTCCCAAAGGGAGGGAGGGATGAGGAAAACACCGTGGAAAACACAATGGAGGCGTCTGCAGCTGTGACAGCACTCGGGGTTTCTGTAAACGAGGCCACTTCCCTGCTCTTCCTTATCCTTGGATCACCTCACTTGGCATCCCAGAGTAAACAGGGAGTTGTGTCTGTGCCCAAAACACCTCATTCTCCTGTCAGTGCCACGTCCCCAGGAGCTCACAGTGAGCTGTGTCACTTTGGGGTGATGCCATGCACCCCTCACTGCCTAACCCTCCTGTGCCATCCATGCCAGGGGTCCTGATGAGCTGTCTCTGCACCCAGGTGAGGCAGAGGGTTTGGGCTGTCCCTGTTTCCCAGGGATGAGGGCACTGAGTGATTTTCCCAAGGTCACACAGAGGCAGTGGCAGCGTCACCACCGTGCCAGCTCCGTGTCCCCGCACAAGCTCAGAGTCATTGGAAAGGCCCATGGGGAGGAAATCATTCCCAGGCAGGGATGGAGGCTCCAGGGTTTGTCCCCCTTGTGTGAGTGGGTTTAAAATAATTCCTGTCATGAGAGATTAAAGCTGCCACTCCCAGGAGGGACTGGTGCAAATTCCCCCCTGGCAATGCCAGGCCAAGGGCTGGTGGGTGGCACTGAGCACAGGCCCTGCTCTGAATTCAGAGATTTTGGCCAGACAGGATCAGTTTTTGCCAAGGTGATGCCAAGGTGAGTGAGGAGGGGAAGCAGGAGCAGGAGGATGATGTGGCTGAGAAATGATCTTCACACCAACGCTCCTGGGCAACCCCAAATCCCACCTGGGTGGGTGATGCCCTCCCATCACCCCCACAGCTCCAGAAGGTCTCTGAGGAAACCCAGGATGGCTGGAAAGTCAGGAATAGGATTTAATTTTGTCCCCTCCTAATTAGGCTGAGCTAATGAAGAGAGGGGAGCTGGGCTGGGCTCAGGGCACTGCTGAGGGCTCAAAGAGCAGTGGGGTGATGATGGGAGACCCCAAAATAGGCCACAGCCCCTGTGACTTGCAAACAGCCTCACTGTGAGGTGCCAGCCCGTGGAGCAGCTCAGGTCAGGTTTATTTTTGTCAGATGGAGAGCAGAGGTGACACAGCTCAGGTAAAACCTCCTTCTGCCAGCCCTTGGAACCAGGACAAGCTCCAGTTTGAGGAGCCCCTTCACAGCTGCCCAAAAAGGTGCCAACCCCCCTGGCTGGATTCTGAAGCCACTCCAAACCAGCCTCACCCCTCCCCGGGCAGCCCTCCAGCCTCAAGGGGGGAAGGAGAGCAAAGCAAAGGCTCCAATCTGACTCCAGGTGCTGTCCGAGCTGGATGTGCTCCCCAAGGAGCTGGGATCACCCAGGGTGAGCAGCAAGCTCAGCAGGCTCAGGAGAGCAGCACAAGGTCTCTCAGCAGTTTGGAAACAACAATCCAGCCCACTGCAGCCTCTCCCTCCATCCCAGAGGCTGAGGAGATCCCTGCCTGGCTGGGGATGGCGTAAGGACTTTATTGATTGCTGTGCTCGGCGTGGGAGGGATTTAATTGGGATGGGGAGGTTTCTCACCCTGGTGTCAGGCTCTCAGCAGGGATGGTGCTGTGAGAGGCAGCCAAGGTTGAGCCATCCTCTTCCAAATGCTGTTTCCTGCTGGGATTCTGCTTGTGGGAAAGGGAGATTCCTCCCAGAGAGATGTGCTTGCAGTGCCATGCATGTGCTGCTCCTGGATCCGTCCTCTCCCTTTGGATGTTCATTGCTAAACAAACTCTTGCTGTTTTTATGAAGTGCCCAAAGGCTGAATTAGGGCCTGGATCGAGCATAATTCAGTTAAAAGCAGGAATGTGTTGAGCAATGAAGCTGCAAACCTTTATGTGTGCAGTAAAAAGTGGGATACAGGAGCAGAGTTGGGCCAGCAGCAAAATCCTGGGAGAGGTCTGGTGTCAGCATCCAGGAAATTCCCAGGCCTCCTCACCCCCTTTGACTGCTCTGATATTTCAGAGGTGGGAGATAAGAGGAGCTAGAAAAGCCTGTGGGACCCAGGTCTCTGTGGATATTTAGATCCTGAATAAAAAATGCAAAAATGCCATGATGGGAATGACTCTGCTCTGAGCTGGCAGCATTTAAACCCAAATAGTGGCACTGAGGAGACCTGAGAGAATCCTGCCTGTCTCTGGGACTCTCCAGGATAGGAATATTCCTTCCTTCAGCCCCAAGGAATTCCCAATGGCTGGCTGGCCACAGCCTCTGTGCTCCCTGAAAAGGCTCCACGCTCCTGGCAGCATTTCCAGCACGTTTGGGCAGCTGCTCCCTGAGGAATCAGCCCCAGAGCCAAGGGGTGGGCAGGAGGGGGCTGGGAGCCTATTAATATCCCATTTTTATAGGGAACTGAATGGCCAGCAGGGAATAATTGGCTCTTCCCCAGCTCAAGAACCACCAGTTGGCCTCTGTGCTCTTTGAAATCTCTGGATCTTAGCAAACAGCTCTGCTTCCCGTGGGGCTGGGAGCAGGAATGATCCCTGCTCCCACACATCCCCCTGGGGCTGCCTTCATTAAAACCCTCGGGAATGCTGAGCCATGTGCCAGCCCTTCCTACACACCCCATAAAACCCACAAGCAATTACAGCCACGCATGGGATCCATGCTGGGAGAGCACAGAGAAAGCAGCAACAGCAGCTCTGTGTGAATCCACACTCAGGGAAAGGGTAGAAAACACCACATGGATTTTAGGGATCGTGTCCTTTCATCTCCTGCATCTCCAGGGATGGTTGTGGTGCAGGAATCAAGAGATGCTGGGAATTAAGGCTGGGATTCACTGCTTGCTGCAGGAAGGGGCAGCAGCAAGGCAGGGAATGAGCTGCTCCAGAGCCTCAGCTCACCACACCATGGCCCTGGGGCTCTGAGGCAGCTCCAACCCTTCCCAGCATGGAAGGAGCTGCTTGGGAGAGGAGCTGAGTGAATTGGGAAATGCTGGGAACACAGCACAGCCTCGGGAAGGATGCAATTCCAAACACCTCCATGGGAGAGGTGAATTCAGGGGGTTTTGGGGTCTCCTTTGCTGGAGAGATAAATCCAGAAATACACTTTTAATTCCAGACCTGTGGAATTCAGGACTTGGCTGGCCTGAGGTGACCCCAAGGGTGTGACATTCCCACAGGTTCCTCCTTTCCTTCAGTGATCCTTCCCTGATCCTACCAGACACCCCAAAATTCAGCATCCTCCCCATTCCCAGGTGACAGCAGCAGTGGGATGGAACAAAACTTTTCCCTGCTCTTTTTCCCATCCCAAAGCTCCCATGAGGGATCCAACTCACAGGGAAGAAGGAGGGCTCCTCTTCCTCGTGCCACTTGTGCCCATAACCAGCTGTAAAGCCCGTGTGGGGTTCTCTCTCCAATTAAAGTCCAACAATAACGAGGAAAACGTTTAATGGAAGGCTGGGAGGGGTTCTCAGCACGGGGGAGGGAGGCAGGATCATCTGCAGGGCTCAGGATTTCTTGGTGCACAGCGGAGGCTCCGACCTGCTCCTGCCAAAGGGGCCCCAGGTGCGGCGGAATCGGGGAGGGCTGGGACACACGGGCCTGGGGCATGGCAGGTTCCTCACTCTGTGGGAAGGAAACCAGATGGGGTTTTAGAAATCCTCTGTTTTTAAGCTGCTATTCACGTTTAAAAGTCAAAATTTCAGCTGAAGTCATCGGGGTTTCCCTTAATGGGGGGCGGGGTGATTTTCTGCTGATGTGAAAATGGGAATAATTTTTCCATCTAAATTTGGGTAAATATCCTCTGCCAGTTTGCAGGGTGGGATTTGCTCCAGCATCCTGCACTGGAATGAAGTTAAAGTGCTAAACCAGGAATCTTGCACCATTCCCTAATGGAGCAGACAAGGAATGTGCTGCCCTCAGCAGCTCTGGAATAAACAGGCACAAAAATAAAAACCTTGATCCACAAGCCATCCCTGCAGCATTCCCACCCTCTGTGCCCACTCCCAGAACACCAGCAGCTTTCCTGGCTGCCACAGGCACAGAAGCAAAGTTTCCAGGAGTTGCACATGACTCTAGAAGGAAACAAAAATTTGGATTTGGCACCTCGAGGCCCTGCTGGAGCTGCTGACACCCTGCAGCCAGCTGGGAAATGACAGGAATTGCACCTTTGCCACCTGTTCTCAGCCAGGCTGGCACTGACAAAGAGCTGCAGCAGGGCCAGGGAGCCAAAAGTCCTGAGGAATATCTTGGAACAGTGTTTTAGGTCTTAGGAAGTCGTGATCTCATCATTCCATCTCTTGGGAACAGGGAGAAAAGCAAACTCATGGATGAAAAATGTTGATTCCAAATTATCCCCGCAGCTCTGGGAGTAGGAAATTCATTTTCCTGGGTTTATATTTCTGTCAATCATGGTTTAATTCTCTTTTTAGTGTTTTTATGCTGGTTTGACACCACTGATTTGGGTGTAGCAGAGCAAGGGAAGGCACATTGGAATCTGCTGAATTTTAGAGCTGCTGACTTCACAACCCCATCCTTCTCCCAGGTATTCCTACAAAGAAAGGTTCTGGAATGTTCCTGAGCACCCACTCCAGGGGATTTCTCCCTCACCTCCATGCAGATTCCATTTTTGGAGGCTTCAAGCTTTGCTGAGTGCTTCCCTCCTGCCTCACAGCTCTCCACCCTCTCCCACCACTTCCCAGGAGAGTTTTTTGCTCTCCTCCAGCTCTTCAAGGTCCTCCCAACTCCCCCACATCTTATGCCATCAGGAAACTCGGACACTTTTTATGCTGTGCCTCCCTCAAGGTCACAAATTTCAAAGGGGACCTGAACACTCTGAGTGCTGTTCCCTTTTCCCGGCTTTTTTTTTTCCGTGATCTCTGCTCTCTGTTCCTGTGGGGTTAATTCATCTCTTTTCAAAGCCCTCCTCCAACTGAAGCTGGCTAAATCAGTGGTAGCTCCTAAAAAAATATTAAAATTTAAATCCTAAAAATACTCAGGGAAGACAACCAGGGAGGGATTGAGCTCTGCAAGCCGGGAAGGGCCGAGTGCTTGGCTGCAGCTGGAGAATGTTTTGTCTCCCGTCCCTCAACTCCGTCATGTCCTCCGTATGTTCCAGCAAATTCATCAGGCATGACTCACAGAGCTTCCCCGTGCACATTCCTGTCTGCTGACCGCCCCTTCCTAAATTTAGACTCGACTTTTGTTGCTTCAGTCACGGGGGAAGGTGAAGAGCTGCAGACCCACGTCCCTTCCTCGTGTCACGGCCGGCGCTGGAAGGGACTTTGATTCCAGCATGGGGAGGATGATTTGTCTCCTTCCTCGGCTTGTCATTGGCACTGCTGCTGCAGGGAGGGTGAGGATGGTGAGGGATCCCATCCTCAAGAGGCAGGATGGGGAATTCTGCTTCATTCCATGAGGGCAGAGATGAGAATGCTTTGGCTCAACTCCGAGTCCATTGTTAGTCCAGAGAGGAACGACATCCCTCTGTGGAATCACAGACTTGCTGCTCCTCCTGAAGTCCTAAATTTGTGTGAATTCAGCCATCCAGTGACTTTTTTCCTTGCTGAGAATCAGTCCTAAATTTGTGTGAATTCAGCCATTCAGTGACTTTTTTCCTTGCTGAGAATCAGTCCTAAATTTGTGTGAATTCAGCCATTCAGTGACTTTTTTCCTTGCTGAGAATCAGTCCTAGATTTGTATGAATTCAGCCATCCAGTGACTTTTTTCCTTACTGACAATCAGTCCTAAATTTGTGTGAATTCAGCCATTCAGTGAATTCTTTTCTTACTGAGAATTAATCCTAAATTTGTGTGAATTCAACCATTCAGTGAATTCTTTTCTGAGAATCAGTCCTAAATTTGTGTGAATTCAGCCATCCAGTGACTTTTTTCCTCGCTGAGAATCAGTCTGGCTTGAATGGCTTCTCCAGACATTTCACATTCCTAAGGCTCAACCTGCTGGCTGTGAAAGGAACAGGGATCACTGTGCCAAGTGACCTTCAGCTGGGGAATTCTGTCCTCTGTTCCCAGGGGGAACATTCACCAGGAGTGATGTCAGACACTGACACCACAGCTTGAATATTTTCAGCTCCATCCGGGCGCCTGGGAATGGCCATAAATCCAACAAATGTCACTGGAGATGGGCTCAAGTGCACCCCTCTTGTACTGGTGACCTGTTCCAGCCACAAAGGGGTGGTTATCATGAAATAAAAGTATTAATTTCTCATAAAAATTGGAATAAAATGATTCTTCCTCACTCTACTGACCTCCTGGGGCTACTCAGAGCATTCACTGCTTTGGGTTCAGAGCAAAGCTGAGGATTGTGAATGAAATTTCACCAGAGCGGGAACAGAGTCCAGCTGGGAGAGCTGTGCCAAGCCTAGGAGGCAAAACCTTCCCTTGAGATGCCAGGAAAGGCTTTGGAGTGGGCAGCTCCCTTGGGATGAGGCTCCTGGGGAGGTTGTGCAGCTCTCCTTGGCAAGGCTGGGAGCATCCTGCTGGAAATTCAGCTGTGCTCTGGAACTGGGGATAAACACAGAGCCTCAGGCTCCTGCTCTCCTGGCCTGCCCTTTCTACATTACAATATCCACCAGCTCCAAGTGGATGCTCGCTGGATGTGCTCTGACATCAGCCACAAAACATTGTAAGGAACATTTTCTGCCAGCGAAAAACAAAACAAACTCTCACAGTTATTCCGTTCCAATGCTTTGAGGAGCATTCAGAGTGCACACGTCCATGGCAGAGCTGGAATTTGCTCCCAGCTGTCACTGTCAGGCTGTGACAGGGAAAATGTGCCTGGGGAGGATGGCATGAATGAGCTGCTCAGGGCTTGGCTGTGGTGGTCAACAAATTCTTCCCAAGGGTTGGGTGTTTCACACATGGAGTCATGGAAGGGTTTGGGTTGGAAGGGACAGAGGATCAGCCAGTCCCACCCCTGCCATGGGCAGGGATGCTTTGTGCTGTCCCAGGTTGCTCCACCCTGGTTTTGGACACTGCCAGGGATCCAGGGGCAGCCACAGCTTCTTTGGACAACCTCTCAGGGAAGGATTTATTCCCTATATTTAACTTAAATTTCCCCTCTATCAGCTGGAACCTGTGTTGAATTTAACTCGTATTCTCAGCTGACATCTCCAAGCTCCACCCTGGGAATTAAGATCTGGAGTTTCTGCAATTACCAGGTCACAAATCCAAAACAGATCCTGAGGAAGGTCCTTCCCCACTCCTTTCCTCGCCCTTGCTGTGTGTCCTGTCCCTGTCAAGGCTCTGCTCTCCTCCTTGCAGACAGCCCTTCGGCTCCAGTAAATGTCACAGTCAAACACCTGAAAGCCAACTCGGCCGTGGTCACCTGGGATGTCCTGGAAGACGAAGTTGTCATTGGATTTGCAATTTCCCAGCAGGTACCGTGCTAGAATCACCCACTTCCAGCCATGTCCATCTCCCCCCAGGTGGTTCCCAAATCCTCTTGCTGCAGTTTAAGCCCATTCCTCTCCTCCTGTCCCTCGTGGTCCCAGAGGGGATTTGGCTCCTCCATCCCCTTTGCAGCAGTGGCTGCAGAGAGGGAAGGATCCTGATGGTTCCTCCACATCCACGTGGTGGGCAGGGCAGCAATCAGTGGCCTTAGGTGACAACAAATGCACGTGGAGAAGCCTCTCCACCACTCTGTGCTCTCCTCTCTCGGCTTCCAGAAGAAGGACGTGCGGATGCTGCGCTTCATCCAGGAGGTGAACACCACCACCCGCTCCTGTGCCCTCTGGGACCTAGAGGAGGACACTGAGTACATTGTGCATGTCCAGGCCATCAGCATCCAAGGCCAGAGCCCTGCCAGTGAGCCAGTCCTCTTCAAGACCCCCAGGGAAGCTGAGAAACTAGCCTCTAAAAATAAAGGCAAGTGTGGGTGAGTTCCTACGTGGCCCCTGGGGACACAGGGCTCTGCAGAGAGGAACAAGGATCCTGTGTGCTGGGAGGAGCTGGGAGAATAAATAGGTGATAAATAGATAAACCCTGTGAGATAAACACTCATGGGGCTGAGTGTCCTCTCAGGATGTGCTGAGGGGGCACAGGGTGCCAGGGAAGTGCTGCTGGAGGTGGCTGCTCCTTCTCCCATCTCAGATGAGATTTAACAAAGTGAGGAAGAGGAGGAGGTTTGCAGCTCTGTGTCCTGCTCCCTACAAGTGGAGAATTCCTGGCCAGCCTGTGAACTCATGTGGATCCAGCCCCCCTGGATGGCACTGGGCACACCACTCTGCTCACAGGGCCCTTGTGGGACTCACAGCACCTCCTGGGCTTGGGTTTCAGGGAAAAAAATACTCCTTCTCCCATCTCAGATGGGATTTAACAAAGTGAGGAGGAGGAGGAGATTTGCAGCTCTGTGTCCTGCTCCCTACAAGTGGAGAATGCCAGGGGGAGTTCCTGGCCAGCCTGGGAACTCTTGTGGAATCTCACTGTGCTCCCAGGGCACTTGTGGGACTCACAGCACCTCCTGGGCTTGGGTTTCAGGGAAAAAAACACCCAGAGGCTCCCACTTTTCTTACATTTTCAATATTTCTGCCAAATCACAGAGAGATAGCTTGGAAGGGACCTCACCCAGGCAGGGCCAAGCAGAGCAGGTTGTCCAGGATCACATCCAGCTGGGTTTTTATAATCTCCAGGGAGAAAATCAGGCACTTCCTCACTGGCAACTCCTTCATTTGTTCCTTTTTAACCAAACCAGGCTGTTGAGGGTTTTCTATCAGCAAGAATCCTGCTCCAAGGAGGGCCTGGAAGCACAGGGTTGTGGGGACACCCAGGTCCCCCCTGCCTGCTGAGGGCCCAGCCTGTTCCAGTGCTTTTGGCCGTGCTTCTGAGGATGTGAGTCCTTGACTCTCTTTATTAAACTGATTTGGAGGCTGTAAATCCTGAATTGCTGTTTATCTGGAAGCACTAAGAGGAGCACTGCTCCTTTCCTGGGGGCCTGAACTGTAATCTCCTTAATGCTTTGAAGCCAAGGAGGCGAATTATGCCCTGCAAAAAGGCTCTGCTCCTTTCTGAATCCCAGAGCTCTGCTGAAGAATGTCCTGCCAGGCTCTCCATGCTCCTGAGCTGGAGCATGCCAGGCTTTGGGACAGGTGCAGATGGCACTAACAGGGACAGGGACAGCAGAGAGAGCAGCCATGGGGACAGAAGACACTGCCCTGTCCCATTGCTCCTCCCTGGCTCTGTCCTCTTAGGGTGTCACAGGATGAATCCTGGAATCCCAGCCTGGTTTGGGTTGGAAGGGACACAAAGCTCATCCTGTGCCACCCCCTGCCATAAGCAGGGACATTTCCACTATGCCAGGGTGCTCCAAGCTGGCTTTGGACATTCCAGGGATGGAGCAGCCACAGCTTCTCTGAGGAATCCATTCCAGCCCCTCTCACAGGGGAAAATTCCTTCCTAAATCCCAATCCAAGGAGTGTCAGAACTCTGCTCCTGCCACACTGCCTGGGCTCAGGAGCTCTCCTAAGCCAGGCTTTGTGTCTCACTGGTGTCTCTTTGCCCTTGTGCAGATGAGGTGACAATGAAGGAGATGGCGAAGAAAAACCAACAGCTGCGAGCGGGGGAAGTTCTCATAATTGTTGTGGTGTTGTTCATGTGGGCAGGTCAGTCCCAGCTTTCTCAAATCTAATATGCACAGGATATCCTCAGGAATGCCTGGCTGCACGTGGAACCATGGAAGAAACCTTTCCTCCCACAAAAAACAAAGTTCTCAGCTGCAAGGGCACCTCAGGTTGGGTTTTGCAGCTCGAGTTGGGTCCACCAGGAAGCAGAAAATGGATTTGATGGAAGCAATTCCCTATGGCTAATCCTGTAATCACATTTTTTTCCAGACTGCCCTGATTATGATGCTCTCAGCCACAGAATCATGGAATGATTTGGGTAGGAAGGGACATAAAGATCATTTTGTTCCACCCAACCTTCCACCAGAGCAGGTTGCTCCTGGAACATTTCCAGGGATCCAAATTCCAACAGGACATGCCTTGAGTCCATCAGATGTTACAGGTTGCAGTAATTTTCTGGATATTAAATTACTCCAATGCTCAGGCAAAATAGAGATTTAAGAGTCTTGCTTTCCACACCCACTATCTATATCTATATCTATATCTATATCTATATCTATATCTATATCTATATCTATATCTATATCTATATCTATAT
>JAWWEX010000094.1:5203283-5223336 GCA_035583215.1 Arremon brunneinucha | reverse complement strand
TATCTATATCTATATCTATATCTATATCTATATCTATATCTATATCTATATCTATATCTATATCTATATCTATCTATTTTATGTATGTATTTATTTAATATATGTATATATTTATATTTTATGAATTTTATATTTATATTTATAAATTTTCCACAGAAATTTCCCCATCACAGAAAGGGATGCAGGAGTCCAGGTGACACTGAATCAGATCCATATATAATAATATTTTTTCTTCCTTATTTGCATCTCTAGAAACTGGACAGCAATTATTCCTAAAGCAAACAATCACATGAAAATGGAAACAAATTTAGAAGATTTCCAGAAGCTCTAGGCCATTATTTTTTCAGCATTTCTGCCATGTTTTAGTTGTTCACATCCCAATTTCAATGCCCTGCCAGGGAAAAGAATCATGAATAATTACATGGGGTGACTGAACAACTGATTCATCTCCTGCTGTAGAATAATCTGAGACTCGGATCAGCTGGGAACAAAGAATTTGCTAATCCCACAATTTCCCTTCCAGACAAATTACTTACATTTAAAAAGCAAAAGGGGTGTGGGGAGAATCTCTCTACATCAAATGGGTTCTTTAAAAAGTCTCAATATACAAAAACCTCCTTCCAGCTTTTCACCTGTCCTGTATGACAATATTTGGGAAAATCCAAATGGAACCAGTCTGTGCCCAGAGCTCTGGAGTGAGCCAAGCCTCAGCTCTTGTGTTTCTGGAATTTTTCATGGCATTTTCCTTCTTTGTGTGTCAGTTTTACCCAAGGAAATCACACAAGGAGTGGCTGTGGCAGATGTGAACGCCTTTTCTCCTGGAATCAGCCATTTATCCACATTCCCAAAGAAAGAATTTGGGCCACCGTGTTTATCAGTAAAGCCTGGGGGCAACTGCCGCGCTCGTTTTATAGAGCAGGATGCTGGAAGATTTAAATATATTTTGCTATTAAGGAAGATTTTTTCAAGGAGGGAAAAGCAGCATCTGCCTGGATCCACTTCACCTACGTGTCTGGAATGTGCAGGCAGAGAGGTTATTTGGTGGAAACATCACATAAAAGCTTCTCAGACAGACATTTGCAGTCATCTTCCGTGCCACGGCTGCCCCTGCTCCCCTCTCCACGTGCCTGGGGCTGTGGGGGAGGAAATTTCCACTCGCAGCTTGTGCTGGTGCCCATTTGCAGGTGCTGGAAGGTTCAGAACCTCTCCTCTGCCAGCTCCAGCTCCAGGGGACAAGGAGCAGAGGACAGGGAGGAGAGGACAAGGAGAAGAGGACAGGGAGGAGAGGACAGGGAACAGAGGACAGGGAGGAGAGGACAAGGAGCAGAGGACAAGGAGCAGAGGACAGGGAGGAGAGGACAAGGAGCAGAGGACAGGGAGCAAAGGACAAGGAGGAGAGGACAGGGAGGAAAGGACAAGGAGCAGAGGAGAGGGAGCAGAGGACAGGGAGCAGAGGACAAGAAGAAGAGGACAAGGAGCAGAGGACACATTTTCAGCAGGCAGAAGTTCCAGGAGCTCCTCCAATGTTCACTGAACAGCAGGAGCAAAGGACAGGGAGCAGAGGACAAGGAGAAGAGGACAGGGAGGAGAGGACAGGAAACAGAGGACAAGGAGCAGAGGACAGGGAACAGAGGACAGGGAGCAGAGGACAGGGAGGAGAGGACACATTTTCAGCAGGCAGAATTTCCAGCAGCTCCTCCAGTGCTCACTGAACCACGGGGTTGGTGTTGGTCGAGGTCCAAGTGCAGAGCTTAAAACACTTCATAACAGAGAGGCTGGAATCTAATTAATCTTCTGTCGTCCTGTCTAACTAGTTTAGCATGGAATTAAGGGAAGGGAAGAGCCAGAGGGCAGCCTGGCCGTGGTCTGGGAGGATCTGGGAATGCTGCCGAGGCTGGCCAGAGGGATCTGTGATCTCTGCAGGCTGCTGAGCCTGGCTGTGATGCTGATGCTCTCTCCCGGCAGGGGTGATCGCCCTGTTCTGCAGACAATACGACATCATCAAAGACAACGAGCCCAACAACAGCAAGGAGAAAGCCAAGAGCGCCTCGGAGAACAGCACACCCGAGCACCAGGGCGGGGGCCTGCTGCGGAGCAAGGTGAGTGCCCGATTTGTGCTAAATCAGCCCAAAAAAAGCTCTGCTCAAAATCCTCCCCTCGCAGGGAACACCCTCCACACCCACGGCTCTGCTGATCGGGACGGCAGCGCTGCGCTCCCACCTCCAGCATCCTGCGTGGCCGCCAGAAATCAGATTTCGAGCCATGTTTCTGGATGATCTGAGCGTCTCTGGAGGAAAAAAAAATGAGTTCCTCGGGTCCTCCCACAGCAGCACGTGGCAAAGAGGACACTGCTGCTGTAATTAACTGCAGAGTTAATCAGCAGGAGCAAAGATGGTAACACAATGTCCAAGTGTAAATAGGTCAAGCCTTTCATTTATCCCAACTTATTTCAATTAATGGAACTTCCTCGTGTTTCTGTTCACATTCCCACCATATTTATTCAGTATTTTAAATAGTTCACTGATTTTTGATGGTTCAGAAGCAGTGATGAGCCCCACAAGCCTAAAACCTCAACTCTGACCCTTTTTCATCACCACGAAGGTGTGGGAAGGAGAATTTTCACAAAACACAACCTGCAGACTGCACCGAGCTCTGATGTGATTTTTCCTTTCTACACATTCATTTTTTCCCTTGTTTCCTCTCCTAGTTTCCAAAAAACAAGCCCTCAGTGAACATCATTGAAGCATGACAGCCTGACACCTGAGAGACGGACTCCATGCCTCACCCTCACTCCGAGCCTTGCTGACTGGGGAGGTGAAACATTGGCGGAGCGATTTGCAAAACAAGACCTCGTGATTGTCACTCGCTGGCATCCACCTCCTCATCCGTGTTTCTGCAAAACATCTGGCCAGGAAGGGAAATCCTGCAAAAATAGAACAAAAAAAACCACCAAACCTGACACCCAAACAAAGATGGAGAAGAATCAGCGATGCTGGAGTGATCTGTGAATCAGATTGGAGCAACATCTCCCACGCTCACGCTCCATCTTCTGGGACAGTTTTCCTGGTTTTTGGGAATGCACAAGGTTCTGTTGTGTCTTTCTCACTGTCACTCCATCCCTGGCAGGACTCCCAGGCATCAGGCACATCCCTCTGTGAGCAGGAATGGAGGGAAGCTCATGGCAAACTCCACCACCGAGAAGCCAAATTTTGGCTGCAGCGCGCTCGGGCCTCGCTTTGTTCATCGATGTGTGTCGTGTACCACGTCCTGCAGGTGGGTTTCTCAAACAAAAAAACATCCCCCAGTTTCCATTTCCACCAGGAGAACTTCCCTGGCTGTTCTCCAGCTGGGCTGCAGCACATTCTGCACTGCTGCTGCCTCTCCTCTCTCACACTGGTGCTTTTCACCTCAGAAAAATCGGGGAACGCTGAGGCACAGACCAACACGAGGGGACACCAGAAGCTGGTCTTTAGCTTCCAGGATAATTTCCACCATTTTCTTCGTGGTATTTTCAGCTGGGCCTGAGTCCACCACCAATGGGATAAAAGGTCCATAAAAATGTAGCCAGACAGCAAAAAAAAAAAAAATTACAGAAAAAGACAAAATACCTGATGGTTGCTATGCAAGGTCTCCAGGGGCAGGAGCTGTTTATTGTGGAAGGCTCTGGCCTGAGGGGGCTTTTTTTTGAGGGCTTAAGTTCTTAAAATGCTTCTTTTAGTAAAGTTTGTGTGTGGGAAGGGCTGGTTCTCCTTACACATCCCGCCTGTTGGAATGGCAGGAGCCTGCTGGACACAGCCCTTCCCAAAAAGGGATGAGGATGGAGGGGAAAGGGCTGAGCTTCTCCTCTCTCTTAGGAAATGCTGGATGTTTGTAAACTGACAGGATCCCTGGGGGTTGCTGGTGCTCTGGAAAACTGGGAGATGCAGGACCATGACATGGAAAAGATTTATTCTTTGTAGTGTGCCATGGGGTATCTGTGTTTATTTAACTGCTCCACAAGACCACTCCACACGCACTTAGGGGATGAGGTAGGATCCGAATTGTTCCATCAAATGCCAGCATCAGAGGTTGGCCTGAGGAAGGTTTGGAGGAGCCTGGGTTGGGAGTTCCTGAGCAGGAACAGCCTGGCAGTGAGGAGCTGCCATCTCTCCTCCTCCCCTGTCACCAGCTTTTCCCAAAGAGCTGGGTTGGGAAAAAGGCACTGGGAGGTTCTCCTGAAGATGTTCCTGCTTCCAGGCAGGCCAACCCCAAAGGTGGCTCCAGGATCCTTTGCCTGAACATACTCTTCCATCACCAAGAAGGAGAGGTCACCACCTCTGATACAGACAGAGCAATAAACATTTTATAATGTACAATAAAAGATTAAAGGCGTCTCTTGTGTCCTTGTAATGCCTGAATTTCATTATTTTATATTCACTTGTTTGGAGCAGCACATACACCCTAAAACTTTGTATTTCCCAGACCTAAAACTTTAACAGGTCTGCAAAATTAAATATTTTCTCAGTGTTTGGGTGGAGAAAACCAGGGAGGGTTCTGGCTGCAGGACTAAAAAAACTTTCACCAAAAATAGCACCCCAGCCCTACCTAACAAAATTCTTCAGCCACGTCTGTTATCTCCCAAGGAAGAAATAGCATTTGGAATGCACAGCCCTACAAAGGGAGATTTGGGACAGATGGTACAGCATGTGCAAAATGATAAGGGAGATGCTGTCTCCTAATCCTGGGGCAGAGAGCTGCTCCAGAGGAAATCCAGCCTGGTAATTTGGCAGCTCTGGGGGTTGTGTGGCTGTTTTAAAGCCACTTGTCCCTGGGAATTCAGACCATATCCCTTTTTTTCCACAGTTGTTGTTCCCTAGGGACAGATTTAAGCAATTTCTTTCCTGACAGAGATGTGATCACTCATTTGGTGGAGCAGAATTAAATTTAAAGTGTCAGTGAGGGGCAGAGTTCAATATTCACATGTGGCAGGAGGTGCCAGGGTTATTTTGATAACCTGCATTTGATAACCCATAAGTGCAGGTTTGGAGAGTAAGGAAATGTTATTTGTGAGGAGAATCAAATGTGGGCTGGCAGAATCCAGCTCAGACAGGGACTGCAAACCAGCCAGTCCGAGTGATTCCCTTCAAGGAAATTTTCCAGCCCCTATGAACTGAAGAGTAAATCCACACTTTAGGAAAAGGTTAGAGGAGAATAAAGTTACTTAAAACGCTGCTGTTCTGAGGGTCATAAACATCAAAGCTTTAACTGCTGTCTGGGCACTAAATTCCACTGTAACCCATGAGAGTCAGCCACTAAACCCATCTTTAGAACAGAGACCTCGCTCCCATCAGCAGCTGCCAAAAGCTCCTCCTGAGGTGTTTTACAGTCAATAAAGCAAAAATAAACCAAATCCACACTGAGAGAAGTCATGCTGGGCCACAGCTCAGCCCACCCTCCAGACCACCCACTCCCCCCACGTGTTTTTGCCCCGAGTGCTGATTTTGACTCATTGTTGGAAGCGAGAGCTGCAAAAAGGGAGGTTTCAAGAAACACTAAAAAGCAGCAAGTGGGAGTGGGCTGCTGTGCCAGGGATCCCAGCGAGGCCGATTCCCTGCCGACCTCTGAAAGCAAAACCCTCCCAGCTGGCTGGGGATGAATCCCGTGGATTTCCAAGAACCAACAGAGCAGAGATTTGGGGCACAATAGCTGCAAACAAGGGAGGTGCAAACAAAACCCTTTGCCAGCACACTCAGGGTGTATTTGGAGTTAAGCACCGCTCTCCTCCCTCCTTGCCAGCACTGTAATATTATGCCTACAAAGTACAATTTAACCGATAGATTCCTCCCCCACGAGTTTAGCAAAACGAGGAGCCGCGGGAGGAAGTGTGGAGCAAACAATCCTGCACAGCGTGTCCTTCCAACTCACAACACAGCCCCAGCCACTTGTCACCCCCTCCCCCGGGCCACCAGGCACCGGCACAGCTCCTGCTCCCAGGGAAAACGGCAACACGAGGCGCTTTTGAGCCGCTGCCGCTTCAATAAAAAGCGAGGAGGAAACACCTACACGGAGGAAAAGTGTTAGCACAATCTCAGCTGCTGATGGAGATGCCAAGGGAGAGGAACAGGCTGCTGGTGGCGGCGTTTGCCAAGGATGGGAGAGGTGACATCGCTGCAAAGCCAATGGCACAGCTGCACATCCATTTAGCCCAGCAGAACACCTCGGCCTGAGCTTCCCGAGGAGAGAGCTGAAGATGACACCATATGTTCCACAAAATGTAATTTTCCCCCAGATTTGCAGCAAAAAAAAGCTTCCTAACGACGCGTAATGAGCTATTACAGCCTCGTCTGGAAGCAGGGCTGACCAAATTCAATCAGCTTTCCCAGCTTTTGTTCAAAAGCTGCCCCATCAAGGCGCTTGTTATGCTAAAATATCTTCTGTTTGCTCCACAAATCTGGCGGCTATTGAATTTGTCTGGTGACCTCAGGCATTGAAATGATGCTTTTCTCCCTTGGTGGGGCTGCAGCCCACACGTCTGGAGGAAAAAAGGAGCTGGTTTCTCCTTCAGCCTCAATTTTGGTGAAGGAAGTTCCAAATGGAGAATCTTCATTATTAATGACAGAGCCGGGGAAGGCACAGCTTGAATTTCAGATTCCCAGATGGAGGCAGCAAAGCTGGCAGCCAGAAAAATCTTCATTTTCCTTGGAATTTGGACATGCTGGATGCAGAGCCATTGAGTGGCAATAATGACAGAGCCCCACGATGCCATTTGACACTTTGAACTCACAAAACCCTCACCTTTAATGCCACCAACTAAATAAAACAAAACTAACTAAATAAAACCTAAATAAAACCTATTTATACCATCCAGACCCGTTCTGCACCTAAATACCCTCCCAAACCAAAATTTTATCAGCTTCCACTATTTCCCATTTGAGGATGTCATTTTTTCCTCCTTACAGGCAAGATCTGGTTGGTTTTTGAGAGGAAGGCAGGAAAAAACCCCACACAGGGGTTTCATTTCAGCCTCATTGTTTTCCAGCTGCAATGCATTGATGAACACTGTTAAATTTTTAATTGTGATGCATTTTGTCAGAGCTCACGCAGGGCTCACACAGAGCCAGTTTTATTCCAGTTTTTATTGGTATCACTGGGTTCTACTACAGAAAAAATCATCAGCAGGGCTCTTGGTTACTCTCTAAGAGCAAACAGACAGAAAAACTGTCTGTCTGTCCTTCCACGAGGTTTAAATCACAGTCCCTTCCTCCTCTCTCCACCATTCAGATGTGGATCAAAGAAGGAAATCTGCAGCCCTAAATCCTTCCCAAAGGGCAGAGCTGCTTCATGGCAGAGTTTCCACTCCCAAAAACACAAACCCGAGGGGATGGAGCCACCAGCAGCACCTCCCTGGCATCAATTGCTGAGAATTTCCATCCCTGGAAGTGTCCAAGGCTGGCTTGGACAGGGATTGGAGCAAACTGGGATAGTGGGAGGCGTCCCTGCCCTGACTGAGATGATCTGAATGATTTTTGTGTCCCTCTGAACCCAAACCATGCTGGGATTCCATGGACATCAGTGAAATTGTCCCCAGAGCACAGGTAAAGGATTCCTTTTCCAAAGAAACTTAATTTGTGGGATTGATTGGTTTAAAATCCATGAACCACCACGTGCTGACAACCCCCATTTGTTTCCAGGGGTTTATCCTTTTCCCTCAATGCAAAGCTCTCTGTAAATAAAATTTACAGAAGTAAAATTCACATCACAAAGCCCTGACAGTGGCCATGCCCCAAAAGTGCTGCCCATGGGTTCCTCCCTGCCTGAATTCTGTGATTTCTGGGATTTTTGCAGCCAAGCTTCACTGCTGATCCTTTGGATAAATGAGTTCCATTTCCCTGTCTCAGTCACTGCACATTCAGGGCAAGGAGAAACTTTGTCTGTTTTCCAAAGTTCTGTCCCACTCTGGGTGTCACAAAATAAAATCTATGAACCACAACGTTAAAAAACTTCAGTGCTGAGCTGAAATTTTGATTTCTTTAAGATCACATGGGCCAAAAGCATCTCCAAAAATAGTCAGATTGCGATGATAAAAATATGAGATGATTTGCTGCCTGAATAAACTTAATTTGCTCTCCAAAATTCCACTTATAAATACCTAAAGGAGTCACAAGGCCCTGCTGGCACCCCTGAGAAGAACATTGGGAAGATCAACCCATCCACCTCCAACTCATTTGGAGTTGCTCAGTAGCACAGGAAAGAAGAAAGTGACATCTAAAAGCTGCAAAATATTTATAAACTCAAGTGCAAATCTCATGAAATGCTTTTGCAGAAGGAGTTTAGAATGAAACTTCAAACCACTGAAAACCAGACCAATTAACACCTCTAAATGCAGAACAAGAACCAGCACAGCCCCTCAGCAGCAAAATCCAATGGGGTTGCACTGGAAGTGTTCAGGAATTCTCTGGAAATTGTGGTTTGGCCAAGTTCTTGCTCACCCACTGGGATGGGTTGGAATTTGGGGAATTTCTGTAAAAAAAAGTCAGTCAAAAAATTAAAACAAACTTGAGAGGAGCTCTGAAAATAAATCTCCATTTCCTTGGTGCTGGCAGCTGGTACCTGATTTCCTTGGTAGGAGCTTTTCAAAGTGAAACCACATCCTCAGAAGGCACCTTGAGAAGGGAGAACATCAAAGTTCCTTGCAGGAATTCTGCCTGGTGCTTCATCCCCTCCTTTGCAAAGCCCCTTCTCCCTGGCCCACCACAAAGGCTGAAGGTTCAACTTCAAACAAAAATGGAAATTTTCCTCACAAAGTGCTGCACCCACCTTCAATCCTCTCATTTGCACCTCCTGAAATAGCAAGACAAAACCCCACCAAGTTGAGGCAGCCTCAGAAAAACAAGATTAAAACCCAAACTGCTTCAAGGGACTTGGTTATCTGCAGGCCTCAGAGTGCTACAAAGCTTTGCCCCATCTGTGTTTGGGGAAAAATCCAACTTTGCTGCCTCATTTTGATGTTGTTTATGCACAGGGATGAGCCTAACTCAGGAATTCACATTTCTGAACTGCAAATCCATCTGGGTTTCAAGTAAAATCCAACCATGGTGTCACTCCTGTAAAACCACTGTCCAGAATCTGGTTTGGAGCAGGAGCAGCTGCCTGGCTCTGGGTTGTCACCTCTGTCACAGCACAATTTTATATTTTCACTGCTCAGCAAGTGACCAGAAGGGCTCCAGTGAAAGCAGCTTGGCCTGGATTCCATCAGAGCTCAGGGAAAGGCCAATTCCTTGGAATTCTGCCCTTCCCAGAGTCCAAACTCCAAGATTTTCCATGCTGCAGCCATGGGAGGGATGTGAATCACAGCTCCTCTCCCCAGCAATCCCAGCCTCCTTCATGAACTGCAGGATCAGCTCCTGCTCTCCCAAAGGAACAACTCCTTGCCAAAAACTGATCCTTCTAGAAAGGATTTTTAGAAGTTTTTTCTAGAGAAATCCACGGGTTGTGTGGGAGGTTCTCCAAGGCAAACTCTCACTGCACACAGCAGCTCCCATTGTCTGCAGGAAGTGTAGAAGAAATCACAACTTTATTTCACAGATTTTGAGCCTTCCTACATCTCAGCTCCCTCCCTTGGCCTTCTGAGTCAGAGGTGAAATGGGTCATAAAAACAGGGGGAACATTTCCTGCTGCCAGGGGTGCACTTTTCACCCTGAGAACAGACAAGGACTTGGACAAACTCTCACCCTGAGTCACTCCAGGAAAAGATTTGAGCTCCTCTCCCACAGGGGAAGCCCCAGGGGCAGATTAATCCCACCAAATATTTGGAGGAACTTATCCCAGTGCCTCAGCATCCAGCCCAGGGCTCTGAGGCCTTTTGGCCTGAGGAAAGGGGGCTGGAGAAGCTCAGCTGCCTTGGGACAGTGCTTAAAACCCTTTAAAAATAAGACTTTTTTCTCCTTGGGCACATCCTCATTCCTTCCACAGCAGTCAAGACCAAACTGCAGATTTGGGATGAGGTTTTCAGGCAAGTTGCACTCATTTAGGAACCAGGAGCTCTGATTATTTCAGCTTTGCCACTAGAAAAGTCCCGGGACCAGAAATTTCCCACTCTGAACCTAGAGAGGTTCCTACTCTCCTCACCATAAACTTAGAAATCCACTTTATCAATTCTTACTCCATCCCACATCTCTTGAAATGTAGGGCTTGGAGGTGGATTTCATTTGCTTTGAAGTGAAATCTCCCTCCTGAGCTCAGCCACTAAATGGAATTCTTTCCTTTATGCCAGCACAGCCCCAGCCCTGCACCTTCCCTGCCCACTCTCCATCCAAGCAAAATTAATTTGGGCAGGTAAAAACTGCTCCAAGATTCAGGATTTTTCCTTCCCCTCAGCCAGCTCAGCATCAATCAAGAGAGCAGAGTCTTTCAAGGCAGAGTCTGCTAGCAAGGAGTTCATTTGTGTTTCACAGATTTGTTTTTCCATCTGTTCCCTGACACTGCTCTCCCTTTCCATCACCTCAAACACACTGTCTGGGTTTTTGAAGATATTGATCTTTGTTATTACAGTAAAACCAGATGGTTTGTGCTTCTTTATAAGGTATTTCCTCCTCCATTCCCTTTGATTCCAAGGGAGATCCAAGGAAATAATTTATCAGGTTTCTGCCAGGTTGTGAGAAAGTCTGATAAAATTTCTAAAAGCATCAAAAACCACCAGCAAGCACACCAAGCTTCAAGGAGAGCTCCTGATGGAGTTCTGGTTGGGAAAAAAAATGGATGGAGGTCAGACAGGAACCAACTCAGCTTCCCAGAGGTGCCTGGAGCAGTGGAAAGTTCCCTGCTCGTGGAACAGAATCATTCTAAGGTCCCTTCCAAGCCGAGCCATTCTGTGATTCTGCTCCAAATAAAAGAGTTTTAGGAGCCTCATTATTTGTGTAGCTGATCCAGCCCCAGAATTGCCAAGGAGGATCTCATCAGGAAGGAAATAATTCCATTTACTGCTGGATAAAGGGCAATAACAAAGTGCAAACACTGACAAATGGTCAGCTGGCAGAAATCTTGCGTGGTCAATTATCTGCCCCCCATTGCCCAGCAGATGCTCAAATCACAGCTCATTTTTGCATCTGCTTCAGCACAGCCTCAGCAGCATTTAAATTCTTAGGGGAAGCTGCAAATAAACGAATGTATTGGGATTTAACAGCATCTAGAAAGCAGAATGAGAGGAAGCACAAGCTGAGCCACGGGGTTCTCTCCCAACACACTGGAGATGGCTCAATGTCAGAAGTTTATTCTGAATATAAAAGGATTTTTTTCCAACTTGTCAGTGTGACTTTCAGCACTCAACCACCCAATATAAGAATATGTATGAGATATAGAAGAGATATATATGAAAAATTGATTTGATATAGATGGAAGTTGTAGTTATGTATGAAAATTCTATTTCCTGCAGCGTGCAGATAAGGGAAAAGACAAAATCTCTCCTGTAGCCAGCTTGGAATTCCCTCAGACAGCACAGCAGCAGGAGCCAGGATCCAAGGAAGAGCAGACAGATTACGTAAAAGATGGGATAGCAAAGCAAACATTACCCTGAGACAAATGCCAGGAGATTTGCAACTCAAAGCAGAGCTGAAGATTTGTAGCAGCAATATATTAGTTACAGCTTCCCAGAAGGAATTCCCTTGCTGGCTCCAAACCTGCTGATTTTTCTTTCCTTCATGAATTCCTTGGGATTCACTCAGCATTCCTTGGGATCACTCAGCATTTCCCATGCAGGTGGCACAGACAGGGCACAGCTCACAGGGCACTGCCAGCCCACCCAGGAGCTTTCTTCACCTGGCACAGCCTGGCACAGCCTGGCACAGCCCACGCTGCCTGTTGGGCTGAGTTCCAAGCCTCCAGCTATTTGCAATAAGAAAGGTTTGCACTAATAAGAAAATCAAATTGTGTGCATCACAGACAATGTTCTTCCCCAGCAAAGCAGAGCTCGGTTTCACTTGTCAGCCCGGCTCCTTTAGAGCTCCTTGCCTGATTTTTTGTGACTCACAACATACGTCTTGCATTTTTAATTTGAAAGCAAGAGGAAAACAGGCCATTTTAGCTTTCCCTGCCTGTCCCCTCTGCATTACTTATGCTGGATTCATCCTCTGGAAGCAGCCCTGTGGCGATGCAGCTGCTCCTGCTGCCTGCCTAAGTGCAGGCTCCACACACACAACTGTCAGCTCCTTGTGCCTCACAAGAAATGGCAATTATTGCACCCATGAACACTCTAAAGAACCACAGGGAGCCGTGGCTGGAAGCTACCAGAATGTTTTGGCTCTCAGAATATCCCAGGCTGATGCAGCAGGTTTCTGTATTTGTATTTTTGAGATTTGCTGCTTCAGTGTGTAGTTCTGGGATTCATATTAAGGGATGGTGAGATCTGTGCACAGAGCAGACAAAACAATTCCTGCTCCAGCTGGGGATCAAGGACAAATGATCCAAATTTCTGGGCCAAGAGCACAAACAATGTGGACTGAAGAGAGAAAAACAAGGATGGGACTGCATAACCTAAAGCTGGAATTGGATAATTAACCCCAATATGCAAATGGAGCAGAAATTATAAAAGTGAGAGAACCCATGACCAGTTGTGCATTTTGTGTCCATTTTGGTTCATTTCAGTGCAGCCCTGGCTGGGCTCTTGTGCTGCCCAAGGCCTTTAATAAATCCCTAATTTAGGGATTTATTTAGGCCTTTAATAAATCCCAAATTTATTCTTTAACTCTGTTCTGGGTCAGCCTTCACAAGGCATCAAGAGGGACAGAAATCACCTGGAACCCCCCTGGAGCAGAGCCAGAGAACACCCAGCTCCTGTAATCCAGAAGGTGTCAGAGCCCCAGAACTCTGGCAGCTGAAGGGATATTCTGTTTAGCACCTAAATTCGGTGTGAGGGGTGTTTTGTGCTCCAAATCCAGGCTGGGTGCAGTGCTCTCCATCTCCCCTGCTGGCAGGAAGGGAAAAACTCTCTAAGAACCATTGGTGAGACACCAGCAGGGGTGGTGCAAGGGTTAACTCCTCATGCTGCGACTTTGAAGGGTCAGGGATTTAAATTTCGTCTCTTCTTCTTTTCCCTCTCTCCCTGTTTTTATTTAATTTCTACTCATAACTGTAAAATCTGGGGTGTACATTCTCCTGTGAGTGTTGTAGCAATAATACCCCTCAAGTTGTCCCCTGGGATTAGCACTGAGAAACTGGGGAGAGCTTACCAGGGAGGAGTCATTGTTTTTAAAATCCAAACTTATTAGAATCCCAGAAAAGATCTGGCACAGCCCCCAGCCCCCAGGAGCTGAAATCCAAACCTCTCTGCAATCCAAACACCTTCCCTTCCACACCCCCACAGTCAGAGGCTCTTGGATGACACCACTGAGCCAACACAGAGAAAGTGTCAAAAATAAACTCAAATCTCAGCACTTGAGCTCAATTCCCCCAGTCTGAGTCCAAATTTCAGAATTTGAGCTCAAGATTCCCCCAGTCTAAATCCCAGCTGAAGATTCCCACAGTCTGAGTCCAAATTTCAGCATTTCAGCTCAATTCCCCCAGTCTGAGTCCAAATTTCAGAATTTGAGCTCAAGATTCCCATAGTCTAAATCCCAGCACTTGAGCTCAAGATTCCCCCAGTCTGAGTCCAAATCTCAGCATTTGAGCTCAAGATTCTCCCAGTCTGAGTCTAAATCTGAGCCCTTGAGCTCAATTCCCCCAGTCTGAGTCCAAAATTCAGAATTTGAACTCAATTCCCCCAGTCTGAACCCAAATCTCAGCACTTGAGCTCAATTCCCACATTCTGAGTCCAAATCCCAGGATTTGAGCTCAATTCCCCCAATGTGAGTCTAAATCCCAGCATTTGAGCTCAATTCCCCCAGTCTGAGCCCAAATCCCAGCACTTGAGCTCAATTCCCCCAGTCTGAGCCCAAATCTCAGCACTTGAGCTCAATTCCCCCAGTCTGACCCCAAATCCCAGCATTTGAGGTCAGGATTGCCCCAGTGTGAGTTTCAGGGAGATGGAGCAGCCCTGGAGGTGGCACTCAGTGCTCTGGGCTGGTGACAAGGTGGGAACTTCACATTCTTGGAGGTGTTTCCAATGTTGATTCCAGGACAGTTGTGAACTGGCAAGCCCAAATTAATCCCCAACAGAACAAGGCAGAACTCAGCTCTGCTTTTCCCATGGAATACAAACCTGCTTTGGTATCTTCCTGAGTTTCTGATTTTCCACACCAAACCCCTTCACAACATTTCCCAGGTATCTGTAAAACTCCTCAGAGCCAGCCCTGGAGCCAGGCTGATTCCTGTGCAGGAATTTTATGTGTGGCAGTGCACAAATTATCACAGACACTTTTTATTCCCCTCTGAAAACAAACACACTCCAAATAAAGAACTCAAATCCAGCCAGGAGCTGAATTTTCCCTCCCCACCAGCCTCATCCCCTCCCACCTGGGGGTTACCTGAGGTAATAGCCACACTTTTCCTCACTTGGATTGGCACAGCCTGGAGAGAAACGTCTCTTTTGCTCAGGCTGTGCTTCTGAAATGCAGCTCCGTTGTTTTGGCCTTGAAAATAATAAATGGTGTTAATTTTATTTTAGGGTATTTGTTAAATTAGGTTACAGTTCACAGAGAGGGCAAAGAGCCCTGCAGAACTACGGCAGATGTGACATTCTTGTAGCACTGTTTTGGGGGATGGAAAAAAATGAAAGAATTTATTTGAGTAAAGCTGCCAAAGATCAACCACGCCGAGAGCAAAGCAGCTGAGCCACCCAGCCGGTCACTGCCCTGCTGACCACAACGGGGAGCTCTCAAAAGCACAAAAATCTCATTTTCACACATCAGCAACGCCCAGAATGAGGGGGAAAGCCCCGATGTGGCGCCTCCAGGAGCGGGGAAAGGCAGGAGCTGCATCCCGAGCGCTCTTCTGCTGCCACCTGCAGGGAACGGCTGCGGGAGGAGCAGCCAGGGAGGCACAAACATCCCCTCTCCTGCCCGCAAACCGAAACTGCCGCACCCACCTCCTTTCCCACTTCCCGATGTTCTTTCCCCTCTTCCAGGGTGAAATATTTATTATTTCCCCACTATTTCAATGCGATTTAATTTAGAAATAGACCCAGCGGTGGAGGAAACAGCTGGGATGGTTTTTAAAGTGAAGATTTCCTAAGAAATTACCTTTCTTCCTCCTCCTGTGGGACAGGAATTACTTTGTCACTTTTCTTGCCACTGGGTGGCTCCTCCTGCCCACTCTGGCCTACAGCTGTGTCCCTTAACTGGAAAGGGAAGGAAAAAAGGGGATTAACATCTAATAAAATTTTTCCATGTACATTTTGCTTTTAGAGTTATATAAAAATCCACTTGAAAAACCTCCCCTGTATCAACACAGCACTTGTGTGCACATGGATAAATCCATGGGATGGGATTAAAACCATTCGAGTTCCAAGAATGAAGATGGGAGTTTACTTTAGTGCTGCCTGGTGGCTGCTCAGCTTCTCTGGATTCCCCTTCAGCATCCTCTGGAGAGCCTGATTTCCTTGACAAACAGCTCAGTGTTGCTTTGGGAAGTTCTTTTTTGGGTGCAAGTCCAGATGCTGGACTCTCATCCCCTGTGCTCTGGCCACAGGGAAGGCTGGATGAGGGCAGGGATTTCCCCAGGCTTTCCTGGCTTTTAGGCATCACCCTTTCTGAGGATTTCTCAGCAATGCAGCTGCCAGCAGCTGTGGAATATCCCAAGCAATCATCTATCATGGCATCCAAAGTTTCTCTTTCCAGGTTGTTTTCCTCCAGAGCCTCCTCAGCACAGGCAGCAGCGAACGGGCTCAGGCTCAGCAGCTCCTGCAGGTCAAGGTCCAGCTCCTGCTGCAGCCTCTGAGCCCCATCCAGAGCAGCAGGGCCACTCAAAACTCCAGGATCACACCCAGAGCTGCCTGAGGGATGCTCCTGAGGCTCCTCTGCCTCCTGGGTGGCCTCACTGAGTGACATCCTCTGGTCGCTCTTCCCGCTCTCGCTTTGGCTCACGTGGCTCTCAGCAGGGAGGTTCTGCTGCTGCTCAGCCTCCATGGAATCATCAGCCAAGATTTCCTGGATCTCCTCCTCGGTGTAATCAAAGGGAGAATTGCCTTTCTCACTGCCTGACAGCTCCAGCAGGGAATCATCCAGCTCGCTGTCGTCGAAGCACCTGCTGATGTCCAGGGAAATGGCCACATCATCGTACTTGGCCACGGCAAAACTGGCCCCAAGCTCGTCCTGCCCACTCTCATCCAGGAACAGGGAGCAGCCAGAGCCTGGGGAAGGGAGCAGAGCGCTCCCTGCAGGGTTTGGGGTGCTGCAGTCACGGCTCAGCACGCAGGCTTTCTTGGCCGACTGCAGGGCCTGCACCTGCACCGTGGAATCCGAGAGCCTCTTGGCCCTGGGGGCTGGATCCTGCCTGAGGCCCTGGTGGAGCCCAGGGGAGGGAGGGCAGCTCTCTGCCATGGCTCTGTGCCTTCCTGCAGCTCTGCTTCCAGCTCTACAGGCTCAGCTGCTGCTGCTGCTGCTGGCCTTTGATCAGCCCTTCCACAGGAGGGATCAGCAGGAGTCAGCTCCAACCTGCCAGCAAAAGCAACGGCCTCAGTGAAAGGAGCTCAGCTGGAATTTAGCAAAACCACCACAATTTGATCTCTGTTCTGGACTGTTTTAGGTCCCAACCAATCCTTCATCCTGAGTGTTCCCTCAAGCAGGAAACCCCAATGATTGGAAACCCCCTCTCCTCCCAAAGTGCTGCCAGTTCCTCTCAGCAGACCCCAGGAATCCCAAATCACAGCTTTAAACTGCAGAACACGCCTGAGGCATGAAATAAAACCTGCAAGTGTGTCAACCCCCACCTCCGCCCTTCAGAGATACAAATAAACACATTATTTTAAAAAATATCTTTTTTTGGCTTGGGAAAAACTGAGCAAAGGACGAGGAACCCTGTCAGGGGATTAGTCATTGAGACACTCACACAAAATCCTTCATTTGGGTGTAGCCCTGGCTGGGCTCTTGTGCTGCCCAAGGTGGACCCATTGAGGCCTTTTAATAAATCCCTGCTTTATTCTTTAATTTTGTCTAGCCTCTGTTTTAGGCCTTTACAAGGCATCATCTGTGCCAGGACCTCACCGCCCTCACAGAGAGGAATTTTCCCCAATATCCCCTCTCCCCTGGCAGTGGGAGCCATTCCTGTGTCCTGTCCCTCAGGCCCTTGTCCCACATCCACCTTGGAGCCCTTTAAACACCAAAACCCTCACTCGGCTCACCCTGGAGCCTTTCCCTGGGCAGATTAAAGCCTCAGGAGGCAGCACCGCTCCGCTCTCCCCTCACCGAGGGTTCGAAGCCAACACCGCCTCCGTGAGGGACCCGCCCGTCCCTCAGCGGGCACCGCCCAACCGGCGCCTCAACGGCACCGCCCCAAGGCGGGGCCCAGCCCGCCCCGCCCCGGCTCCTCCTCCCCGCCCACCCCAACACAGGGAGCTCCCCGAGCCCCGGAAAAAAAGGGGTAAAACCGCCCAAAATAAACGAGGGAGAATTAAATTGCGCTGAGGCAAAACAGCGGCCGCGGCCCGGCCGGGCCTGGCGGGAAAGGCGCTCACCCGCCGCCATCTTAACGGCGCCAAGGCCACGCCCACACGAGCGCGAGGCGCCCTCTGATTGGCGGAGAGCGGGCTCCTCGCCGCGCGAGGCGCTCTCTGATTGGAGGAGCGCCCCCCTCTCCCATCCCGCATCGGCAGCTCGGCGCTCGGCAGGCCTCAGGCGCGGCCGTCGAGCGCCGAGCGGGGCTGATGCAACCCGGGACAGGTCGGTGGGACCGGGCGGGGAACCGGGGAGGGAAACGGGGCGGAACCGGGGGGAACCGGGGCTCCGGTAACCGCGTGTCCTGCCCTGCAGCTGCCGCCATGGAACCCGCGCCCGGCCCGCAAGAGAAATATCAGCTCATCACGCGGAACCTGCAGGTACCGGGAGGCGGATGGGGCCGGGGCGGCGGCGTCGGGGCTGGGCCGGGGGGTCGAGTGGCGGTGTCGGGGCTGGATCTGAGGGACGAGCGGGGATGGGCCGGGGTCGGCTGGAGGAATTGGGGCTGGATCTGAGGGATGAGAGGGGCTGGATGGAGGTTGAGCGGAGGAATAGGGGCTGGGCGGTTTGGTTTAGGCTGGAGCGGGGGCGATTGGGGCAGGATGGGGGTACCGGGGGGAATACGGCAGGATTGGGGTCCGAGAGGGGGAACGGGGCAGGATCGGGGCGTGGGGAGGCCGGGATGGGGGGATCCCACCGGGATGGGGGGGATCTGAGGCAGGGCAAGCCCCGGGACCCGGCATGCGGGATTTGTCCCACCGGGATTTGTCCCTTCGGGATGTGTCCCCTGGGATGTGTCCCCTGGGGGATTTGTCCCTGCAGTTCCCTGTGCTCTGTCCCCTGGCAGGAGGTGCTGGGCGAGGAGAAGCTCATGTCCATCCTGAAGGAACGAGAACTGAAGATCTACTGGGGCACGGCCACCACGGGCAAGCCCCACGTGGCTTATTTCGTGCCCATGTCCAAGATCGCCGATTTCCTCAAGGCTGGCTGCGAGGTGGGCACTGCCACCCTGCTGGGTGCCACCTGCAGCATCAGGGACAGCTCCCCTGACCCTGCTGTCCCCTGTCCTAGGTGACAATCCTCTTTGCTGACCTCCATGCCTACCTGGACAACATGAAGGCTCCGTGGGAGCTGCTGGAGCTGCGGACCCGGTACTACGAGCAGGTCATCAAAGCCATGCTGGAGAGCATCGGGGTGCCCCTGGAGAAGCTCAGATTTGTCCGGGGCACCGATTACCAGCTCAGCAAGTGAGTCCTGGGCACCCAGGGGGGCCCTGGGGGGCTGAGCTGGGGCCGAGGTTGGGGGAGTTAAAGAATAAAGTAGGGATTTATTAGGAGTATCTAATATTCTATCTATATTATATATATATATTATATATATATGTATCTAATATTATTATATATAATACAGTGTTATCCTTAAAAGTAAGGAGTTATTAGAAGTATCTAATATTCTATCTATCTATATATATTATATATATAGGTATCTAATATTATTATATATAATACAGCATTATCCCTATTATTAGAAGTATCTAATATTATATATATATATACACATATGCACACATATAAATTATTATGTATTATTATTAATAGTTAATTATATATTTTATATATGTATATATGTATCTAATACTATTATATATAGTACAGTATTATCCCTAAAAGTAGGCATTTATTAGAAGTATCTAATATTGTGTGTGTATATATACATATATATAAATTTATATTATTATTATTAATAATAATTTATTATATATTTTATATGTCTATATATGTATCCAATACTGTTATATATAATATAGTATTTTTCCTAAAAGTAGGCATTTATTAGAAGTATCTAATATTTTATATCTATAAATGTAGGTATATGTAAGATATATATGTGTATATATGTTATATATATAGATAGATATAGATATATGTAATATATAAATATAGAAGTATCTAATACTATTATACATAATATGGTATTATCCCTAAAAGTAGGGATTTATTAGAAGGCCTCAATATATCCAGCTTGGGCAGCACAAGAGCCCAGCCAGGGCTACACCCAAGATGAACCAAAATGGTCACAAAATGGACACTTGGTCACAAGACCTCTCACTTTTATAAGTTCTGCTCCATTTGCATATTGGAGTTAATTGTCCAATTCCAGCTTTAGCCCATGAGGCCCAATCCTTCTTCAGCCCATATTGTTTGTGCTCTCGGGCATGAGATTTGGATCATTTGTCCTTGGTCCCCAGCTGGAGCAGGAGTTGTTTTGTCTCCCTACTCTGCCTGTGGTGACAGTGGTGTGCCCAGGAGCAGCTGTCAGGGCTGTCTCCATGCCCATTGTGCCCAGGAGCAGCTCTGAGGGCTGTCCCCATGGCCCTGGTGACAGTGGTGTGCCCAGGAGCAGCTGTCAGTGCTGTCCCCATGCCCGGTGTGCCCAGGAGCAGCTCTCAGAGCTCTCCCCATGCCCGGTGTGCCCAGGAGCAGCTCTCAGAG
>JAWWEX010000094.1:5179018-5203183 GCA_035583215.1 Arremon brunneinucha | reverse complement strand
AGGAGCAGCTCTCAGAGCTCTCCCCATGCCCGGTGTGCCCAGGAGCAGCTCTCAGAGCTCTCCCCATGCCCGGTGTGTCCAGGAGCAGCTCTGAGGGCTGTCCCCATGGCCCTGGTGACAGTGGTGTGCCCAGGAGCAGCTCTGAGGGCTGTCCCCATGGCCCTGGTGACAGTGGTGTGCCCAGGAGCAGCTCTGAGGGCTGTCCCCATGCCCCTGGTGACAGTGCTGTCCCCACAGGGAGTACACCCTGGACGTGTACCGCCTCTCCTCCGTGGTGACGCAGCACGACGCCAAGAAGGCCGGGGCAGAGGTGGTCAAGCAGGTGGAGCATCCCTTGCTGAGTGGTTTGCTCTACCCAGGCCTGCAGGTGAGGCAGGGGTGGTGCCAGGGAGGTGCTGGCACAGCCAGGGCCACGGGGGTGTTGGGGGCAGAGTGCCACCAAGGTGATTGTTGTCCACCCCAATGTCACAGCTGGCGGTGGCACAAAGGCTGGCCTGAGCACATAGCAAACAGTCTGGAATGTTCCTGACTTTCCCTGGCTGGGAGTGGCCCCGGAGGGGCTGAGGGACAGGCCAGGACTGTTCTGGTCCAGCCTCCAGGCTCTGTGTCTCTCCACAGGCACTGGATGAGGAGTATCTCAAGGTGGACGCGCAGTTTGGAGGGGTGGATCAGAGGAAGATCTTCACCTTTGCTGAGAAGGTCAGGAATGGGGGATTTCTGCCAGACTGGGGTTTGAGGGAGGGTTTGGCCACTCCCAAATCCACTGAGAGAAGTGTGTGGGATTTTGGTTGATGTCACAGCTCTCTGTGCTGCTGTTCCTGTGCACAGCCACACATCCCTGCCTGTGACTCTGCCCTTCCTGGGTGCTGTTACCCCAGATCCCAAAGTTACCTGGAGCCAGGAGCAAACAGGAATTGGGAATTAAAGCTGAATCAGGCTTGTGTCTGACTTGCCTCCTTGTGTTTTCCCAGTACCTCCCTTCCCTGGGCTATGCCAAGCGTGTCCATCTGATGAACCCCATGGTTCCTGGGCTGACAGGCAGCAAAATGAGCTCGTCAGAAGAGGTTGGTGCTGGGTCTGGCTGTGCTCTGGGGGCTCTGGGGGGACAGCTTGGTGACTGGGGGCTGAGAGGGGACTACCCCAGGGGAGGTGAGCTCTCTCTCATCATTCTCATGGGTTCTAAGAAGGTGCAGCAACTCCAGCATGAATTTGTAAAAGCTTGGGTGGAGGGCTGAGGAAATCTCTTGCTGCAGGACTCCAAGATTGATCTTCTGGACCGCAAGGAGGACGTGAAGAAGAAGCTGAAGAAGGCTTTCTGTGAGCCAGGGAACGTGGAGAACAATGGTGTTCTCTCCTTCATCAAGCACGTCCTCTTCCCCCTCAAATCAGGTGAGGGGCTCACCACACTGGGATGTAGATAAGAGGAGGGGACAGGAGCGTGTCCCCTGAAACAAAGCTGTCCCTGAGTGCCACGTGCCCAGCCCCTGCTCTTGGGCAGGGTGGGCTGGGTGGTTTAGCTGAGCCTTGAGTTAATCTGAGCTTTAAAACCTGTTTTGTCCCAGAGTTTGTTGTCCTGCGAGAGGAGAAATGGGGAGGAAACAAAACCTACACGGCCTACGAGGCCCTGGAGAAGGACTTTGCTGAGCAGGTGAGTGCTGGGAGGGGCTGAACCTTCTGCCTGAGGTTCCTGGGAACATTCTGGAAGCACTGGGAGATGGAAATCTGCACTGGGAGGAGGTGTGGAGTGTGGTCTGGTAGTGTGGGATGCTCCCAGGCAGGAGAGCACAGGGGAGAGAGGATGAGTGAAGGGTGTGAGGTCAGGACAGCACCACATCAGCCACATCCTGCAGCAGAGCAGCACTTTAACCTTTCCCAGCTGTTCCCAGCAGAGGCTGGAGGCAGAAGCATCCAGAAACTTCTGATGTCCGAGGGGAATCAGGTCAAGGGTTTGGGATTCATCTTCCCACCCTGTTTGGTCTCTGTGGCCTCAGACAGGAACATCTTTGTCCTGACAGGTTGTGCACCCTGGAGACCTGAAGAACTCTGTGGAAGTGGCCCTGAACAAACTGCTTGACCCCATCAGGGAGAAATTCAACTGCCCAGAGCTGAAGAAGCTGAGCAGTGCTGCATATCCCACCCCATCCAAAGCCAGTAAGGAGGGGCTGGGAGCCTGGGGAAGTGGGGCCCTGGGAGCTCAGGGAAATGGGGCTCTGGCCATGCAGGGCTGAGTGGGACAGAGAAAAGTTCTGAAGCTCCAGACTTAAAAGCAGCCATGGAGAACATTGGAAAAGGTGAGGAAAGCCAGCACAGGAGGGACTCTGCTCTCTGGTGTAGGGACAAGAATGGAATTCCCTGCAGGGAATCTGCCCAGGGCCTGCATTTGGGGCTGACCACCTGCCTGGGTTTGTGCTGAGTGCTGTGACCATTCCCTTCACCCTGCAGAGCCTGGAGAGAAGGGAACCAAAAACTCAGAGCCAGAGGACGTGATCCCATCCAGGCTGGACATCCGTGTGGGCAAAGTGATCAGCGTGGAGAAGGTATGGAGAGAGAGAGGGGAGCAACCCTGCCACGTGGTGACATTTGGGGTGTGCCTGGTGGGGCTCACACCTTCTCTGCCACCCCATTCCCACCCCTGCTCCCCCTGGCAGCACCCAGATGCTGACAGCCTGTACGTGGAGAAGATCGACGTGGGCGAGGCCGAGCCCCGCACCGTGGTCAGCGGCCTGGTGCACTTTGTCCCCAAGGAGCAGCTGCAGGACAGGCTCGTGGTGCTGCTCTGCAACCTCAAACCCCAGAAGATGAGGGGGGTGGAGTCGCAGGGCATGGTGCTGTGTGCCTCCAGGTGAGGGACACGGGGGACACCGGGGCTGGACCAGCCCTCCTGCCTCAGGGGCAGCACCCTGGGGTGACCCTGGTGTCTCCACAACTCTCCTCAGTGTGGGGGAGCCCCGTCAAGTGGAGCCCCTGGACCCCCCAGCCGGGTGCTGTGCCGGGGAACGTGTCTACGTGGAGGGCTACGAGGGTGGGGAGCCCGACGAGGAGCTCAAACCCAAGAAAAAAGTCTTTGAGAAGCTGCAGGTGAGGCCTGGGAGTGGCTGTAGCTCCACCTCTGGGTGACCCCAGATGTTACTGTGGAGGAGATGAACCCTCCCAGGGCTGACCCTGCTCCCTGTTGTGCTCCCCAGGCCGATTTCTGCATCTCTGAGGATTGTGTCGCGCAGTGGAAGCAGAGAAACTTCCTGACCAAGCTGGGCACTGTCTCCTGTAAAAGCCTCAGGGGTGGCAGCATCAGCTAACAAGTGCCAGGGCTGCTCTGGTGCCTCCTGCAGCTCAGCCAGGCTCCTCCCAGTCATCTCCCCACCAGTGCTCGGCCCTGGGGGCTCTGGGACTGAACTTACAGCCTCTCACCCAGAGCTGCTCCATCATCCATCCCCCTGGGCCTCTGGGGACTGACTGGAGGTGCCACCACACGCAAGGGACTCATGTGACTCATCCCCATGGCCTTGGGGCCACCCAGCTGTGCCACAGACTGGACTCCCTGCCCGCTGGGGTGCCGTGTGTGGGTGCTGTGGTGAGGGCAGAAGGGAAAAGCTGCTTCTCCAACCTTGTGTTGCTGCTACCAGAGCTGGGGACAGCCCAGCAGGCCCCGTTCCCTGCTCCACCCCCAGCCCAGGCAGCACCCGTGGGGCTGTCCTGAGCCCGTGAGGGGTGTGGGCCTTAAACACTGACTCGGGAACCATCTGTCTGTCATAAAACCCAATAAAATGTCGAGCTGACTGCACGTGGCTGTGCCCATCTGTCCAGGGGAGCTGGCAGCCAGCCCTGCTCCAGAGTTTTATTGGGCAGTGGTGCTGGGAGCCAGCCCAAGGGTGTCCCTGGAGCTCAGCAGCACCAGGAGGGACCTGCAACCATAAACCAGGAAGAACAGGAGGCAGCAAGCTTCTGTCATCATTTTTACCAGCCAGGTACAGAGCTCTGAGCAGCTACTCGGCGGCAGAGGGTCAGTTGCTTTTGGTTTGGTTTAGTTTGGTTTGGTTGGGTCTGTTGTTTTGTTTGGTTTTTGTTTGTTTTTTTTTTTACAATCAAAGAAATCAAAATGTGACCCGAGTTTACAGAAACAGAATCAAGGCTCTACCCCAGAGCCCAGGGCCAGCTCAAGGGGCAGCCAGGCCCTTCCTCCTGCTGGGCAGTGATGAGTGGCCAGAACCAGTGCTGACCACGAGCCCCTCTGGCCTTTCCATCAAGAGCCAAAGCCCTGATCCCTCCCCACCAGCACCTCCATCCCCTCCTGTTCCTGTTTGCATCTCCCCAGGTGCTGTCGTGGCCACAAGCCTTCCCATTCTTTGTCCAAAGTGCTTCCATTCCTCGTGGGCCTGCCTGGCCAGCAGCAGTGGCTCCAGCTTGGCGTCTTCAGCCCCAGCTCCGGCGTCTTTGGCCCCCAAACTCCTCTGGGTGTGGCTGCTCAGCTCCACACACCCACACCGAGCATCAGCTTGGCAGGGAGGAGGTGCTGGCTCTGGGCACGGGCCTCGAGTCCAGTAAAAAAAAAAGCAAAATAAAGCTGTACTACTTAGGAAAGTGAAACCAACACCATTTTTGCATAAATATCATCAAGGCCGTGGAGGCTAAGGCTGTTTGCTTCCTGTATTAAGTTAGTTGCCAGTTCCACACTCGTCCGTTGACCTGCCCAGGTCCCTGAGAGATTTGGATTCCTGTCCATGGGGGCTCCAGTCCTGCAGTGTCATCCTTCAGGCCGTCTCTCCCCGTCTGTCTGCAAAGCAGGAGGAAAGAACCCATCAGCCACCCCAAATCCCAGCTTCCCACAGCCCTACCAAGCTGTCCCTGCTGTCCCAGTGCCTCCCAGCTGGAACACAGCCCAGGAGCCGTGCTGGGAATTTATCCCTTGGGAATGCGCAGCTCAGGATGCTGACCAGCAAGGCTGAACCTCCAGCAGCATCATCCCGTGGCTCCCACCCCACGTACCTTGTGCAGGGAGGCTCTGAGCCGGCGGCTCCGCGCCGTTCCTGCCCTCCGTCCCCTCCAGCTCGCTCTTAGTCCTGCTCTCCTCCGCCTTGGCATCCCCGTCCAGCACCGGGGAGCCCAACGCTTCTGCCCCCGGTGCCTTCGGGGAAGGACCCGGCCCCGAGCCCAGCGAAGGCTTCTTGGCTACTGGAGGGGGGATCTTGCCGGGTTTCCTCTGGGTTTGCGGGGCGGCAGCGGCCGGGGCTGCCGAGCGCTGCCCCGAGAAATTCATCAGCTCGGCCACCAAGTTCCTCTTCAGATCAGCCTGTGCCTCGGGGGACGAGGCCGTCTCGATCACCAGCTTCCTGGAGCTCTTGGCGAAGATGAAGCTGGCGGTGGAGGCCGGCGATTTGCTCCGGGGGGACAGCTGCCCATCCCCGGCGGGCCCCTCAGGGCCGGGCTGGGCCGCTCGGCTTCCCGGCGGCTTCTCCGCGGCCTCTGCGGAGGCCAAGGCGGCGGCCTTGAGGTGCACGGCGTGGAGGAGCTGCTTGGAAGGCACCGCGTCTTGGGCGGGGGGCGGCTGCCGGTTGGACAGGGAGCGCCGGACGGGCTTCTGAGGGGCCGGGCGCTCCTCAGGCCCGGCTCCAGCCCCGGTTCCAGCCCCGGCTCCAGCCCCGGCCGCGGGCTCCACGCTGACGGAGCGCAGCCGCACCATCTGCAGCAGCGACGGGGTGACGATGGGCAGGCTGGCGTCCTCCTTGGCCGCCGGGCCGCTCTTGCTCCGCGACACCGGCTCCTTCTTGGCCTCCGCCCGGGGGCCGTTGGCCGCCTTCTTAAGGCTGATTTGGGGCGGCAGGGCCGGAGCCGAGGCCGGCGGGAGAGGCGGCGGCGGTGGCGGGGGCATGGGGGCCGTGGGAAGGGGCTCGGCGGGGTGTGGAGGCTGTGGAGCCCCGGTGGGTGGCTCTGGCTGTTGAGATGGTGAAGATGCAGCCCCCGCGCTCGGTGTCGCCGTCTGCCCGTCCGCCGGGGCCAAGGTGGAATCGGGCAGGCTGCAGAGATAGGATTCATCCGGAGGGGGGAAGTCTGCCATGGACAGGTCGTGCTCCTCGGGGGTTGGCGGTGGTGGCGGGGGCCAGGCGGTGTCGGCGGAGGGCTCACTGCTGCTCTGGGGGCTCCCCTCCACCTTCTTGGCCGGCGGGGGAGGCGGGTGGTAGGCAGGCGGCGGTGACGGCGGTGGGGATTTGCCGCTGGGCTTGGCCGAGGGCTCCTGGCCGGCAGTGCTGGGTGCTGGGGGGGTTTGTGAGGGCTGCAGGGGGCCGGCGGGGGCCGGGGGCTGCTGGGACTTGGTGGGTGGCGGAGAGAAGGGAGCAGGAACCTTGGGGTGCGGTGGGATGATGAACCGGTCTGAGCGAGCGATCAGCACCTCAGGAGGGGTCGGGTCCGAGGCCGAGGAGGAGATGGAGGTGAGGGAGGAGGACACGGAGAGTGCAGGCGACTGCAGGGAGCAGACCCGGTCTGGTTTCTGGGGCTGAGACTTGCCCGGCGACACAGCTGGGGGTCCCAAGCCCTTGGTGGGCAGTGTGGGCGTCCCACTCTGGCTGGAGTAGCCGCTGGAGGGGGACATGGTGCGGTCAGAGCCATCGGGGCAGCTCCACTTGGCCTGAGCTTGGGGCTCCCTCAGCACCACCGTCACCCCGGGCCGGCCCCGAGGGGCCTCGGGGGAGCTGGCGCCCGCCAGGCTCTCGGAGCGGAGGCTGCTGGTCTCGCTCAGCGCTGGGGAGAACACCTCATCCTCGCCCGTGGGGCTGAAGGGCTCGGGCCGCGGGGACCAGGGCGCGCTGCTCTCCCGCTGGGGCCGCCGCTCGGGCCTGGGGGGCAGCCCCAGCACCTTGGGCTCCCCGTCAGCTTTTTGGTGCAGCGAGTAGGTCCTGCGGGGAGGGGCCGGGGGCTTCTTCATCTTCCTGAGGGACACGCTGCGGGTGGAGGAGCGCTCGCTGGCCAGGCTGGCCGTGTCTGAGCCCTCCGCCTGGCTGCTCGTGCTGTAGGCAGGGGATGCTCGGCCGCTGCCCACGCCCAGGAGCCCGGGGGCTGCAGGAGCGAGGCCAGCAGCGGGCTTGGAACAGGAGCTGGCGAAGCTGGCGGAGCTGTAGATGCTGATTTGGTCGGTGTCAGAGCGAGCTGCCGTGTCCACCTCGCTCTGCGGCCCCACCTCGGGCTGCCGGTGGTCGCAGCCGCCCTGGGAGGAGATGGTGGAGCTGTTGGACACGATGGTCTCCGTGGACTGTGAGTGGCTCCAGTTGTCACTGGAGGAGGAGGGCTCGCGGCTGCGGGGGCCGCGCTCCGAGAAGCGGGACAGGGAGCGCACCGAGGCCGGGCTGGACGACACGAGGCTGCAGCGGCTCAGCGTCCGCACGCTGCTGCTCGTCAGGGCCACCACGTCCACCATGGGCGGCAGGATGGCGTTGGGGATGATCTTGGACATGTAGGTGCCCTGGGGCGAGATGGACATGACGGGGCCCACCAGCATCTCCGGGGCGTTGGCGTAGGTGGTCATGCCTGGCACGGCCAGCGACTTTGGCCTCATCATGGGTGACAGTTTGGCTGCTGTCTTCCTCCCTAGCAAGCTGTCGTCGTAGTAAACCTTGTTGATGTGCTTCTGCAGGGCTGCATCGGCCTCCTCCAGCACTCCCAGGCAGACTCGGGCACCGCCGACTGCGGGCAGGGGCTGCAGCTTCCCATCGATGGTGGGGATGCGGATGGCATCACCCGACACCTGCCCCCCGTTCAGCATGGGCTGCACTGCCTGGCTGTCCCCACGGCCTGCTGGCCCTGTCCCATCTGCCTCGGGATGTCCCTTAACTCCATGGCTGTTCCTGAGACCTGGGAGCAGGGAGAGATGAGCTCAGCGTAATCCCAAGGCAAGGCAAACAGATCCTAAAAATCCCCCCTTGCTCCCCCCAAAGCTTACCCAGCTCCTTATGGACGTGCTGGGGGATGCCCAGCACTGTCGTCCTCCTCTCCTTCCTCTTCTTGCCAGCCCTCTCTGAGGATTTGGGAAAGGAGTCGTGTGGTCGGAAGGTGGAACCTGCAAGAGGTGTGAGAGGGTCCAGCTGGTGTGTGGGGAGCCTTGGCCTGGATGTCCCCAGTGTCCCCAGTATCCCCAGCATTTCCCACTGCCAGAGGTGCTCTGGGATAAGCCAGGCTCAGGCACTGAAACAGGCACCAACCGAACAGTCTGAGCAGGGAGGAGACACTGTCTGTCTGTCTGTCCATCCCCCTCGCCCAGCCCCAACGCTCTGACTCAGCCAGAGCTGCTCTCATCTCTCCCAAGGGCCCCCCAAATCCCTGTGCTGGCTCGTGGGCACACCAAGGCAGAGCCCAGCTCCCTGCCCTGCTCCCCAGCCCCCCTGGCACAGCCCTGGCCCCCCATTCCCCATCCCAGCCCGGTACCTTTGCGCTGGATCATCTCAGAGCGGATGGACAGCGCATCCTCAGAGGTGCTGTCCGTGGCACAGGAGGCTGCCCGGCTCCGGAAGGACAGGCTGTCATCCTCTGAGGATGCACAGGACTGTGGGGACACAGAGGGCTCAGCAGAGCCCGGGCTGAGGGGACAGAGCTGCCCCAGCCCCGGCCAGGCCCCTTCCCCGCCGCGAACTGACTGCGCAGTGAGACAAAAGCTCTTCCGAGGGCCAAAGGCTGAGTCAGCCACGCCGGCATCCAGAGTCCTCCCACCAGGAGCAGGGCTGGGAGCAGCCCCTGGGACCCCTCATGGCTCTGCAGCCCCCCCGAGGGCAGGAGAGACGGGGCTGGGGTGTGCAAGGAGCACCTGAAGGAGCTGTCCCGGTGCCAAGCCCAAAATGACTCTGTGGGTGCTCCCAGCTCTGCTGTGCCCCAAACTCCAGGGCTGGAGGGCTGCCATGGCTGGGAGAGGGGTGTGGGACAGGGACAGGCAGGATCCTAAACAGCCCCATGCAGGACATGGCTCAGTGTCCCCATCCCTCCAAAGCACCCCTGGCACAGGCAGAGGTTGGGATGAGACACTTCAGAGTTAACCTGACATCACTGCCCCCATGGCTCTGCCCATCCTGGGGTTCCCAGTCCCCCATTTCCAGGAGGTTAAAGGGGTTTTCCCAGTCCCGCATTTCCAAGGGGTTAAAGGGGCTGAGAGCCAGCCAGAGGCAGCAGCTTGAGCAAACACAAACAGGGTGAGGCACTGGCAGCGGGGTCAGAGCCCAGGGATTGCCAAAGGAGGGGGAGTTTCCCCTCGTCAGCAGCCAGGGAGGGACACAGGCACCAGGCTGGGTATGGCCAACAGTCCCCATATGCCACCAGGTCACCCTTCCTCAGTCAGGGCTCCCAGGGGACACCAGTGGGGAAGGGACAGGGGGATGCAGGCACAGGGGGACCCCACAGGGCAGAGCAGGACAGGCCAAGGCTGACGATGGGCAAAACAGCTCATCATGGGGCAAAAGGGACAACACCAAGGGACGCACAGCCAGTTCCAGCCCCACAACCCCCCTGGACATGGTCCTGCCACCTTGGCTGGTTATCTGTCTGTCCCCAAACACCACCCAGAGAGGACAGTAGAGCCCCCCTGTGTCCCCTCACCCTCAGGAGCACCACTTGGCAGGGCTCACCTGGAGGCTGCTGGTGTCCCCGTGGTCCCAGGCACTTTTGGTCTGTTTCTGCTTCTCTGTGGAGGGAACACAGAAGGTAAAACCCTCCAGGGGATCCAGAGGAAGCAGCTGCTGAGCTGGCAATGCCCCCTGCACTGCCCAGCACCAGCACTGGACTCTGCTCAGCCCCGTGCGCCGCCCACACCGCCCGGCCAGCCAGGAGCTGGGACAGCTCTTCTACCGTGTCCCCAAGGCCACCATGGAGCTGGGGACAGCCCTTCAGTCATGTCCCCAAGGCCACCATGGAGCTGGGGACAGCCCTTCCACCGAGTCCCCAAGGCCACCCTGGAGCTGGGGACAGCCCTTCAGCGGTGTCCCCAAGGCCACCCTGGAGCTGGGGACAGCCCTTCCACCGTGTCCCCAAGGCCACCCAGGAGCTGGGGACAGCCCTTCAGCCGTGTCCCCAAGGCCACCCTGGAGCTGGGGACAGCCCTTCCACCGTGTCCCCAAGGCCACCCTGGAGCTGGGGACAGCCCTTCCACCGTGTCCCCAGGGCCAGCCAGGAGCTGGGGACAGCCCTTCAGCTGTGTCCCCAAGGCCACCCTGGAGCTGGGGACACCTACCCTGGTGCTGTAGGGACTTCAGCCCCTGCTGGGCCTGGTTGTGCAGCTCCTCCAGGTGCGGGGGCCGCGTGCTGGGGAAGAAGACGTTGTCGGGACATTCCTGGCCCGCCGTGTACTGCACGCTCAGCCGCTTCTCACCCTCGCCCTTGGCAGCGCCTGCGGGGACAGCGGGGTCAGCTGGGCTGGGGGGACACGGCCACGCTGCCACCCAACCCGCAGGGGACAGCACCAGACGATGACAGCCACCCCAGGGTGATGTTATCCTGCTCAGCTCCAAACAGGGTGCAGGAACACCGAGAGAAATCCCATCCCGTCCTGGTCGATATTCTGGAGTCAGGATGTCTCTGCTGCTTTTCTCCCTGGGATGTGGGACCTCCCTCCTTCCCCAGCGCCTTCATCAGGAGCTAATGAGGTAACAGGACCTCGTTATTCATCCCTCAATTGTGTGGGGCTGGGGGCAGCTGAGCAGGGAAGGGGCAGCACAGGAGGGGATTAAACGTGGAGGGAACGAGGATGAGGATGAATTTCCCTCTGGAGCATTGCGTCATTCCCAGGCCTCGCTCATCACTCCAAGAGCAGAGACTCTCCCCATGTCCCAGCAGGCTGGGAACAGCACAGAAGAGGGAAACTGAGGCACATCCAGCAGCAGAGATCCCAGAGGACCCAAATCCCTGCTGAACACTCCATCAGCCACGCCTGGGGCAGCACGGAGCCTCCACTCCCAGCCTGGCAGCCCCTTCCCCACAGTACCCAGGGGATACCCTGGCATCACCCAGCCCTGGCATCACCCAGCCCTGGCACTGCAGCACTGTGGGCACAGCCCTGCCCGCTCCACGCCTGAGCGAAGCCTCAAACTCTCCCTGCCCAGAAAAAAAAACAAAAACAATCTTGAGGAAGGGAAAGGCGAGCGCAGGAAACCATCGAGGCTGGCACCGCGGGGCCAGGGGCACCTGCTGCTCACATCGCCAGCAGCACCCACCACCCCTCATCCCCCGAGCCCCCCGGGTCCCTGCACCCCCAAGGGCCAGGCAGCGAGGCAGCCGTGCTGAGTCTCCAGCGCACAAAGGAGCAGGCCTGGAACAATGGAGCCTCCCGCCCTGCCGCCATGCCGGCCTCTGCCTCCGCCAGCGCCGGGGCGCGGTGTGAGCGGGCACCGGGGCACGGCCCGGCGGGTGCTGCCACCCCGATCCCCCGAGCCGGTGTAAAATCCCTGCAGGCGACACGAGACACCCTCAGCCCCCCCAGCATCACGTCCCTAACCCGCTTTTCTCCCCCAGTTTCGGCAGCCCGACACCCCCAGATGTGCTGGGCAGAGGAGCGCAGTGATTTATCCATCCCGGTAACTCCAGGGCTGGGTGACCTTCCCTGCCCTCCCCCGGGGGTGGCACAGCCCCCTGCCCGCTGCGGTGGGCGAGCAGCCCTGGCCGGGCCGGGGGGTCCCGGCGGGCAGGGGTTGTGTAAGGACAGGGCTCTGCTCCCTCCCTGCCCGCTGCTCACTCACCCTTCTTCTTGAAGAAAGCCAGCAGCGAGGAGAGATTCCTGCCCATGAAAACCACCATGGTGGCCGGGGAGAGGGTCTGGTCCCCAGGGATTGGGGGGCTCCGCCGCCCCCCGAGGATGCTCAGCCTGTTGTGCCGCTCTCACCCGGTGTGCGCCGGCGGGGCGGATGCCGGCGGCCCCCGGCTCCCTCCCTCCGTCCTCATCCGCACGGGCGGGAGGATGCTCGGCCAGGCGAAGACGCTCCGGCGCAGCTGCTCGAGAGCAGGGAGCAGCCTGAGCCGGGGACGGCTGCGCGGTGGCAGGAGGGGACGGTCCCGGCAGGAGGGGACAGCCCCAGCTGCGCCCACCGCTCCCTCGGAGAAGGGAAGAGGGGGCCCCTCCTCTGGCCCCCGGCCCTCCCGCCTCCTCCCACGCACGGCACAGACCACAGGGATCTGTTCTTCCAGGCTCGGGGCCAGCATTTGCCCTGCTCCTCCCTCCTGGACACCTGGGACTCCCCAGGACCCTGCTGGGCACAGCAGCGCTGCAAACCAGTCCCTCCCTTCCACAACAGTGCGGCCAACTGGGAGGAACTGGGAGGGTTTGCACCTTGGCTATGACACAGCACAGGCAGCAGGGTGACATTCCCCACCCCAGGCTGTCCCCAGTGTCCCCCAGGACCCTGCCAGGAGAGCCCCATTCTGGGCAGGGAACACAGAACAGGGCCAGGGCTGTTTGTCCTTAGGGACAGGGCCACGTCACGGTCACAAGGGCTGGGGGAAAACCAGCCCTGGGACCAGTCTAACCAGTAGCTCCAGTGCTGCTGCGGAGGCAGGTGAAAGCTGGGGCAGAAATGCCAGGCGGTCACACAGTGGCACTGCCAGTCACTGTCCCCACCATGGAGGGCAGTGGGGGAGCTCCATCCCCCCCGTTTGCAGGCATTTTACCCCAAAAAGTGAACAGCACCCAGTGTTTACCCATGTCCTTGTGCCAAACCCTCTGTCCCTGCCCTGCAGCACCCCAAGGGCTGTGCCAGGGTTTGTTCCAGCACAATTCAGGGTGGGCTCACCCAGCACAGGGTCCCAGCAGCGCCTGTGCAGCCCAAGGGACAGTTTGACCTTGTGAAGGACATCTCTGTGTCCCCAGCCAGGCAGCTCTGGGCTCAGCGAGGATTTCTTGCCTGGAATTCCACAGCAGCAGCTCCCTGGCTGTGCCTGAGCCAGCACCTGCTCCAGGATGGGCCCTGCTGCCCACTCACCCCCCAAAAGGTGCTGTTGGGGGTGGGCAGAGGCTCCCCAGCTCTTTCCACAGCACAAGTGGGAAAGGGACATAATTAAAGGGCTGAGGATGCACAAAGCAGGCAGCCACGTGCTGAGCTGAGCCCTGCCCTCAGCTCTGGGCAGCCTGAGCCCAGGAAGGGCCACGGGTGGTGGCAGCTGGCAGGGACACTGCTCCTGGCTCCAGGGGTCAGGGTCCAGCCTTCCAGCTCTGCCCACAGGGATGGGAGTGCAACAAACTCCCCTCCATGGCACCAGGGACTGCACAGACCCCATCCATGGCACCAGGGACTGCACAGACCCCCTCCATGGCACCAGGAGCCCCCCAGTAAAGGGAAACAGCCCCTCCTGAGCTGCTGGGGCAGGGCCCAGGCACAGCTGAGCTTCAGCCCAGGTGGAAGCTCCTTCCAGGGCTGTGAGGACATTCCAGGTGCTGGCAGCCAGCCTGGCCCTGCCTGTGGCCCATTGCCCACGCAGGACCTGGAGAACATCCCTCACTGATGGATATGTGTCCCTCTCCAGCATGACACCCCTGAGGAGGAGCTGCGACCTCCCAAAAGAAAATCCAGGGCTGAGCCAGGGCACGGAGGAGCCTCGTGGCAGCTCCACTTCTCCCACTCCCTGTGACCTTCGCTACCTCATCATCCTCACCCGGCCGGCCTCACCCCGGCTCTGTCAACACACGGTGAAGGCAGCTGGAAATGGGGGGAATCCAGGACGGGGAGGGGTCCCGGTGGGCTGGGGAATCCAGGAGGGAGAGCTGGGGAGTCCAGGACGGGGAGGGGTCCCGGTGGGCTGGGGAAGCCGCCGCAGCTGCAGCCGCTGCCGGTAGCAACACGCCCGGTTTGCAGCCGGTGTCCCGGCCCCCGTGCATTCCTTGCGGTGCATCCCGGATCTCCCCGTGCCCTCCGGGCTGCGCTGACACACGTGCCTGGGCCACACGTGGCAGCGGGGCTCTCCCAGATAAGGAGGCAGGCACTGCTCAAGGATGGGCTTGGGGCTGGTACCTGCTGCTGAGGGGGCAGAGCATCCCCGGAGCAAGGCACAGGGAGGGTCAGAGAACCCCAAACACCCTGCCTGAGACAGGCTGGGGGTACCAGAGCGGGCTCCACAAGGGCTGAGACCCCACAGGAGCACAATCAGGGCTGCCCAGCTCGATGCTGCAAACAGATCTCAGTGCTGGCCCAGCTCTCTCTCTGCTGCTCTTCACCTGCAGAGAGCCAGGGGAGAAAATCCCATCTCGTGTCCCCCTCCTCGGCAGCCTGCGCCTCCTGCGAGCAGCAGGTTTGGCCGGGCTGGCTGCAAACATCCATCCGTGCCTGCTCGGCACTGCCCCGACTTGCCTGCTCCGCGGGTCCTGCGGCGGCTCCCGCCCGCCCCTCCACCGCCACTGACTCACCGCCCAAAAATGGGGAGGGGGGAGCTCCAGGCGGGCGGGAAGGGGCTGCGAGGTCCCCAAGAGGATCTGTGTCCTGCTCTCAGCCCCTTCTCCCCACAGCCAAAGCAGGAAAAGCCCCCCTGGTCCACGGGGTTTGTGCTCACCCACCTCTCTGGGGGTCCCTCCCAGCACCATCCAGGCCTGGGGACTGCTCTGCTTGCCAACACCACTGGGGTGCACCATGAACCCCATTTCTGAGAGCCCCATGGAGCTGTCAGGACCCTGACAGAGCTGTGCTCCAGTATCACAGAATATTCTCATTTGGAACGGATCTTATCCAGCCCGCCTGCTCCAGCATCCCGTCCCTCTGCTCCCTTTGCAACCTTCAACTCTTTAGGGTGTCTGGGAGCCCTTAAAGGCGATGAACCCATTCCCTAAATCCATGTCTCAGCACAGCATCCACGCCCTGGAACACCCCGGGGAACCCAGAGCACTGCAGGCAGGGTAAGAGCACAATAATATTGACAGTGGCTCTGGCCACACAGCCCCTGCTGCCAGCCTGCCCTGGGCCACACCTGGGGGCTGCTCCAGCCAGGAAAACATCTCCTGCAAGCAAATAAACACCGCCCCATCCCCGCTGCTGGCTCTGCTCTCAAACACGATCCCACGCAGAGCCTGAACTAAAATTAATTTCAACTGGGAAAACAAACTTGGATTGGTTTTTTCTTCCTCTAAATCTCAGCGCAGAAAGCTGCCTGCTCTCACCTCGGTGAGCCAGCAGGCCCTGGAGAAGGAGCTGGAGCGGGGTGAAATCCCACTTGGAGCAGAGTGCAGCTCCAGTCGCCTCCAGCCATGGCTCCTGTCGTGACAGGAGCGCTGAGGGTTGTGCAAGGGGCCTTGACCTCGCTGCTGTCCCACAGCCAGCCCTGAGGGGACACAGAGTGTCCCCTGCTCCCTGAGTTATCCCAGATGTGGGTAGCAGAGCAAAGGGGGACACAGGGCAGGACCACCCCAGTGCCCGGCTGTGCCTCATCCCTGCACAGCCTCCATCCCACCACGTCCCCACCCCGAGAAGCCACCGAACAGGTTTGAAGGTAAATAACAGCCAGGAGCCGGATCCGGGCGGGAACATCCCAGCTGGGGAGCGCAGGGAGGGAGAGGGAAGGAGACACACACAGGGTGACACCGGTGGCACTGTGACAGGGCTGGGCCACCAACACCTCCTCCTTCCATTCCCCAGAGCTGTATCACTCTGATGTCCTTCCCTCGGTGTCTCCAGCCCCTCCGGTGCCCCGGGCTGGCTGTCCCCGCGTTGTTCGCAGGGCACCGGGTGCTCCTGCCACGGCAGAGGCGTTGCCTGTCGCAGCAGGCACCTGGCTCCCCGCAGGAGCCAGCCCGGCAGACGGATTAAGGACAAGACGTTGCAGGTTTTTTCCATGCACGGATCCCCCGTCCTTGCAAGCAGCAGCTCCCAACCCCGCGGGGCTTTTCCAGGGAAAGCTGCGGAGGTGCCGATCCTCCCTCCCGTGGGGACGGACACGGAGAGGAGCTGCCACCAAACGGGGTGGGGGATACCCAGAGGCGCAGGGCAGGTCCCATCCGTGCCAAGGCAGCACGGCACGGCACGGCACGGCATGGCATGGCAGAGCCGAGATGCCTGCCCGGGCACCACCGGGAAGGGCTCGGTGTCCCGGAATCACCGGGAAGGGCTCGGTGTCCCCGACACCACCGGGAAGGGCTCGGTGTCCCGAACACCACCGGGAAGGGCTCGGTGTCCCGGGCAGCACCGGGAAGGGCTCGGAGTCCCGGGCAGCACCGGGAAGGGTTCGGTGTCCCGGAATCACCGGGAAGGGCTCGGTGTCCCGGGCAGCACCGGGAAGGGCTCGGTGTCCCGAACACCACCGGGAAGGGCTCGGTGTCCCGGGCAGCACCGGGAAGGGCTCGGTGTCCCGGGCACAGCAGGATGCTGCCTGGAGGAAGCTCCTGTGTAAATCTCGGATTTGAGCCCCCGCCGGGACCGGGCCCCGCTCCCATCCGCCCCCCGGGGGTTTGCGGAGCCGGCCCAGCGTGGCGCTGGCACGGACAGAGCTCAGCGCTGCTCAGCCCACACCGGAGCTGCCCCGCAGGAGCCGGCACTGCCGAGGGGCTCCACGGCTGCTGCTGGGGGCGTTCACAGCCACAGGAACCCCTGAGGAATCCGGACACGCCATCCCTGGAAGTGTTGGGGCAGCCTGGGATAGTGGAAGATGTCCCTGCCCGTAGAACGGAACGCGATGAGCTTCAAGGTCCCTTCCAAATCAAACAATTCCAGGGGTTTTTTTCCCTGTGAGCCACCAGGGGAGGCGGGTGCGGGGTGACCCCACACCCAGAGCTCCATCGCCGCTGACTCCGCGGGGCGCAGCCTGGCCCGCAGCCACGTTCCTGCGCCCTGACTCAGCAGGGCCCGCCGGGGAGTCCCGATAAGGAGGCGATAAGAGGCTTCGGTCTCCCTGGGGCTCAAGGACCTTCCCCGGCATGGGCGAGAGGCTGGGGATGCCCCCGGAGCGAGCCAGGCCCCGCTCTGGCATGGGGAGGTGGGCACGGGGTGCGCGGGTTTGGCACCGGTGGGCAGAGTTCGGGTGGGATCAGCGGCAGAACCACCCCAGTGCCCACCCTGCCCCTGGGGACCCTGCTGTGTCCCCTCAGCACCCTAAGGCTTGGGTGGCACCCTCAGCACCCACCCCTCTGCACACATGGCACAACACAAAACCATCAACACCGGGCACGGCAGGGCCAAATTAACTCCCAGTCACCAAAGAGGCAGGAACTGGGGACACTGGTCCAGCCGCCCGCCATATGCAATTGTCCCCCAGCCCAAAATCCAGAGGGACCCCGGGCGGTGCAGGGGGAGAGGGCAGCGGCGGCAGGGCCGGGACACCCAGCCCCCAGCCGGTGATCCCTCCGAAACGCTGAAGCGACACAATGCAAATTCTTTGGCTTTGTGGCCGCCGCGCCGTTGCCATGGAGCCGGGGCAGAGAACAAACACAACTCGCCCCATGTTTTCTCAGCACCTTCCACCCCACGGCCCTTCGGCCCCAGAGGCAGCCCCTGCCTGCCCCGGCTGTGCCAGTCCCACATCCCGCCCGGTCCGGGGCATCCCAGGTGGAGCAGGGCTTTCCTGGGGAGGGGAGGCACTGTCCTGGTTGGGGATGGACGAGGGACAGCCAAGGCTGGCAGGGATGGAGAGGAGATGGAGGTCAGGCTCGTGGAAAGGGTGAGGATGTGCCGGGGATTGCAGCTCCAGCCCTTCCTGCACGGAGAGCACGGCCAGAGGAGCCTGCAGCCACCCGGGGAGGATGAGGAGAGCCTGCAGTGAAGGAGATGCTGTCCCATGCGACCTCCTGCCTCAGTTTCCTCCAGCACTGAGCAGATTTCTCAGCCAGGACCCTCTCCCTGTGCACCTGCGGGGTCTCCCCATGCCAGGCCCCACCTCTGGGATGGTTTTGCTCCCACGGTTTTGTCCCCAGGCCTGTGCAGAGCTGACTCCAGGCCCTGTTTACCCTGAGCTCTCACACCTGGCTGCTGCTGCTGTGAAGGGACAGGAGGGACAGCAGGGCCAAGGATCTCACAGGGCTGGTGGGCAAAACCCCCCAGTTACCCCTGGGTGCTGCTAACCTGCCCCATGATCCTGCCCACGCATCTCCCAGGGCTCCTCCTTGCCTCGGGCAGGGCTGGGGACACGGGGACAGTTTAATGACACCATGGGGGAGTCAGCAACCTCGGGATGGGGGCGATGTTGGTGTGAGAGACCTTCCCTCGATGTTACTGCGAGACCTTCCCTGCTGGCATCCCCCTGCCCTGATGGGGGAAGCACGGAGGGGCTCTCCAGGCACCCACGGGATTCACTGATCCGCGAGTGGGTCCAGCCTGGTGTGGGACCCTTTCCCTGCAGGAAAGATCTCAAAAGATCCCAACCCCGGCTTCCTGCTGGGCTTTCCAGCATCCATGGAGACGGAGCATAAAGCAGCGGGGCGATCGGTGTGTGGAGAGACGGACAGACAGACAGACGCACAGAGAGAGGGGGGAGCAGCCCCTGCAAACACTCCCGGATCCCCGCGGCACAGCGAGAGAAACTGAGGCACGGGCTGGGAGCGGGAGGAAGGCGACGCTGGGATCTTGCTTGGGAAACAAATCAGTCACTGATCGGGATCCCACTTGGAAAACAAATCACTCCCTAATCCAGCTGATCCCGTCCCGATAGCGCGGCTGCTCCCGGCACAGCCCTGCCCGCAGCCAGGGGCGCTCCCCCAGCCCCACACCGGGCTCGGGGGTCGCTCCTGCTCCCCAACACCGGGAGGACACAGCAAAACCTCCCCTCACCCCCAACTCCTGCCCATCCCAGCCCAACAGGAGAACTTTCCCACTTTCCCAGCGCGATCCCTTCCAGCTCCCGGCGCAGGAACCCCAGGTATCCCCAGGTGTCCCCAGGTGTCCCCAGGTGTCCCCAGGTGTCCCCTACCTGCCCTGGGCTTCCCAGCGCGGCCGAAGGGCCAGGAGGTGCCGGGCTTGGTGCCCGCCGGGCTCCTCTTGCGGTGCGCGTTGCCCATGAGGCCGCTGCCGCCTCCACCGCGGCCGGGTGGAGGGCACCGCGGTGCTACATGGCCGGGCCGAGCCGAGCCGTGCCGGGACAGCCGGGGCCGGCCGCGGCTCCCATCGCGGCCCCGGCGGAGCCGAGCGCTCGCTCGCAGGCGGCCGAGCCGGAGCCAATGGTGCGGGCAGAGAGGAGGGGCCTGCCGGGATCAGCCGGCGGATCGCAGCTCCCTCCCAGCCCCATCCCTGCGCCGGGGATGCCGGGGTGGTGCAGGGAGGCTGAGCGGGCTCGGGGAGCCGCCCCGGTGGCCAAACAGCCCCGAGCAGCGCGGGGGTTCTCCACCACTCCGGCTGTCCCCAGCTCCACCGGCTACAACCGTCCCCGGGTGGGTTTTGGGGATGGGGAGACCCCCCCCAGCCCGGCCAGGGTTACTATCAAGGCTATCGGAGCAAAGCGCCCGAGGCCACGGGCTGGGTCGTGCCGCTGCCCAAAGCCGGGGCGAGCACCCACATGCCAGCCTGGCGTGGGTGGCAACCCCCGGCACCCTCCCCACGGCCACTCCTGGCTCTGGGGAGAGTCACGAGCACCTTGCTCACACTGCCGGCACCTTCCTGCCCTCTCCTGTGCACCTCAGCCTCTCCCTGCTCCAGGGCTGGCAGAAAAACCCCGGGAACTGCTGCTCCAAAAACCACTGGAACTGCTGCCCCAAAAGCCCCAGGAATTGCTGCTCCAAAAACCACTGGAATTGCTGGCAGAAAAACCCCGGGAATTGCTGCTCCAAAAGCCCCGGGAATGGCTGCTCCAAAAGCCCGAATTGCTGCCCCAAAAGCCCGAATTGCTGCCCCAAAAGCCACGGCAATTGCTGCCCCAAAATCTGCCCACACCACCCGGCCGAGCCCCTCCACGGCCCCTTCCCCAAGGCCACTTTCCCCTCCTGGTTTTTAATGAGAACATTAAATGCTGCGAGGGCAGGGAGGGGTCAGCCAGGCAGGCAGCGGTGGGCAATTCCTGCTGGCAATGTTTATGTTCCTTAGGTGATTCATCAAAGGCTGGGATAAATAGGAAGGAGGGTTTTGTGGGAACGGCACAGAAGCGGGGAGGTGGTGGAAGGAAGAAAGGAAAAAAATTAAAGATCAACCAGCAGCTTTGTCCTGACCTCCCGAGGTGATCGGCACCGAATTAATCTTTGGACTTCAGTCTCCTCAGCAATGGAAATATTGATGGTTCAGCTCCTCAGCAGCTCGGTTGGGTGCCCAGGGCACGCTCAGCTGGGCAGGGACTGTCCCCGTGGGTTTGCTGCCCCATTGCTGTGGGAGATGAGGGCATCCAGTGGGAAATATTCCCTGTTTTGCACTCCTGTTCACAGGACAGCCCTTCCACCTCGGGGCAGCGGGGATCGAACAAGGCCATGGGCACACGAGGAGATCAGAGTGGCTGAGCTGTGCCCAGGGACTGTGGGACAGGATTTCACCTCTGGGCAGCCAGGGGCATCTCCGGGCTGGGATGAGGCTTCCTCCCACTGCCCAGCACCTCTCAGCATCCCTGGGACGTCCATCCCAAAACTTGGACCCACCCAGTGCCCCAGGGGGCTCCTCTGCAGCCACCCAGAGCAAATCTCCGGGTGCAGCTCCTGCGTTTCTGTCCCTGGGAGAAGCAGAGGCTGGAGCTGCCCCAGATCCAGGGAGACACTTCCCCCTCCACTCCCAAAACAGACACCTTCCTTCCCTCCTTCCCTCCTTCCCTCCCTCTCAGCACTCACTCAGGGAGCCAACGCGGCCACCGAGGCGTCGCCGCCCCCAGGCACAGCTGAGATTGGGAGCCAGCCCCGGGCACCCCGCGGGTGCCAAAAATACCCCGTGGCTTCTCTGAGATGGGCTAACACAGCCACGAGGAGCTGCAGCTCCTCCTGGGCCTCGTGGTTCAGTCCCTGCCCGATTTGGGGGGTTTGGAGCAGCATTGGGGGGTTCAGCATCCCCACAGACCCCACTGCTGATTCAGGGCACAAACCCCCCTGAAAGCTGAGGGCAGGATTGTCCTCATCCTGCATGCCAGAGCTGATGTTGCTGTGAGCAGGAATGTGGCTCAGGGAGCCTGGGGACAGCTGTCCCAATTCCCAATTCCCTGCTCCGTGTTAGAACCTCAAAGGGGAAGGAGGGGAAGCACCCTCAGCCTCCCATGGGGAACTGGAGCCAGAGATTCCAGGCAGAATCCCTTCTCCAGGCCAGAAATCCCAGGTTTGATTCACTGAGAGAGCTCTGATAAGAGCCTGGAGCAGCAGAGAAGCTGTTCCTGAGATACAGATCTGCTCAGCACAGCGTGACTGCCCCGAGTACATCTGATCTCCACAAAGTCACACATTCCCTGGGTCAGAGAGGCCAGTGCAGGCATGGGGACCCCTGTGTGCTGTCACAGGGGGCAGATCTGTCCCTCCTGGTGCTCTGTCCATCCCTCCTGGTGCTCTGTCCATCCCTCCTGCTGTTTCACCCCCTCCTTCTGGAGTTTTCTAAGCCTGAACCCCATCTCCCAGCAAACCCTGAGCTGCCTGAACGAGAAAGGAATTCAGCCCTTGTTCCCTTCACGGGGAAGTAAAGCTCAGCGAGGCAAAGGTAACACCAAAACCCCACTTGAGATCCCCAATCATTAACAGAAATACATAACCAGAAGGGTTTCAAATGATTTCCTGCTCCAGCCGGAGTCCAGGCCGGCTCTGCTGATGACAGGACCAGCTCCAGCCCCCAGAGCTGGAGGGTCAGGTGGATTTTATCCATGCTCAGCACGCCCAGCCCGAGGCTCTGGCTCCTGCTTGGCAGGGAAATGGTTTTTCACTTCATCCTTGCCCAGCTCTTCACCTTGCAGCGGGTTCTGTTCCCATCGCTGCCGGGGCTGCAGTCAATGATGATATTGTCTTATGAAACCAGAGCTCCCTGGCACGGGGGAAACCTGACCCCGCTGAAATCGCTTTATCGGATCTCAGGGAACGTTGTTCTGGGGAGAAATCCTCCCAGTTGTCTCCAGGTGGAATGGCTGTGCTTGCAGACACACCTCTCTTTGTTCCCCGGTGCCAGGCCAGGCCAGCCAGGGGATTCCTGCTGCTCACATTTGCTCAAGTGTCACTCTGTGCCTCTGGCAGATTAACAAACTCATTCCCACACACACACGGAGCAATCCCTGTGCCTCTCCCCTCAACTCTGGGCTCAACTCTGTTTGCACCAAACCCCTCATGGCAGCAGAGGATGGAGGAAATAAATGTCCAGGGAGATCCCACAGCTCGGCCCCACATGCACCCCGTGGCATCAAACAGCACCAGCACAGAATCACAGAGTTATTAAGGTTGGAAAACCCCTCCAAGGCCATCAAAGCCAACCTGTGACCAAACCCCACCTTGTCAGCCGGCCCAGAGCACTGAGTGCCACGTCCAGCTGTTCCTTGAACGCCTCCCAGTGCTTAGAAACCTTTTCCATGAAGGAGCTGAGCACAATCCCCAGCACAGCCCAGCCCCTCCACCCTCTGCTCACCCTGCACATGGCAAATCCCCAGTCCCAACAAGCACTTGCTGCTGCTACGAAGCAGCTGTGAGCCTTGAAAGCTTTATTTTTAACAGCACATTTTATCCCCCAGCCCAGTGCAGGAAATCATTGCTGCTGGACTAAGCTGGCATCAAAAAGAAGAAGAAAAAAAAAAAAAAGAAAAAAAAAAAGCCAACCCTAATTTAATATTTCTGGAACATCGATTCCTTTACTTCATCAAGGAATTAAGAGGAATGTTGTGAAAGCTGGATAAAGCAGCAGCCAAAAAAAAAACCAGACTAAAACCTCTGGATCCCAGCAGCAGCTCATCCTTCATCCCAGAGCTGTTTTCTCACCTCTGCACCCCGAAATGCAGCCCAGGCAGTGCCAGCAGCTGAGCACCCCAAATCCCTGCTCTGTTTTTGACCCTTGGCACGGCCCAGCTGCTCAGCTCCCACCCAAAGCTCAATCACTGCTCTGCCTCCAAAGGTTATTGTGGAAATAAACACGGCTGGGATGGCTGGGACAGCACCTGCAGTCAGCAGGGCCCATTCACCAAACAGGGCACAGCATCCAGGGGATGAAATTCCAGCTGGGATGGATCCATCCAGCATCCAGGGGATGCAATTCCAGCTGGGATGGAGCTTGGGATGGAGCAGGGCCATCCAGACAAACAGGGCACAGAACCCAGAGGATGCAATTCCAGCTGGGATGGATCCATCCAGCATCCAGAGGCTGCAATTCCAGCTGGGATGGAGCAGGGCCTATCCACCAAACAGGGCACAGCATCCAGGGGATGCAATTCCAGCTGGGATGGAGCAGGGCCCATTCACCAAACCAGGCAGAGCACCCAAAGGCTGCAATTCCAGCTGTGATGGAGCTTGGGATGGAGCAGGGCCGTCCAGACAAACAGGGCACAGCATCCAGAGGCTGCAATTCCAGCTGGGATGGAGCAGGACCATCCAGACAAACCAGGCACAGCACCCAGAGGCTGCAGTTCCAGCTGTGATGGAGCCATCCCCCCATCCCAGAGCTGCTGGTGTCCCCCAAAGGCGGCTGATGGAGGGGATTAGGGAGCTTTTCCTCCCAGCTCAGCTGTTTGGGCAGCCAGAGATGGGGTTGCTGATAGCCAGGGAGCCACGGGATTGATCCAAAGTGGAAATGCTCTCATCATCCTCCCTCTGCCTGGTGTCAGTGCTGAGCAATGCCGGCCTCACCAGCACCCACAGCACAGCGGGGGGATGCTCAGGATGATCCACGTGCCCTGGGATGAATTCTGAATTCTCTCTCCCGTCCCCTGGAGCCATCCTGGTCCCCCACCCCAGGATGGTCAGACATGCCCTGTCCCAAACCCACCTGGGGAAGGGCAGGGTGATGGATCACGGGCGTGATCCAACATCCCCAGCACCACAAGGACACAGGGAACACTGAGGGCACTCAGAGCTCACCACAACTCTCCCCTCTCCCCATCCCACAGCTCCCAGCTGATGTTTGGAGCAATTCCCAGCCAGTCCCGCTGCAGGAAGGCTCGGCTGGTGATATCAGCGCTGCTCCCCAGAAAACACCCAGGGCTAACACTCCTTCCTTCCCACAGCCCTGCCCACACCTTGGGGCATCCTCCAGGGATCCTCCTGAGGCATCCTGACCCCCATCCCATGGGGAAACACCGTCCACCATCCTGGGGATGGATGGATGGATGGATGGATGGATGGATGGATGGATGGATGGATGGATGGATGGATGGATGGATGGA
>JAWWEX010000094.1:5139861-5155486 GCA_035583215.1 Arremon brunneinucha | reverse complement strand
ACCCACACCATTTTTAAACTCTTTTTTGAGTGCCCACACAGGCACAGGTCGGGGTTGCACTCCCCAGAAGGATCTGAAACAAAGCAAGGTGAGGATTTCAGGGCCTGGAATCATCCTGGAATACCTGGCATTAAGTTTATTAAATTTACTTTAACCCTCCATGATTTGGTCTGAGCTCCAGCTGCAGCTCAGCTGTTACTGCTCAAAAAAATCAGAAATATAAGGTGAGGTGTTTTTCTTCCTCCCATCTGCACTTCTAAAGTGAGGAAGGCACTTCTGATCCTTCTGAAGTGAGGAAGGCACTTCTGATCCTCCCCACAAGCAGCAAAAGGAGTTATTTTATTATTATAGTTAATATATTTACAGGATATCAGGGGAACAGCTCAGCTGCCCACCAAAGCAATCATAGTTTCCAAAAATTCATCTTCTACCACCTGAAACACCTCATAATGAGGTGATAAAAACAGTGGAAGTGCTGGAAAATGTTTCCTTTCCCAAGGATGCATTTGGATTTACCTGTTTAAACCTCATACAAAATAACCACTTGAATAAACACCCACACATGCCTAAAATCCCAAATAAAGTGCAACCCACACCATTTTTAACTCTTTTTTTGCCCTTTGGGGGATGAGCTGCTGCTCTGTGAGCACAGACCTGGCTTGGAGGGGTGTTTGGTGTAATCAAAGACCAGGACATCACTGGAGGGAGTCTTGGTGGCAATGATGCAGGGGTTCTGGGGCATGTAACGGGCTCTGTTCACCTCTCCCTCGTGGTTGATCTTGATCTCAATCTCAATTTTTCCACTTACTGAGCCAAAGCCTCCAAACTCTAGGAAAAAAAGAGTTGGGAATAAGAAAAGTCAGATTCAGAACAAGGCACAAAGAGTTGGTTCAAGGTTTGCTACCGAGCTCTCAGAATAGACAAAGCCGTGGTAAAAATAAATTGCAATTTTAGGACTGTGATACAATTTGTTAAAGATGCCTTTTCTTTATATATAAAATAACTTAATAATTCATAAAGCTGCAAAATTTAGGCAAAAACAATGGGTTTTGGATTATTTTAGAATTAATTCAAAATATTTTTGAGAAATACTAAAATAGAATAGAAACACATATTTGACAACCCTGTGTGCATAAACAACTTTAAGAAGCCCAAAGATCAAAATACTCATTGCACAATCCAACCTTGCTGTAAAAAACAGAGCAAACATTGGATCATTAAGGACTTTCACCAGGTGGAAACATTGATTCAGCCAAGCAAACAGGAGAAATGTCTGACTTGGGGCAGCCACAAAGATTACAAAGCATCAAATTCAAGTCTGATAGATGGAATAAAACAGAATTAAAATATAATTTCACCCCAGAGGGGGTGGACAGCAATCAGGCAGCAAAATTCACAGAGAAATGGAGAATGTTTGAAATCTTACACCCCTCTGAAATAAAAATATTCTTTTACATGAGTTTGTGTAAAAATGTTTTACATGACTTTATATAATGTAAATGGGGTAATAAAAATACCAATTAAAAGCACAGTGTGGGATTCAAGGTCAGCTCCTGAGCAATAGGGAAGGGAGAGGTTTTCCCACACACAAATATTTTTACAATTAACTCTCTGTTTTCATCATTAGAAATATTAGATTACACATTCAAGAAACAGAGAATTTGTCTATTAAGGAGGCACCACTTAGAAACAAATTTTTTTAGAAGTAAAATCTGAACTTTGCTGCCCGAACTTTAGGAAAAGACAAAATTTTCTACTGAAAAAAAGAAGGAGGAAAATGGTTCAAATCCCCTTTTTTTGGGCTCTCACCTCCTTTCTCACTGTCATAGTGGGAAGCATCAAACTGGGCATCGTCGTTGGGCAGCTGCACACTGGCAATCACCAGGTGGTTCTGCTCATCTGAGGTGTGGGTGCCCAGCACCAGCCTGTGGATGCTGAAATCTTTGCCTTCAGGTCTGCAGGGGAAGAGAAACACAACAGGGATCACAAAATGTCCTCCCTGTGAGGATGGGGAGGTGCTGGCACAGCAGAAGTTGCGGCTGTCACATCACTGAAGTGTCCAAGACAGGGCTTGGAGCAACCTGGGACAGTGAAAAGTGTCCCTGGATGAGTTTTAAGATCCCTTCCCACCCAAACCAGATTGGGATTCTGTGATCTCACCCTAACAGTCAGCCCAATGCTGGATTTGCTGTTTATTCTGTTTTCAGGGGGTGTCTTTACCTTGTGACATCAGGAAGCCACTGAGCAGTGAGGCTGGGCCACTCCAGGGCATGGGTCATCACCAGGTCATACAGGAAAGGAGTGTTCTTCTTCCATATCTTGTACTCCTCGTTGATCACACGCTCCTCCACGGCGTCATCAAAGGCTGCTGAAGTGGTTTTTTTAATAAATACATACAATTAATTATTTATAAATGGATTTACAGGCACACAGCACTGTGGGCAGAGTCAAGTCCATCAATCACACCTTGGTTTGCTATTTGCTCTATTGGAGTAGTTACTAAAGGGTTAAAAATCCCCTGTTGTACGTGCTAATCTTTTTTCTGCATATATGGCTGGGAATTAATATTAATTATGTCAAATTTCATGCCTGGAAGGGTCCCAGGACAGGCTGGACAGGGCTTGGAGCAGCCTGGGATGGTGGGAGGTGTTCCTGACACGGCAGGGGTGGGATGGGATGAGTTTAAGGCTCCTTCCAACCCAACCCACTCTGGGATGATTCTGATGATGATGTTGGAGCAGCACAATAAAATTCTGAGACTCAGAGCAAAGGGAGGCAAACCCCAGACTTGTAACGATGTTTAAACACAGCAGATCCAACAACTGCTGTTAACAGACCGGTCTGGGTGCAGCCTTATTCCCAAAATCCAGTTTCCCAAGGCTCCTTCTGCTGCCTCGTCACTCTCCAACACTTTCTCAACCCATCTGTCACCAGCCTTCGGTGCAGAGAAGGCGACGGGCAGAGCTCACGGGCAGAACGGGGACACCCCTACGGAAATGGGGACACCTCCATGGAAACGGGGACAGCCACATGGAAACGGGGGGACACCTCCATGGAAACGGGGAACACTCCTATGGAACAGGGGGCACCTCCATGGAAACGGGGGGACACCCCCATGGAAATTGGGACAGACTCAGAGAACGGGGGACACCCTTATGGAAACGAGGGGCACCTCCATGGAAACGGAGCTCGCCCACGGGAGGGGAGAACCCCCCGCAAACCCGGAGCTCACCCATGGAACGGAGGCGCCCCGGCCGAACCGGGGCACCCTCAGGGCCGGTGCCGCCTCTTTGTCCGCCCGCTCCCTCCGCACCGCACGGCCCGGCTCTCCCGGCCTCACAAACCCCTCCTAGGGGCACAGGCCCGGGCAGAGGATCCCGGTTCGAGCCGCTCTCCCCGCTCGGTGCCGCGGGCGCGGGGAGGCAGCGGCGGCCATGACCGAGGGGGGCCCCTCAGGCCCCGCCTCCGCGCGCCCCCTGGCGGCGCCGCCCCGCTCCCCTCACGCCGCACCGACCGCGGGGGGGGGCACCGCGCGCCTCACGGCGGAGGCCGCGCCGCCCGTACGGAGCCTTTACCTTCCTTGTCCGCCATGGCGGGGCCGCGGGGCGCTCGGCGGGGCGGGCTGGGCTCGGCGGGCGGGCGGTTCCGGCGCTCCCTGCTCCGACCCCTCCGGCCGCGGCTCCGTCTATTGTTTCCTGCCCCCGCTGCGTGCGGCTCCCGGCGCCGCGCACCCCTTCGCGCGCCAACGCCGCCCAATCAGCGCCCGCCGCCGGGAGGCGCCGGCCAATCGGAGGAGGGCAAGGGGGTGGGGACGGGAGCGCGCGCGGCGGTCACGTGGGCGGGCTCCCCGCGGGAGCCGCCATTTTCCGGAGCGCCCTCAGCGCGCTCTTAAAGGGGCCGCGCCCCGCGCTCAGGGCGGCGGGGTCTCGGTTTGGTTCCGTTCTGGCTCCCGGTCCCCGGTTTGGAAGAACCGGTGGTTGCGGCTCCTCCGGTCACCACAAGCGTGGGCAGAGCGTATTGGGGCAGCACTGGACCGGAGCGGTGCGTGTGTGGGCCGAGGCCTCCTTGCAGGGCCGCCCTGACACCATCGCGGATCCTCGGCGTTATTAATTCTCCATAATCAGGAATATTTTCCCTTTTTCCACAATTGAGTGCCGCGGTGAGTTTTAGAGGTGAAATATTTGCTGGTTCTGCTCCGCTGCTGAGGGTAACCCGGGACCTGACTGTCCCCAGCTGAGGTTTAGCAGGTTTAAAATCAAATATCAAATCAATTTCTGCGTTTATTCCTCAAGGAAGTTCTCAGTTCCTCCCCGATTCTCAATTTCAGACTTCTCTTTCCAACACATTTAGATTTTATCAGAAATTAAAAATTGGAAAGCCTATGTCCTGTTTCTACTCCTTGGAGTAGGAACTCCTGTGTAAAAGTTAAGGATATCTGTAAATTATTAGTGGTGTTTGGGTTCAGCTGTGGATAATTCTTATAATGTGTAAAAATATTAAAGAATGGTTATGATGTCTGGAAATCTGGAGAGGAAAATTAATTAGCCTGAAGTTAATTGAGTTTTTCAGTTTGTGTCTGTTGGATTTATAAAGGAAGAGGAAAAGAGCAATTTGTGAGAATCTGACTTTTCAATGGGGGAGTTGATGCAGTTCTTTTTGTTTATTTTATTTTAAAAATCAGCCAGAAAAGGAACACAGGAAGTCCTGACACTTGGGTGACAGCTGGATTTGTGCTTTGAGGTTTGGAGGTTTAAATGCAATCTTTGACCTAAGAGAACATAACTTTTTTTCCTAAGAAAAATCCTCTGTAAGGTCACATCAGGGATTTTTGGGGGCACTGACACTTCAGGTATGTGATGTACAATGGGCTGAGCACCTTAAAAAAATTAATTAGAAAATTAAAATTTACCTAAAGCATGGAAGTTTGATTCACTTTACAGCTGCTCCCATCAGCTGTATTTCATTATTTATGAATGACTGGAATTCTCAGTGTACACAAGGAGGAAAAACCACAATTTCTCCCAGAAAAGACCAAAGTCCACAATTCCCATCAGGAACATTTCCCTTGGCTCTGCTGAGTGAACAAACATCAGATTGAACTCCCAACCTCCTCATTTCCCAGTTTGCCCCAAACCAGCTGAAATGACACAAATTTAGCCCTGAGAGGATCCCTCCTTGTTCTCCACAGGTAAATAACTCTGTGGGGAAAGCAGGAAGGAGAATTCAGACTTTGCCCAGCAGCAGGAAGGGAGGGATCCAGTTCCTGTGGAGCCTCAGCCATGGCAAACAAGGACAGGGACTACAACCTGACCCAGGAGCAGAAGGCTGTGAAGGACAAGTACCCCCCTCTCTGCAAGAAATATGAGTGTGAGTATTTGAATTTTTTAAAATTAATTTTTAAACTCAAAATTTAATTTTAAAAATATTTTTTTACATTTTTAAAATAATGAAAAATAATGAAAAATAATTTAAAATAATTGAAATTTAAAAATTATTTTAAAAATAATTTAAAATATAAATTTAATAATTAAAATGAATAATTTTAAATATGCACCGTGGGTGTGGCAAGTGCTGTTGTGAGGACAAGGAAGATAAATGGAAATTTAGGAATGAAAAGCCAATTTTCTTCATCGTGCTTTTCTTATTAGGGCACTCAAAAAAATCCCAATGGAAATAAATAACTTAAGTGTCACCTTGAAAACTTTTCCTCTTCTTAGCAATTTTAGTACCTCTCATGTAGGAAGGGACATTCAGAAGTGTGCTGGGTTTGTGTGTGGTGTTTTTACTCTGCTTAAAAATTATTATTTACTTTTCCCCACCCCTGAATGTCCCCTAAGAAGATGTGGGTGGCAACTCAAGGCAGGGGACAATTCCCTGCCTGGTTTCTGTGCTTGTCTGGAGGCACAGCCTCTGTTATCTCTGATATAATTTATATTTTTAGGCTGTTTTTATTTGACAGAAGTGCAGGAATTGTGACACACCACAACAGCCATGCAGTTTCCATAACTGCAGGAGGTTTTCTCCCTCTTTTGCATCCAGAGGAATTTGTTTGCTTTAGAAACTGTTGTTGAGATCCTTTAATAGTGTGTGATCTCTTCAAACAGCACCAGAATCATTTCTCATTTGAAGTGAGCATTTATTTCCCATCCCAACTTAGTTCTGCTGCAAGTTTGCATTTCTTTCATTCCCCTGAATAAATATAAATGAGGTTCATGAGATGTTAATCATGCTCCATGAGTAAAGTTTGCCTTCTATTTTATATTCCATTCTATATTTTAAATCCTTCTCTTTGCATAATGGCAGCTTTTGGGTGTGGACAGGTAGATCTCCTCCCTGAGCTGGAAAATCTCATCCTATATTGGCAATATTTGCAAATCTCATCCTCTGCATGAATAACTTGCAGTCCTGCAGACTTCAGCATAAACTCTTTACTCCTGGTGAAAGTTTCTTTTTATTGCAGTTAACTTGTGGAAGCCATAATCCCATTAAACAAGTTTTTTTGGCAGAAATAATCCAAAATTCCACCTCTGTTAAATTTTTCTAATATGCCACAAAACAGATTTATCACAGCTAGAGATGAATGTAAAAATGTTCTGTTAGAAAATCATGTATTTATGTTATTTCTTTTTTAATCCTCATGCTATAAATACTTTTGATGACATAATTCTTTTTCTTTTTGCTTCCCCCCAGATTTGGATCACACAGCAGACGTGCAGTAAGTGTGGGCAGCTGGGATTTCTCAGGGTGACAAATTGATTATTTCTTACTCTGCTTGAAGCCTGGAGGAGCAGCCAAGGACACTTTGCAGATGTGGAACTCTGAAATTTCACTCACTGCCTGCTTTGACATGGTCAATTTTGTGTTTGGTTTCTTTTTTAGTATTTCAGTGGTGCTTCTGACTAAGCCCCTGTGTTACCTGGAAATATCTTTTGAAATCTCCTTTTAAAAAAAATTTCTTCTGTGTGGTTTACTTTTATAGACCCCAATTAGCCACATTAGGAGAGAACTTTCTTGGCTGATAAAACATTTATTTTCCATGTTCTCCCAAGAAACTCTTCTAGAGTTTCTAACTTCTAGAAAAATCAGGTGGTTTTTTGTTTATTCCATATTCTGATTTCTCACCTGGATGTGAATTTGGGGCTGTTTCTTTTTTGGTGGGATCCAGAATTTTATTGCAGTGATTGTTCCTTGTGTTTTTTTGATTCCAGTGATTATTCCATGTGGTTTTTGATTCCAATGATTGTTCCATGTAGTTTTTTGATTTTAGTGATTATTCCATGTGTGGATTTGATTCCAGTGATTATTCCATATATTTTTTTTTATTCCAGTGATTATTCCATGTGTGTTTTTTTATTCCAATGATTATTCCATGTGGGTTTTTTGATTCCAATGATTACTCCATGTGGTTTTTTTTTTATTCCAGTGATTGTTCCATGTGGGTTTTTTGATTCCAGTGATTGTTCCATGTGGGTTTTTTGATTCCAGTGAGTGTTCCATGTGTGTTTTTTGATTCCAATGATTACTCCATGTGTGTTTTTTTGATTCCAGTGATTATTCCATGTGTTTTTAGGCTCCATGCCTGGGGGGACACGTTGGAAGAAGCCTTTGAGCAATGTGCCATGGCCATGTTTGGCTACATGACAGACACAGGCACTGTGGAACCTGTGGATACAGTGGAGGTAGAGGCAGAAGGTGAGGACTGCACTTCTTCTGTGGAGAGCTAAAAGAGGGAGAAAGGCACCAAAAATCTCAATCTTTACACATAGCCTTAGTGCAGTTAATTAAAATATAATTAAACATTGTTATCTCAATCTCCTGAACATCTCAGGCGCTTTAAAAATGTTTTTTTTGCTGAGACAGGCACCAAAAATCTCAGTCTTCACACATAGCCTTAGTGCAGTTAATTGAAATATAATAAAGCATTGTTGTCTGAATTTTCTGTACATCTGAGGTGCTGTTAAAAATGTTTTTTTGCTGAGACAATCTCTGCTTCACACAGGGCATGACCTGTTGTCTCTTCTCTTCCACTTCCTGGATGAGTGGCTGTATAAATTCAGTGCTGATGAGTTTTTTATACCCAGGGTGAGTGTTCTGGATTCAGCTTTTTGCAGTGGGATTTTAGGGGAAAAAGGAACACAAAAAATACAAGGCCAGGCTGGATGGGGCTTGGGGCAAGCTGGGCTGGTGGAAGGTGATTAAACAGTGGGAAATTACTTTTGTAAGTGGGATTTAGTGGGAATTTCTGCCTGAAGATAAAAGGTGGGACTGACACATTTCTCCCACTCTCTGCAGGAAGTGAAAGTGCTTCACATTGACCGAAGGCAATTCAAAATAAGATCAATTGGGTGAGCTAAAACCCTTGGCTGGAAATGGATTGTGGACTTTTCTTGCTTCCTTTGAGGCTTTAAATGAAAATCTCACTCTTCTGTGCTCATCACTGAAATTAATTCTAGAATTTGGTAAATACTGCCTAAATTACACCACCTCTCTTGTATTTTTTGCCTTTACAGGTGGGGAGAAGAGTTCTCTTTAGACAAACACCCACAGGTAGGCAGTGGTTCTTCTTTTCCATTTTAGGGGGAGGAGGTGTGGTGTTCTTTAAATCAGAATCTAAATTCTGCACAGATTAAAATAAAAATTTAATTTAGTGGCTGAAGTACCACTGAACTCAAGATCTCACTTCCTGCATGGTTTGGTGAAACTGTCCCTGAAACTGAGCATGACAGTTCCTCAAAACTAAACAAATTACCCAATTGGCTTCCTTTATATGATGTTGATTACACAGAAAATCAATTTATATTCACAATTTACTGGTACAGATTTCTGCTTAGTCAGTTTTTGCTTTTTTCTTCTTTCTTTTTTCCTAAAGAATTGTTGGAAGCAAAATCTGATGTCTTGCTCTGTGTTATTTTTAGCAGAGCAAATCTTGATGGTCTGTCAGAGGTAAAAGAAGGAATTGGTGATATTAAGAGGCAATAAAATAAGGGAAGAGTTTCCTTTTCACTATTTGACCTGGCCATTAGTGTGGCAACTTCCTTATTCATCAGAACAAATATAGTTATAGCTTTTTTTTGGGAAAAATAAATTGATAGCATGAGAACTGGGGGTTCTGAGCTGGTAAAAGTGATAAAATTCATTTCTAAATTATGTTTTGTGTCTCTTTTCTAGGGCACAGAGGTCAAAGCCATAACTTACTCAGCAATGCAGATCTGTGAGGATGAAAAGCCAGAAGTCTTTGTCATCATTGATATTTAAAGGAAGAAAAGTGTGGTTGAGTGGATATTGGTCATCAGCTGGCAAAAGCCCCCTAAAACTGCAATCCCTGTGGGAAAAACTCAGGAATTGGCCAGTTAAAATCAAAAATTGAAGGGAATAATTGCAGGGAATGTCAGACTGTTTTCACTGAGACAAAAAATAATTATTTGAGGTTTGGGGGAATGGAGAAGGAGAGGTTTGTACAGGTTGGAGGAGTCCCAGAAATGCTGGCAGCTTTTCAGGCTGGTACATGTGCTAGGGCTGTATGAAATACAGAAATTGGTGAAGCTGATAACTAAAATATTCCCTTTTTGCAGCCTGGCAGGAGATAATGTTCATCTAGATTGATTTCATTTGCATATTTCATGTTCTAATTCTGAGCTGACATCCCTCCTCCATATTACATCAATCCAAAATAGCTGCAGTGGCTCAGATGTAATGTGGGAAAAAATATCTGAGTGTTTAAAATAAGACACTTAAAAAATGATGCCAATTAAACAAACAAACCACCACATTTTTTAAGGTACTTTAAAAAGAAGTCATGCCAGCAGGTGGTGCTGAATTGCTGTAAATAAATTGCCATGTGATATCTTAAAACATGTGACAGTGTACCTGAAATCCTCTTATCACCTATGATAACTTTAAAAAGTTGGCAGCTTTGCTGCTGTGGTGAAAGGGAATGGAAAGGGATGTCCCAGGTTCTCCCTGGGTTCACTCTCAAATTCTGAAAACTGAGTCTTTTTTAAAAAGTATGATTTGGATCAGCCTAATTGTCTTTTAAAAAGAACAATACAGACAATCCTTAAATGTCAAAGGATTATGGACTTGACTGAATGAAAATTAATCAAAAATTATCAAAAGTGTGTTGTTTTTATTTTAAATGACAGGATGGCAAATGTGCATTGCCTGCTGTTTTAATTTAATTTAAATGTGAGGAGCATAGGCTGGGCCTGCTCTGTTACCGTAAATTCTCCAGGTGCCTCGCTGTGGTGTTTCATCTTGTAAAATCATCTTAAATAGTTCTGGTTTTATTTCCATTCTGTGAAGACTGAGGGATAAAACCTTTCTCATTTTTTAAGCAAGCCTCAATGCCAAAATAAAACTTGGACTGAAACATTAATGGCTTTGTGAGTGATCTTGACGGGTCAATTTGGACACAAATTAATTACACTTGTGCTTTGTTCCCCGCTAAGGTGAGCAGACTCTTTTTTATCAGTAAGAGTTAAAACATGCCAGTTTAATGGTACAAAACAAGTGTGATTTTGACAGCTTTGGGGTGTCATTCTCCTCATGCAAAGCTGCAAAGGCAGTGAGGGCACGGCCACCATTGCAGCCCCTCAGGGGCTGTGCTGGAACCTCATTGGCTGGCTGGGTCACGTGACTGTGCTCAGCCAATCGGGCATCGAGGTGAGGCGGCTTGTGTTCTCCATGAGGGGGTTGAGGGGAGATGGACAATGGACACAACCGAGGGTCAGTGGTGTGGGGAGATGGACACGGAATGAGGATCAGTGGTGTGGGGAGATGGACACTGAGGGGCTGAGGGTCAGTGAGGTTGGGGAAATGGACACAGACCCAGGGTCAGTGGGTGTGAGGAGAGATGGACACGGACTGAGGGTTGGTGGTGAGGGGAGATGGACATGGACTGAGGGGTGTTGTGGGGAGATGGACACTGAGGGGCTGAGGGTCAGTGGGAATGGGGAGGTGGACACAGAATGAGGGTCAGTGGGTGTGAGGAGAGATGGACATGGACTGTGGGTCAGTGGTGTGGGGAAATGGACACTGACTGAGGGTCAGCAGTGTGAGGAGATGGACACTGACGGAGGGCTGGTGGTGAGGGGAGATGGACACTGAGGGGCTGAGGGTCAGTGGGTATAGGGAGATGGACACAGACTGAGGGTCAGTGCTGTGGGGAGGTGGACACTGAGGGGCTGTGGTGTGTGGAGATGGACACAGGCTGAGGGTCAGTGAGTGTAAGGAGATGGACATGGACTGAGGGTCAGTGGTGTGGGGAGATGGGCAATGACCTGAGGGGAGGTGAGTGTAGGAGCTGAGGGCAGCCTTCCCTTAGCCCAGCTCTCTAAAACGTGAGAAAATAAACTTATGTGGTTAAATTTTAACTTTGCAGACAAATGCTGAGGTGCCCCAACATCAGTCTCAGGCTCTAGTAACACACTGAAGTACTCACTGAAATGCTGACAGGAGCTTGCTAAGAAAACATTTGGAATTAACTAAGTAAGTGTTATTCATCTATTTTTTTTTCAATATTTATTAAGTGCTTACTATAAAACAGGCCTTAAATTCACCTTGCTCCATTTGCACAGCTGTGGCAGTGGCAAGTTTCAGCTCACAGTGCTGCTCTACTGAAAGTGGGTCATTAAAAAACACCCTTAGAGTGCAAGCCTTTCTGGGGGTGCCAAAGGATCCTGCAGATGTAGGAAACTCATGGATAGAGTCATGAACTACTTGGAAAAGACCTGCATTGGTGGTTACTAAATTTACAAATCTCAAGGAGAACTGAAAAAGCCTGGAGATTAGGAGAGCTTTAGGGAATTGTTCCAGAATCTTGCCCCATTCTCACTTTTGCCAAGGTTAATGGCAGCTGTTGGAGGCAGAACCTGGATGTGCATCAATGTGGCTGTTCTCAAATTCTCTGTGGGGAATTTCTGCTTTCTTGGCAGGAACCTCAGGCTACAGATGCTGCTAACAGGAAAGGAAACCCAGCACCAGATGAGACATGAGACCAAACAGTGGCTCTTTAGCAGGAGTACCCACTGGGAATGCCATTCTCTGCTCTCAGGCAGAAGGTTTCTTCTGTGCACTCCTTGAGCTTTTCTTTTTTAATAATTTAATAGTGAGCATTTTTAGTTTCTCTACCAAATGCAGGTTCTCTGATCCAAGTGGCTGGGGAAATAAATATGACTAGAAAAGCTTAAGATACTCCAGAATTACAAGAGCTGCTTAACCTCTGAGGGAAACTGTGCTGTAAAAATGTTTTTATGCTGTCAAGCACCCTAAAATTACACAAGCAGGAGAACCTTTCCAAAGTACCTCCATGATCTTAAGTCACAAATATCCCACTGAAATTCAAGGGACTTTGGCTTTTTATTCCTAGAGTAAGAGAGATGGGTTTAAGCAAATCTTGCATCAATCCTGAGGAAAAAAATGGAAAAAACCTGACAACTGCACTTGCAGTGATTGCACTTTTATTTCCTTGGAACCATGTTGGTGTATCTTTCTATAAAATTCACAGTACAAAAAAAAAAGGTAAATTCATACTATCCAAGTGCACTACAGATGCTCTGGTCACCTACTGTACTCTGCTGTGGGAGTTCCTAAATCATGCTTTTCTCAACTAGAAGAAGCTGTAAAGTTCACTGAGAAAACAAAAATTAAAAAAGTTCTTCAACAGGAAGAACTCCACTTGTTTCCCTTGCTCCTTTCTTAGGAAGTTTCTGATGTGTTATGTACAAATTAATTACAGCAAAAAAAAAAAGTGGTTTAACATTTCTCAGCTGCTCACCTCACTAAGGGTTTTTCCAAAGCAAATTAGAAATATTTGGTTTTTTAAAATCTGTTTCGTACAGAACCATTGTAGAACTGTAAATTGGGTCACACTTCCATGACAGAGCTTCTCAGGAGCTCTGAGCAAGTCTTTGATAAATATAAAACAATTCTTCTAAATAATTTCCAGATAATAAATGAGCAGCTGGACTTCAATGTTCCTTTCAACTCAGGTTATTTTGTGATCCTCATTTCTGGATGACATTTAGAAGCAATTACACTCTTCCATGTCTGCAAAACAACTTGTTTCAGTCCAAATGTTGCTTCTCAGGACAGAATTTTAACAATACTTCATTTTATTAAAAGTAAAATACCAGCATTGTCATTTCATCTTGATCACAACAAGAACAAATCCACAAAGCTCTACCTCAGGTTTGGCTTCACCTTTTCCTTCACCTCCTCCGGAATTTCATCGCTATTGTGCCGGACAACCAAATTATAGGGCTCCTCCTCCCCTGTCTCTTCCCCTGACTTCTGCTCTTCCTCCAAATCCCATTTGGGCCGTTTATTCCCCGTGGAGGAGGCAGGAGAGTGTCCAGCAGGACTGAAATCCTCGGGGATGCTGTCGAAATTGGCCTGTGCCAAGCACTTGTGGCACAGCCTGTAGCGCCGCGTGCCCTGCTGCACCACGCAGCCCGTCAGCTCCGTCAGCTGCCGCTTGCACTTCCTGCAGATCAGCTTGCCAGCCTGGTGGATCTGAAAGATTTCACATTCTTTAGCTTGTCAGAGTGACCAGAGAAAAGTTAAAAGTCTCTTTTCCCAGCCTGGCACTTGAAGAATGAGTCAGCTCTTCGTTTCTCGCTCTCAAGGTTGCTTATTGCATCTTATCTATAAAATTCGTTCTCCTGCCTCGCCAAGGTTTGCTCACCAAGACAGTTCCAAGCACTCTGCCTGCCCCCAGGGCAGTGTTGTTATCTTTTCATACTAAAAACTACATCTACAATATTTACAATTACTTCCCAATACGAGTTCTCAACTTGCCATTGCTCCATCAAGCTGGCAGATTCTCCTCATGCCTCCTCATTCAATTTTTGCTCAAACATCTTCCCACAAAGCACTCCAATTTTGATAAGTCAGCACTTTTAAATGAAAAGTAGTTCTGCCTAAAAATAAACAACTAGCTTCAGCTTTGAGAGCTGTAGATTAGTTAGTTGCATCAGAAGGGCTGACTTTGAAGCTTAGATATAAACACCTTTTTCATACCCAACCAAACTCTGCTAAGAAAAGATGATTTATAGAGCAATGCACCTATCACCTATGTTAGACACTGAGCTTCTACTCTAAACCAATCTAAAAGTGCCACCATCACAGCAGAAGATGGAGGCCAAGAAGAAGAAGGAGAAAGGCTGGACACACCCAGTTCCCTCCATCTTTCCTCCTGAACCCCCATACCAAAACCCCAAAATCTACTTTTCCACCCGTGATAACTTCACTGTTATTGTACCTACACTGTTGTGGCTTGCAGATCTTCATCTAAGGTTGGTAACTTGCTTCATAATCAAACCTACAGGGGCATTTTGGGCTCTGAGACACCTGGCAGGGCTCTTGGCTGCTCAGTACAGCCAGAGGAATGTCCTGATTCTGACACATTCAGACTTCATCCTTTTATTTTAGACAATAAAAATTGTCACAGAGAGAAACACAACTTTCCCAGGTGTCATTCTGGGCAAGGCTATGAGAAGGTCCTGACACATTCAGACATTCAGCCTTCATCCTTTTATTTTAGACCATAAAATTTGTCACAGAGAGCAACAAACAATTTTCCCAGGTGTCATTCTGGGCAAGGCTGTGAGAAGCTCAGAAAAAAGAATGAGAAACAATTCTTAACTTGCTGCACCTGTGGAATGTGTTATGAAGATTTGTTTACCAAAGAGTGGTTTCTTAATTAGCCAACAGTGATGATGTTTTAATTAGAGAACCAATTAGGTCCACCTGCAGCAAACTCGGGTATAAAACCATAGGTTTATAATAAAGATGATTATGAGCCTTCTGTAAATGCATGGAGCCTATGTCAATTATGGTCCTGGCTTGTTGGGCTGACAGAAAATGTGCTGAAAAATTAAATTTTAAATACAAATTGCCACATAAAATCATGAATAATGAAATAATTAAATAGTAATAATGAATAATTCAAGCTGACACGCTGCTTTGCTGGTGTTGAGTTTGAGATGCCTACCAGTGAATCAGTCCACAGTTTCACAACGAGCAGTCTTTGCTGAACAACTACAAACCAATCCTCCTAAACGCTTAACCTCGGAGGGACTCTGTGCTATAAAAGAGGTTTTGGGGGGTTTTCCTACCGTCTGGAAGTGGTTGCGGAGGTGCTCCAGGCGGGTGAAGCGCTTCCCGCACGCCTCGCAGGGGTACGGCCGCTCCCCGGTGTGACACCGCAGGTGGCGCTTCAGGTCCGCCCGCCGCTTCACCGTGTGCGTGCAGAACGGGCACTTGAACCGCATGCGGGGCAGGTCACCTGCAGGGAGAGGCCACACGGCACAGCTTCAGTCCTTTCTTTAAATAGGAAAAATCCCCAATATATATATTATATTATATTATATCATGTGGGTGCAGAATGGGCACTTGAACCGCATGCGGGGCAGGTCACCTGCAGGGAGAGGCCACACAGCACAGCTTCAGTCCTTTCTTTAAATAGGAAAAATCCCCAATATTTGGGATAGTTGGATGCTTATATATTATAATTATATTATGTGGGTGCAGAACGGGCACTTGAACCACATGCGGGGCAGGTCACCTGCAGGGAGAGGCCACACGGCACAGCTTCAGTCCTTTCTTTAAATAGGAAAAATCCCCA
>JAWWEX010000094.1:5084136-5096521 GCA_035583215.1 Arremon brunneinucha | reverse complement strand
TTCCCCAGCAGATCAGGGACATTCTAAGAAGATTCCTGATTTTGTTTTAGCCCTGGGACACAAAGCAGAGTGAAGAGCACTTAAAGCCCTCAAATTTTGGGATGGACTGAGGAGTTGCTGGGTTCTTTTTCCAGCAGGACAGGGACATTCTATGAAGATTCCTAATTTTGTTTTAACCCTGAGCAATGAACCAGCTTGAAGAGAACGTAAAGCCCACAGATTTTGGGATGGACTGAGGAGTTGCTGGGTTCCCCAGCAGATCAGGGCCATTCCAAAAGATTCCTGATTTTGTTTTAGCCCTGGGACACAAAGCAGAGTGAAGAGAACGTAAAGCCCACAGATTTTGGGATGGACTGAGGAGTTGCTGGGTTCTTTTTCCAGCAGGACAGGGATATTCTATAAAGATTCCTGATTTTGTTTTAGCCCTGGCACAGAGCAGCCAGCTCTGCCTGCACTGAGCTTCCCCCAGAGAGAACTCTGTGTCCCTTCCCCTGTGGGCGCTGCACATTCCAGGCTGATATCACATCCCCGCTGCCAGGGGTTGTTTGACAGCATTTTGATTTTTTGTGTGGCTGTTCTCCTGTTTAGCTTCGCTTGTTGTGTCTTCTGAGCAAGCAAAGTGAATTTTTCCTTTTATTTTTTCCTATTAATTCACAGCAAAACTCTTGGTGACACTAAAAAAAGTGATTTTGAGTGATTTCTGCTAGAGCTGTTCTTTCACACATTATTTTTATGGAGTTATTCATTTGATTTGTATTTAAGTAGTCCAGATGATTTAGTTTTCTTTTTCTAGGGTTTCAAGTCACTTAATAAAGTGATTTTTCTTTCTAGAAGAGTCCTCTGGAGGTGTTGATGATGGGAGGATCCTGTGGGATTTCAGGGATTGGAGATAAATGAGGAATGAGGTGAAACTCAGCAGTTCATCCATTTATTTTACTGCAATTTGGCAGAATTTGTCTAGGAGTTGAAATAGTTTAAACTAAATTTTAAAGTTTAAAATTTTAAAGTATATTTTATTTAAAATAAATTAAATAAATAAATTTTCTTTTATTTTAAAGTTTAAAGTAAAGTTTAAAATAAATTTGCCTAGGAGTTTAAATAGTTTAAAATAAATTTTAAAGTTTAAAATTTTAAAGTTTATTTTCATTAAATAAATAAATAAATTTTCTTTTATTTTGCTTTATTTTAAAGTTTAAAACAACTTTAAAATAAATTTGTCTAGGAGTTGAAATAGTTTAAAATAAAGTTTCAAATAAAATTTCAAGTTTAAAATTTTCAAGTTTATTTTATTTTAATTACATAAATAAATAAATTTTACGTTATTTTAAAGTTTAAAGTAAAGTTTAAAATAAGTTTAACTAGGGGTTTAATAGTTTAAAATAAAGTTTCAAATAACATTTAAAGTTTAAAATTTTCAAGTTTATTTTATTAAAATAAATTAAATAAATAAATTGTATTTTATTCTAAAGTTTAAATTAAGTTTAAAATAAATATGTCTAGGAGTTTAAATAGTTTAAAATAAGTTGAAAATAAATTTTAAAGTAAGTTTAAAATTTTAAAAATTATATTATTTTAATAAAATAAATTGAATACATTTTATTTTACTTTAAAATGAAGTTTAAAGTAAATTTTAAAATAAGTTGAAAATAAATTTGTCTAGGAGTTTAAATAGTTTAAAATAAACTTTAAAGTAAGTTTAAAATTTAAAAATTATATTATTTTAATAAAATTAATTAGTTAAATAAATCAATTTTCTTTTATTTTACTTTATTTTAAAGTTTAAAATAAGTTTAAAATAAACTTGTCTAGGAATTTAAATAGTTTAAAATAAAGTTTCAAATAAATTTTAACGTTTAAAATTTTGAAGTTTATTTTATTTTAATTAAATATATAAATTAAAATAAAGTAAAATAATATTTATTTAAAGTTTAAAATAAATTTATCTAGGAGTTTAAACTGTAAATCACCAACTTTCTCCCATCCTAAGGGAAAATTTGAGTGAAAGATCCTTTGGAGGTCACTGAGAGCTGGAGATGTCCCCATGTCCCAATGGGCAGATTGGTGCTGCTGGAGCTCCTCAGGTGGATTTATTTCCACTTTTAATATTTAAAATAATTATTAAAATTATTATTTCTTATTCCCAGCCCTGCTGTGTGCTCAGAGCCCCCTCGGGAAGGTCCCTGTGGGACACTCCTGGAATGTCCCCTGGGCAGGGACACTGTGGCTCCAGAGGGCCCTGTCAGGTCTGGCACTGCCTTGGCCCTGACTCAGCAGCACCAACCCTGCCCTGACTCAGCTCCCAGCGCTTTGCAGGGAAGGAAGATTTGATTTCAACATTTTTCTTGTCTTGAAATAAAAAAATTCCCCACCCAGGAGCATCCGGAAGCTGTTGGAGTAACAATTCTGGAATTGTTACTGAAAATTCCAGTTTCCTGCTGGAACTGGTGCTGCATTTACAGGGATTTGATTTGAGTGCCCTGCTGAGCCTTCCAAATCAAATTTTCACCTCATATTTTCTTTATTTTAAGTGGGAAATATCTTCTCATCCTCCAGTTTGTGTGTGGCAGGTTGGGGTTGTATTTTTGACAGCTGGAGGAATTTTTTCCCCTCAGTGAAGACAACCCTGCCCTGACTCAGCTCCCAGCGCTTTGCAGGGAAGGAAAATTTGATTTCAACATTTTTCTTGTCTTGAAATAAAAAAATTCCCCACCCAGGAGCATCCGGAAGCTGTTGGAGTAACAATTCTGGAATTGCAGTTGCCTGCTGTACTTTGTGCTGCATTTACAGGGGTTTGATTTGAGTGCCCTGCTGAGCCTTCAAAATCAAAATTTCACCTCATTTTTTCTTTCTTTTAAGTGGGAAATACCTTCTCAACCTCCAGTTTGTGTGGCAGCTTGAAATTGTAATTCTTTGACAGCTGGTGGAATTTTTTCCCCTCAGTGAAGGCAAAATCCTACAGTGACTCAGCTCCCAGGGCTTCAGCAGCTGTAGGAAATGTTGAAATCAAATTTTTCTTGTCTTGAAAAAAATTTAAGAAGGGTCAGGCTTGGATTCCCTAATCCAGGAGCATCCAGAAGCTGTTGGAGTAACAGTTCTGGAATTGCAGTTTCCTGCTGGAGCTGGTGCTACATTTTCAAGGATTTGAGTGCCCTGCTGAGCCTTCCAAATCAAAATTTCTCCTCATTTTTCCTTTATTTTAAGTGGAAAATATCTTCTCATTTTCCAATTTATGTGTGGGGCAGCTTGGGGTTGTAATTCTTTGACAGCTGGAGAAATTTTGGAATATTTTACCCTCAGTGAAGACAAAATCCTGTGGTGATTCAGCTCCCAGGGCTTCCTGCTGGAACTGGTGCTGCATTTACAGGGATTTGATTTGAGGGCCCTGCTGAGCCTTCAAAATCAAATTTTCACCTCATTTTTTCTTTCTTTTAAGTGGGAAATACCTTCTCATCCTCCAATTTATGTGTGGGGCAGCTTGGAGTTGTAATTCTTTGGCAGCTGGAGGAATTTGAAGACAATCCTGCAGTGACTCAGCTCCCTTCAGCAGTGAAGAAAACATTGAAAGCGAATTTTTCTTGTCTTGAAAAAACATTTAAAAAGAGGCAGGCTTGGATTGTGACAAGCAACCCTGAGTAATTCTTTTTGGGGTTTCCCTGCAGGATGAGGGTTATGGGACAAAGAAAAACCCTTAAAGAATGAGGTGCTGAGTGTTCCTGAGCTGGGTTTGGAGGCAGCTGAGCTCTCATGTGTCCCGTGGCTATTCATGGCACTCCTGGGGATCCTGGGCTTCCTCACTTCTCTTCCTCCTCTTCCTCAAAACCACCTTTTAATTGGAGGCTTTGCTTTCCTAAAGGAGGATTAAAATTCTTAATTTGTTTGGAGAACTCAGCTGTCAATTCTGACTCTTCCCTGTGGCTGCTTGAGGGGTGGAAATACAAATAAAAACATAACAATGGGGTGGAAATACAAATAACAACATAACAGTGCTGCTTAAATACATTTTCTGAATGAAAATTGACACCTGGCTGTTGTATGGTCAGCTATAAACTCCTAAAGTTTGTAAATTTCTCTCTTTTTTGGTGTCTTTTTAGCTGGTTTTGGGAAATCAAAGAACTGAAAGTGTTTTGTTTCCTCTCCTGTTAAAATATTATTTTTTTCCAGTTGTTTTCTCTTTTCTTAGTAATGAAAAGCTGGATATTTGTATTTAGGTGTTTTTTTCTTGGGTTGGCTGTGGACTTTTGGGTCTGACACTTGTGCAGTTGATCTTGGAAGGGCTCCAGAGTGGCTGGAGGTTGTTGATAAGTGAGACTAAAACTTTCTGTGAGCCACAGGGCTGAGGGTGCCTCAGGCTTGAAATGACGAGGAGATAAAACTGCAAACTTCCTCCTTGCAGCTGGGAAAAAAACAAAAATATTGCTTTTCAAACGAGTTCTGAAGGAGTAACTCGGTTCAGGGCTTGTTGAGCCTCTGAGGTTTATCCTGAGAAAGGCAAAAATGTGCAAATAATGTGAGAAATGGGAGAGTTTGGGGAATTCCTGCCATGCTGGGGCAGTCAGGGGTTGCCATCCTCAGTTACAGCTTGGCCCTGGCTGCCTTCAGCTGTGCCAGAAATTGGAGTTTCCCTTCCCTGGCAGGGAGGGAGAAAAAACAAATTAGGAGGGAAATTCTGGAGGAATGAGGTTGGAATTGCTGCATTTGTCAGAATGCAATTTGGAATCTGAAATGGGTCAGGTTCTGAACACCTGGTGGGACACAGGGCCTGTCCCTCACTGCAGCTCTGCTCTGGGGCTGTTATAAGCTCCATTCCTTCATTTTTCTCTCTGGGAATAAATATCTGTGGGAAAATGCTGTGCTGCTAGCAGGGAAATAGGAATTTCTTAAAAACCAAGGAGTAAATAAAGGTATTCCATCGGGTTATCCCATGGGAAGGACACACAGAGAGGCAGTGCAGGAGCCCCCGAGGCAGAATTGCAGAATTGCTCCTGTTTCCACAGAAAACTATCGAATGAAGAGCTACAAGAACAAAGCCCTGAACCCCGAGGAGATGCGCAGGAGGAGGGAGGAGGAGGGGATTCAGCTGAGAAAGCAGAAACGGGAGCAGCAGGTAAATCACCCCCTCAGCAGCCTGGGTCAGCTTAACTGCTGCAATCTTCAACATCCTGTCCATTAAAGGTTTTGTGGAGTAATTTTTTCTGTTCTGAGATCTTACAGCAGGTAACTCACCCACCTGAGCAGGCTGGGTCAGCCTTAACTGCTGGAATCTTCAAGTTTCTGCGCATTAAACTTTATTTGCAGTCTTTATATTTTCTTTTTTGACAGATCTTGCAGGTAACTCACCCCCCTCAGCGAACTGGGTCAGCCTTAACTGCTGGAACCTTCAAGGTTCTGTGCATTAAAATTTGTTTCCAGTCTTTATTTTTCCTGTTCTGACTGAGATCTTGCAGGTTACTCACCTGGAAAGGCTGGGTCAGCCTTTAACTGTTGCAATTTTCAAGGATCTGTGCATTAAAGTTTGTTTGCAATCTTTATTTTTTTTTGTGTTCTGAGATCTTGCAGCAGGTAACTCACCTGAGCAGGCTATGTCAGCCTTAACACAGCAATTTTCAAGGATCTGTGCATTAAACTTCATTTCCAGTCATTTTTTCTGTTCTAACTGAGATCTTGCTTTTTTCTCTTTTTTTCCTCTGGGCCCAGCTCACATGGAAAGCTTCCCAACCATTTTGTTCTTGGGCTACTCGAGATTATTGTTTGTTTGTTTATTTGTTTGTTTGGGTTTTGTTGTTGTTCATAGATCTTTGATTTTAAAGGTGGTGGTGGGATTTATTTTAGCTATAATTAGTAAATGGGATTATTTCCTGGAGAAACAGGAAGAGCAAGTGAAAGCATGGCCTTAACCCTGGGTGCATTCCTTTTTTGTCAGCATGAGGTGATTCCCAAGTGATATATCTGGAACTAAATATTTCCTTTATTAGCACCTTATCCAAGCTACTTTTTTTGCCTATTTTTCCTGATTTTGGTCAAATTCTGCATTTGCCTTCCCTGCTGGCTCAGTGATTTGGATATTTTCATATCTGAGAGCAAGAATTACCATTTAGTTTGTGTGCCAGACCAGCCCTGGGAGTGCAGAGCTGCTATTAATGACCCCTTTTTATTCAGGTTACCTCAGTCCAGGAGGGATCCTGGTTGAGGAACAAGAAAATCAAGTTGTGGAGCCTGTTCATGGTTATTTTCTAATAACAACCCCTGTGTTCTGCTCCCCACCAGCTCTTCAAAAGAAGGAATGTGGAGCTGGTCAATGAGGATGACTCCATGTTTGACACTCTCCTGGTGGATTCCTATGTCACTTCCACAACGTGTGGGGTAAGGTGCCTTCAGACAGATTGAATTAATTTAATTTAATTTCATTTCATGTTTTGGGGCCCTGCAGAGATTCCCACACAAGCTGTGGCTGCCTCATCCCTGGAATTATCCCAGATTTGATGGGGTTGGAGCACCCTGGGGTAGTAGAAGATGTCCCTGCCCTTGGACAGGAACTGAATTATTTTTAAGCTCCTTCCACCCTAAACCATCCTGAGATTCTGTGCTTGCACAGAACTGCCAAAATCCAATGGTTTTATTCCCTTATTTTCAAGAATTTTTGTGTAAGTTGGTGCCGGCAGCTGGAACAGCCACAAACCCTTGGCTAAAATGCAAAGAGGAGATTTGTTCCTGAGGGGGGGAATTCCTTCCTGAGGGGAGGAATTCCTTCCTGAGGGGGGGAATTCCTTCCTGAGGGGGGGAATTCCTTCCTGAGGGGCAAAATTCATTCCTGAAGGGAAAATTTATTCCTGAAGGATGCAGAGGGACACCAATGGATCCATGAACCCTGCAAAGCTCAGACCATGCCAGGAAATCCTCATTCCATTGCTCACTCTGATTTATCAAGGGTTATTCCCAGCTTCAAAATCCTCCTCCAATGTCCTTTAATTCCATTTTATCCCCTCTTTCCCTTTTATCCCATTCCCCCCAGCATTGCAAATATGAACTGTGGGATTCCTGCTGTGCTGGGATGCCCAGGTTTGAATCTTTGGATTTCTGGCCAAGCCCAAATTGTAGGATGTGATGTCTGTGATGCCTGGAATAATCCCAGTGTGAAATAAAACAATTTCTGTTTCCTCTGCCTCTTTTCAGGAGGGATTGATCACAGGAGAGATGGTGGAGATGCTTTTCTCAGATGACCCTGACCTCCAGCTAGCAACCACTCAGAAATTCAGGAAATTACTCTCCAAAGGTAAAAATAATTCATCCCTATCTAAGATCCAACAGAGCCTTTTACAGAGATTTGTGCACAAAACTTTGCAGGTTGGGGGAAAAAAAAATATCCATAATTGAGAAATGTGATAATCTCTTGTATTACTGATAATTGCCAGTTGTGGTTTGTACAGAAAATAATTCTGCCAAGCTGCCCTGATGAGTTCAGCCCAATTTGAGATAATTTAATTAACACTTCAGGTTTGTTAGCCCCCTGTTCACTCCCTGACACTGCCTTGCTGTTTCAGAGCCAAATCCTCCAATAGATGAGGTGATAAACACTCAGGGAGTGGTGGAGAGGTTCGTGGAATTCCTGAAAAGAAGTGAAAATTGCACATTACAGGTAAAGGAAATTCTGTATCAATTCTTCAGGGTGTGGAGCTGTTTATTCTGTGAACCCACAGGTGCCGTGAGGGGAAAATGATATTTTGAACCCCAAAAATGTGATCTATAGGAGAAGACAAAACTGTAATGCTGTAATGCTCAGGCAAAATAAATAATTTGTAAATTGCTCCAAATTAAATGATTATAAAAATAATTTAATTCTGACAAAAAAAAAAATTTAATTCTGGCAAGAAAATAATTTAATTCTGGCAAAAGAATTAATTTAATTCTGGCAAAAATCACCTAATTCAGCTGATTTTATTATCTATTTTTCTGAATCACACTTATTTTATTCCTTTATTTTTCTGGATCAGGCTGATTTTATTCCTTTATTTTTCTGGATCAGGCTGATTTTATTCCTTTTCTGAATCACACTGATTTAATTTCTTTAGTTTTCTGAATCAGGCTAATTTTATTCCTTTATTTTGCTGGATTGGATTGCTTCTATTTATTTTTCTGGATCAGGCTGATTTTATTCCTTTCTTTTGCTGGATCAGGCTGATTTTATTCCTTTATTTTTTTGGATCAAGCTGATTTAATTCCCTTTCTTTTTCTGAATCAGGCTGATTTTATTCCTTTATTTTGCTGAATCGGGCTGATTTTATTCCTTTATTTTTCTGAATCACACTGATTTTATCCCTTTATTTTGCTGGATCAGGCTGCTTTTATTCCTTTATTTTGCTGGATCAGGCTGATTTTATTCCCTTTATCCTCCTTCCAGTTTGAGGCTGCATGGGCTCTGACAAACATCGCCTCAGGCACCTCCCAACAAACCAAAATTGTCATCGAGGCTGGGGCAGTTCCCATCTTCATAGAGCTCCTAAACTCTGACTTTGAGGATGTTCAGGAGCAGGTAAGGATCCCTCTTCACTTTGGGATTTTGGGGAGAACCACAAATTCAAAATGCAGTGTTGAAATGGAGTGATCCCAGCTGCCTGGAGCTGCAGGAGAATTGCTTTTTCAGCACACTGCCTGTGTGTCCCTGTCAGAAAATGGATGCTGAAGCTGTTGGTGTTTCCTTCCAGGCTGTCTGGGCGTTGGGGAACATTGCTGGAGACAGCTCTGTGTGCAGAGATTATGTCCTGAACTGTGCCATTCTCCCTCCCTTGTTGATGTGAGTAGCCATGAGCAGCTCTGTACCAGGGAGCAGGGTTGGAGCTGGGCCATGGATTGTCTGGGGGTCAAACCTGCTTCAGGGGAGTGGGATTGTGTGGATAATATTCCTGACAGAGTCCCTGGGAATCAAAACTCTGGTTCTGAGTGAGATTCTGTGGAGAATATTCCTTACAGAGTCCCTGGCAGTGCTGGGATCTCTGGGAATCAAACCTCTGGTTCTGAGTGGGAATTTGTAGATAACATTCCTGACAGAGTCCCTGTTAGTGTGGGATCTCTGGAAATCAAACCTGGTTCAGAGGAGTGGGTTTCTGTGGATAAGATTCCTTACAAAGTCCCTGTCACTGTGGGATCCCTGGGAATCAAATCTCTGCCTCAGAGGAGTGAGATTTTTTGGATAACATTCCCTACAGAGTCCTTGGCAATGTGGGATTCCTGGGAATCAAACCTGGTTCAGAGGAGTGGGTTTGTGTGGAGAGCATTCCTGACAGAGTCCCTGGGAATTAAAACTCTGGTTCTGAGTGGGATTTTGTGGATAACATTCCTGACAGAGTCCCTGGGAATCAAGACTCTGGTTTTGGGTGAAATTCTGTGGATAACATTCCTTAGAGATTCCCTGGTAATCAAACCTCAGATTCTGAGAGTGATTCTGTGGATAGCATTCCTGACAGAGTCCCTGGCACTGTGGGATCCCTGAGAATCAAATCTGGTTTAGAGGAGTGGGATTCTGTGGATAATATTCCTGACAGAGTCCCTGGGAATCAAACCTGCTTCAGGGGAATGGGATTTTGTGGAGAACATTCCCTACAGAGTCCCGGGGAATCAAAACTCTGGTTTTGAGTGAAATTCTGTGGATAACATTCCTTACAGAGTCCCTGGCACTGTGGGATTCTTGAGAATCAAATCTCTGCCTCAGATGAGTGGGATTGTGTGGAGAACATTCCTTACAGATTTCCTAGCAGTGCTGGAATCTCTGGAAATCAAACCTGGTTCATAGGAGTGGGATTTTGTGGAGAACATTCCTGACAGAGTCCCTGGGAATCAAACCTGCTTCAGGGGAATGGGATCCACAAAATTTCACTCAGAACATTCCCTACAGAGTCCCTGGGAATCAAGACTCTGGTTTTGAGTGAAATTCTGTGGAGAACATTCCTTACAAGAGTCACTGGGAATCAAACCTCTGGTGTTCTGAGTGGGAATTTGTGGATAACATTCCTGACAGAGTCCTTGGGAATCAAACCTCTGGTTCTGAGTGGGATTCTGTGGATGAAACTCCTTCGTGCTGCTCTGGAGTCACAGGTGTCCCTCAGCTCCTGCTCTCTGCTTGGCTGTGGATTTTTTGGGATTGGAGCAGGACCAGGTCTCTCACACCACCTCCCTCAGTGTGGTGATAATGAATTCTGTCAGGTCTGGGCTCTTGTTCTCTGACAAGAATTAATCTTCATCCCACCCTCTAAAAGTGAGGTTTTGTCCCAAATATCTGATTTTGCTGCTTGGTGTCCTCACCCCACAGAGCTCAGACTGAGCAGTTTGTGTCTCTTGATTTCTGGTGATAACTGGGAGTGTTCTCCTGGGCTGAACTGGAGCTAAATATTTTAGTTTTAATTCTTTTGCTTCCCTCTATTCCACATCAAGGCCAATAATCCTGCTAATTCTCTCTTCAGGCTCCTCACCACGTCCACCAGGCTGACAATGACACGAAACGCTGTGTGGGCCTTGTCAAACCTGTGCAGAGGGAAGAGTCCTCCTCCTGAATTTGAGAAGGTGAGAAGAGATGCCCTGATGGCAGCCAGGAGATGGGGAAACACCACTTGGGAGCTTTGCCTGGGTTATTTTGGGCTGTTGAACAGGATGAGGTTTTTCCTGATGAGGTTTTTCCTGCATGTTTCATTTTTCCCAACCTTTCTGCTGCACCCCTCAAATAAGGGACAGGCCCAGGCTTCCCTAGAAAATTTCTCTAAATAATTTCCTTATGAACTCTGGAATTTTGAGACTTCAGTTATGACCAACAACTACTCTGAGACCTGGAAATGCTAAAAACCAGAATTCCTGTGAGAATTCCTGTCCAGGAAACCTAACTAAAGGTCCTGCTGCCTTTTCAGGTATCTCATCCTCCTTTGGCAACACAAAAATATTTTTAAAAAGTGAAAACATGATTTAAGTGAAACCTCACATATCAAAGCTGGGAAGCCTTTGGTGAGGGGTAAAATCTGAATTGAGTGTAAATATAAACCCACTTGTAAATGATTGAGGTGAACTTTGAGAGTCAAATGGAGCAAAACTCTTTAATAGGAACTCCTAAAGCTCAGTGTAACTTTTCAGTGTAATTTAAGTGTAGCAACCAAGCTGAGGTGGCTTTAGTGAGGGATGAAATCTGAATTGAGTGTAAATATAAAGCCATTTTATATTTACGTATAATTGAGATTGAAATAATTGAGATGAACTTTGAGAGTCAAATGGAGCAGAACTCTTTAATAGGAACTCCCAGTGTAACTCCTGAGTGTAAATTAAGTGTAGCCACCAAGCTGAGGTGGCTTTGGAGCTGTGCAAGAAGGGATCTGTGGCCATGCAGGATCAGGTACCACATCCTCCTTTGGCAACACAAAAATGTTTTTAAAAAAGTGAAAACATGATTTAAATGAAACCTCACATATCAAAGCTGGGAAGCCTTTGGTAAGGGGTGAAATCTGAACAATTATAAATAACTGAGGTGAACATAGAGTCAGAAATGGAGCAGAAGGAGCTCCCAAAGCTCAGTGTAACTCCTTCAGTGTAATTTAAGTGTAGCCACCAAGCTGAGGTGGCTTTGGAGCTGTGCAGGGAGGGATCTGTGGCCATGCAGGATCAGGTACCACATCCTCCTTTGGCAACACAAAAATATTTCTAAAAAAGTGAAAACATGATTTAAATGAAACCTCACATATCAAAGCTGAGAGTCCTTTGGTGAGGGGTGAAATCTGAACAGTTATAAATAATTGTGGTGAACATTGAGAGTCAGGAGCTCCCAAAGCTCAGTGTAACTCCTCAGTGTAAATTAAGTGTAGCAACCCAGCTGAGGTGCCTTTGGAGCTGTTGCAGGGAGGGATCTGTGGCCATGCAGGGCTTGCCCTGAGCAGTGAGCAGGAGCAGGGGGTGTTGTCCTGCAGCTGTGGAGCTCCTGGCCTGCTGACTAACCCTGGGTGGTGGCTGTTGTTGCAGGTGTCCCCCTGCCTGCCAGTGTTGTCCCGATTGTTGTTCAACAGTGACTCTGACCTGCTGGCCGACGCCTGCTGGGCTCTGTCCTACCTGTCCGATGGTCCCAACGAGAAGATCCAGGCTGTGGTGGACTCTGGGGTCTGCAGGAGGCTGGTGGAGCTCTTAATGTGAGTGACAATCCATCTAAATCCCATCAAACACGGGATCCAGGCACCTGAGCTGGCCCAGGAGGGTCTGGAGCAGGTCCACAGCTGGAATTTGCTGGCTTGGCTTCCTCAGCTGAAGATTTTTTAGTTCTGCTCTACTCTGTGAAAAGATACCTGTGCTGGTCTCAACATCTGCCCCAAAAATTACAAATCATTCATAAAACAAACATTATCCCTATAAATTTCTGTAATTCAGC
>JAWWEX010000094.1:5062963-5084036 GCA_035583215.1 Arremon brunneinucha | reverse complement strand
AAAAATTACAAATCATTCATAAAACAAACATTATCCCTATAAATTTCTGTAATTCAGCCAATTTTTGAGTGTGGGCCAACCTCACAGACAACTGGGAAGAACTTTCTCCTTTCCCAGATTTCCTTAATGATTGCAGAGTGTTGTGTGCTCTCAAACTAGAAATGGAAGCCTGTCACTGAGTGACAATCCATCTAAATCCATCTGAATCCCACCAAACCTCCCCTGCACACGGGATCCAGGCACCTGAGCTGGCCCAGGAGGGTCTGGAGCAGGTTCACAGCTGGAATTTGCTGGCTTGGCTTCCTCAGCTGAAGATTTTTTAGTTCTGCTCTACACTATGAAAAGATATCTGTGTTGGTCTCAACATCTGCCCCAAAAATTACAAATAATTGGTAAAACAAACATTATCCCTATGAATTTCTGAAATTCAGCCAATTTTTGAGTGTGGACCAACTGCACAGACAACTGGGAAGAACTTTCTCCTTTCCCAGATTTCCTTAATGATTACAGAGTGTTGTATGCTTTCAAATTTCAAATGGAAGCCTGGTTATGAGGGAAATCAAAAACAGTGGCTAGGAGAATTCAGCTTGGCTTTGTTTCTCCAAAATCTCTGTGGAAAAGGAGAGGGGTGGAATTTGAATTGAGTGTAAATATAAAGCCACTTAGAAATAATTGAGATGAACTTTGAGAGGTAAATGGAGCAGAACTCTTTAATAGGAGCAGGATGCAAAGGATCAAAGAGTATCCAGTAATTTGGAGCAGGATCCAAAGGATCAAACCATATCCAGGTGCTGCAGCTTTGTTTTCAGTGGCTTTATGCTGTGTTCTGTGTGGCAGGGGATGGAATCCTAAGGAAATCACACAGATGGGATCTTGGGGAGGGATCATGGTGAATATCCCAGAGATCTGATGGAGCTGGGTTTGTTTCTGCACACTTTTCCTGCAGGGACAATGATTACAAAGTGGTTTTGTTTTCAGTGCCTTTATGCTGAGCTTACCCTGTGTTTTGTGTGGCAGGGGATAAAATCCTAAGGAAATCACACAGATAGGATCATGGGGAGGGAGCATGGTGAATATCCCAGAGATCTGATGGAGCTGGGTTTGTCTCTGCACACTTTTCCTGCAGGCACAACGATTACAAAGTGGCCTCCCCAGCTCTGAGAGCAGTTGGCAACATCGTGACAGGGGATGACATCCAGACCCAGGTGAGAGGAGAGGAATTAATAATGAATTCCCTGCAGGGAATGCAGTGCCTGCCACTGCTGATCTCACCTGTGCTTCCTTTTCCCCCCGAAGGTGATTCTAAACTGCTCAGCCCTGCCTTGCCTCCTCCATTTATTGAGCAGTCCCAAGGAATCCATCAGGAAAGAGGCGTGCTGGACCATATCCAACATCACAGCAGGGAACAGAGCACAGATCCAGGTACAGTCTTCTCCAGCCTGCCTGCAGTGATCCCAGATTTCAAGCTCAGCATTAAGGATTTGCAACTTTTTCCTTTCTCTCACCCTGGATTGGTTCACTTCTCTTATTCTGCAGCCATTTGCAAATTTACTGCTGCCAAACAAGCTAAAAAATGGGAATAAAAAATGGGAATAAAATTAGGAATGGCAGCAGCACATGGACTGAACCCCAGAGTGTGGATCATTGGAATTAGAGGAGATCCAGCCCCTGTTTGTCCATCTTCAATTCCTTGGAAGAGCTGGAGCTCCTTGAGGTTTAATTGTCCTTTTCCTGACCTCCATAGGGAAGCAGAACTTTGAGCATTGCTGCAATTCCAGAGTTTGTCTGCTGTGGTTATGGAATATCTGCTTTTAATAGGATTTGGCTGAGGAATAAACCACAGCAATCCCTTCAGCTTGGGAAGGGGATATGGAAGTGGAGGTTTCTTTCAGGAAGCCTTTTGGGAAGTGCATTGATCCCACATTCCAAGCTCAGCATTAAGGATTTGCAGCTTTTCCCTTTCTCTGACCCTTAGAGGCTGGATTGGTTCACTTCTCTTATTCTGCAGCCATTTGTAAATTTGCTGCTGCCAAATGGGAATAAAAAATGACAATAAAATTGGGAATGGCAGCAGATGGACTGAACCCCAGAGGCTGGATCATTGGAATTAGAGGAGATACAGCCTCTATTTCTCCATCCTCAGTCCTTTGGAAGAGCTAGAGTTCCTTGAGGTTCAATTATCCTTTCCTTGACCTACCCAAGCAGAGCTTTTAGCATTTCTGCAATTCCAGAATTTGTCTGCTGTGGTTACGGAATATCTGCTTTTAATAGGATTTGGCTGAGGAATAAACCCTTCACCTTGGGAATTTCCTCACCTGGGGCTATGGAAATGAAGGTTTCTTTCAGGAAGCCTTTTGGCAAGTGCTGCCAATGCCAAGGCCTGTCCTGCCCTCTCTTCCCAGGCAGTGATTGATGCCAACATTTTCCCGGTGCTGATCGAGATCCTGCAGAAGGCGGAGTTCCGGACCAGGAAAGAGGCGGCCTGGGCCATCACCAACGCCACCTCAGGAGGGACCCCCGAGCAGATCAGGTACTCCTGAGCCCCTCCTCACCTCCTGGGAGCAGGGGAGATACTCCTGAGCCTCTCCTCACCTCCTGGGAGCTTTGCCTGCAGGGGAACTGCCAGGCAAAGCAGGGATTTGGAGGGAATCCGGAGAGTAACTGAGCCGGGCGGAGCTGGGTTGTAATGTGTGATTTCCTTCTGGATGGGGATAATTTAATCCCAAATTTTCTCCATCCTTCTTTAGGTAGTTGAGGCTAAATGTCTAAATTTAATGACAGTGTGGACTTGACTTAATTTGAGCAGCACCTGGATTTCAGAAGGATTTTGTGGACAACATTGAAGGGGTAATTGAGGCTAAATGTCCAAATTTAATGATAGATAAAATTCCAGTGTGGAGTTAATTTGAGCAGCACCTGGATTTCAGAAGTGGCAGTAGGGTAGTTGAGGTAGTTGAAGCTAAATGTCCAAATTTAAAGACAGGTTAAATTTCAGTGTGGGCTTAATTTGAGCAGCCCCCGGATTTCAGAAGTGGCAGTTGGGTAGTTGAGGTTTTGGGTAGTTGAGGCTAAATTTCTAAATTTAATGACAGGTTAAATTCCAGTGTGGGCTTAATTTGAGCAGCACCCAGATTTCAGAAGTGGCAGTTGGGTAGTTAAGGCTAAATATCCAAATATAATCACAGATTAAATTCCAGTGTGGAGTTAATTTGAGCAGCACCTGGATTTCAGAAGTGACTGAAGAATAGTTGAGGTAGTTGAGGCTAAATGTCCAAATTTAATGACAAATTCAATTCCAGTGTGGACTTGACTTAATTTGAGCAGCACCTGGATTTCAGAAGTGGCAGTTGGGTAGTTGAGTATTTGGGTAGTTGAGGCTAAATGTCCAAATTTAATGACAGATTAAATTCCAGTGTGGAGTTAATTTGAGCAGCACCCGGATTTCAGAAGTGGCATTTGGGTAATTGAGGCTAAATGTCCGAATTTAATGACAGGTTAAATAAATTCCAGTGTGGGCTTAATTTGAGCAGCACCTGGATTTCAGAAGGGGTAGTTGAGGCTAAATGTTCAAATTTAATGACAGATTAAATTCCAGTGTGGAGTTTATTTAAGCAGCACCTGGATTTCAGAAGTGGGAGTAGGGTAGTTGAGGTGGTTGAGACTTTGAGTAGTTGAGGCTAAATGTCTAAATTTAATGACAGATTAAATTCCAGTGTGGAGTTAATTTGAACAGCAGTTGGATTTCAAGTGGCTCCTTTTCTTAAGAGAAAAAGAATATTTCTGAAAATAGGGTTGCATGCAATGCAAACAAATGGATCAAAATTAACCTTGCAGAGCAGTAAATGTGTATTTTGAGGTAAATTTCTGGATTTTAGTTGGACTCATCTCCTGTGCTTTCCCATGGAGCAGAGGTGATGCTCCTGGGCAGGCAGTGATGCTGGTGCTGCTCTCCCCCTGCAGGTACCTGGTGAATCTGGGTTGTATCAAGCCCCTGTGTGACCTGCTGACTGTCATGGACTCCAAGATTGTTCTGGTGGCACTGAATGGGCTGGAGAACATCCTGAGGCTGGGAGAGCAGGAGGCCAACCAGAGTGGGACTGGGATCAACCCCTACTGCAGCCTCATTGAGGAGGCCTATGGTAAGTGAGGCTCTTGGGTGATTTTCTGCTCTGTCCAAGGGTTTATTGTGTTCCAAAATAGCCAATATTAAAAGAAAATGATATATTAAAACTACACTAAAGAATAGAAGAAAAGGATTTCATCAGAATGCTAGCAAGGAAAGGAATGGAATAAAATTTTAATAAAATCTTGTGACTGACCAGAGAATCTGATACAGTTGGACTGTGATTGGCCATTAATTAGAAACAACCACATGAGACCAATCCCAGATGCACTTTTTGCATTCCACAGCAGCAGATAATCAATGTTTACATTTCATTTTTGAGGCTTCTCAGGAGAAAAAGATCCTAGCAAAAAGATTTTTTATAAAATATCACAGGATTTATCCTGCTCCCAGAACTCTTCAGAGGACAGAGTGAATTTCTTTCTCTCATCCCATTCCATGTTTTCCTGCCCAGGTCTGGATAAGATCGAGTTCCTGCAGAGCCACGAGAACCAGGAGATTTACCAGAAAGCCTTTGACCTGATCGAGCACTACTTTGGGGTGGAGGAGGACGCAGCTGTGGCTCCCCAGGTGGACCAGAACCAGCAGCAATACATCTTCCAGCAGGCTGAGGCTCCCATGGAAGGATTCCAGCTATAATCCTGGGGGAAAAATCTCCAATAACCCCCCAAAAAACCCACCACAAACTCTCTGGAAGGTTTGGGAGAGCAGCTGCTGGTCCTGGCTGGGAAGGTTGGACACACACACTGCACCTGTGTAGGAAAACTCTGCAAAAACCAAGAGCTCCTGGAGAGAAGGGGAATTTCTGCTCCTGGTTCCTTTGGGTGCTGCTCACCTTGGCTTTGGAGGCAGGAAGGACACTGAGGTGACAAGTGGCACCTCTTGGTGGCTTCTTCTTTTGTGGTGGTGTCTCCCCAGTGCAGATTTACCTCGTTGGGTGAGGACACAGAGAGGAGGGAGCTGTTCTGGCCACAGTAATTCTGCAAAACCTGGCTTGATCTATTTAAATTTCCTTTTTTTTTTTCTTTTTTTTTCCTTTTTTTTTTTTGCACATGTTACTCTTTATTAAAGACTCTTTAATATGCCAAGAGCAAAAATTTAGCCCTGGCCTTCCTCCTTCAGGTGGACAGTCCTGGTGAAGCCAGGACCAGTTCCCTGATGAAAAATACTGAAAATGGACAGAAAAAAATGAGAAGTTCTCTCACTGCTGGGAAGTTTTGTTTTTTTTTCTGCTGCTTCCCTTTGTCTAGATTTTTTTTTTTGTTTGATTTTTTTTTTTGTTTTTGAAGAACTGCTAGTGGTATTTCCAAGGATTAAAAACAAAACAAAAACAAAAAAAAAAAAAAAGCAACAAGAGCCCAAAGATGGGAACTGGGGTGGATTTTTTTGGAGCAGGAAGCACAGCTGCTGTTGCACAGGTTTGGTTTGCATTGTACTGACTGAAATGCTGAAACCCACCTTCATCTTTACTTGAAATACTTTATTTGCCATGAGAAACATGGGCTGAATTCTGGGTTTTTCCTGCCTTGGGGTGGTTTGGGGTGGAGGAAAATCCCAGTGCTGATGGGAGCTCCAGCAGCACCAGGTTTTCAGGTTTACCTCCTGCTCACAGTCAGCTAAATGCACATTTTCCTTCCAAAACCAACAAATCTCTGTATTTTTTATATTCTAGATAGGGAGATATTTGGCTAATTGGGCCACAGAGAAAATTCTATATGAAATTCCTGTGATTGCTGTAGATGAGCACTGTGAGGCAGGCACACCTGCAAACCCCCGGGGCTCGGCGCTGCCCCCGCCGCTCCTCCCGGTGCTCACGGAGCTCCCCGAGCCCTCACGGCGCTTTTTGGGCCACTTTGCCACGATTTCGGTCAAAGCCCCGCTTCTGGGGTGTCCCTTGTTGTGGAACGAATAAATGCACCTGTGCAGGTGTCCGGCTGTGCTGTGCTGTACCGGGGCTGATCGGTGACCTTGGGGGGGGCTCCCGGTGCCCGGTAACGGCGGCGGCGCGCGGGGCGTGCTGGGAGTTGTAGTTTCCGGGGTGGGCGTGCGCAGGGCATGCTGGGAGTTGTAGGCCGCGCGTTTCCCTCCTCCTTATCCCCCTTTGTCTTCTTCCTCCTCCTCTTCCTCCTCATCTCCTTTTTCTTCCAGAGGAGCAGGGCGGGAATTGTCCTCAGGGCAGCCATGCGCGAGGCATGCCCGGAGTTGTAGGCCACGGTTTCCCTTCTTTCTCATCCTCTTCTTCAACTGCGGGGCATGGCGGTAGTTATAGGATAGAATTTCCTTCCTCCTTCCCTTCCTCCTCCTCCTCTTCCTTCCTCATCCTCTTCTCCTTCCAGTCCTACGGAGCTGTAGTTCCTGTGGTGGGCCCCGCGCCGAGCATGCCGGGAGCGGTAGTTCCTGTGGTCGCTCTGTCGCGGAGCATGCCGGGAACTGTAGTTGCTATGGGGACACCCCCGCGCTGAGCATGCCGGGAGCTGTAGTTCATGTGGCCGCTCTCTCGCTGAGCATGCCGGGAGCTGTAGTTCATGTGGCCGCTGTCTCGCGGAGCATGCCGGGAGCTGTAGTTCCCTCAGCGCCTCCCGCCGCGCTTGCCGCGTCTCCCCGGTGCTTCCCGGCAGCCCCCGCGCGGCGGGCGCTGATTGGGCGGCGGCGCGGGCGGGCGCACGCGCGGCCGTTGGAGGCCCCGGGCCGAGCCGCTCCCTCAGCGCCGGTACCGCCGGAACCGCCACAACCGCCGCCGCAGCGGCACCGGCCGGGCACCGGCACCCAGCGCCCCGCCGATGCGCCGGGCCCCCGTTGGTTGAGGAGCGAGGCGACACCTGCGTCAGACCGCCGGCGCTGACGTCACGGGGTGCGCGCGTGACGTCACGGCGGTGCGGGGAGGGGGCAGCGCGGGGCCGCTTTAACGGGGGGGGCGGAGGCGGGGGCTGGGCCGCGCCCGGGGCTATAACGGGGCTGGGAGGGCGTTGGAACGGGGGCAGCGGGGCTGGGCTGGGCGGGCCGGGGCTGCCGGTGCTGAGCGAGCCATGGGCCGGGGGCTCCCGGGGCTGCGGGGCTGGGTCACCCCCGTACCCCGTTATCACCTCTGTACCCCGGTTATTATCGCCTCCGTGTCCCGGTTATCGCCCCCGTACCCTGGTTATTATCACCCCCGTACCCCGGTTATTATCGCCCCCGTGCCCGGTTCTGGCCCCGGAGCTGCCCCGGTGCAGCAGCAGCAGCGGAAAAGCAGCGCCCGGGGCGCGGGGCAGGTGCCGGTGAAGGCGAAGGGCGCTGTCCCGACACCCACACGTGGGTGCTGCCCCGGGCCGGGCTCTGCCGCCGCTGTGCCCGCGGGTTTGCCTTCCCGGAGCCCCGGTAACTCCCGGTACAACCGGGGACTCTTCTTTCCCTCGGGACAGCAGCAGCAGCACCCCCAGCTCCTCATTAGGGGGATGAAGGGAAGGCTGAGAACATCCAAACCCCTCAGGGATGAGGATGAGGATGAGCTGGGATTTCAGGCAGGGAATTCAGCAGGAATTGAGCTCTGTGCTGTGCCAGCTCTGATTTCTGGGTCAGGTTTGGAATCCCAGAATTGGGAAGGGCTGAGGGGATATTCCCAGTTGGAAAATCCTGTTATCTGTGGGTTGGGAGATTCCAGCAGGAATTATCCTGACACAAACTGGGAATCAAGAGATGCTTTCCTCAGCACTGAGCTGCTCCTTCCTCCTGACTCCTAAAATCCTGCAGATGTCCTCAAAACCTCTCCCTTGTGTCTCTGCAGAGCCTGAGAGGGTGCAAAGCTGTGATGAAGAACCAGGGAGTGGAGGCCAAGGCAGCTCCACGTCCTTCCAGAACAAGCAGCGGGATGGGGCTGGAAGAGGGAGATTCTCCAGAGGCTGCAGCTCCCCCAGAAGGTGGGGAGAAAATCCTGGGTTTCAAGGGCAGAAAATCCTGGGTTTCCAGGCAGAAAATCCTGGTTTTCCAGGCCAGGAAATCTAGGTTTTCCAGGGCAGAAAATCCTGGTTTTCCTGGGCAGAAGATTCTCGTTTTCCAGCCCAGAAAATTCTTGGCTTCTAGGGCAGAAAATCCTGGGTTTCCTGGGCTGAAAGTTGTGGTTATTCAAGGGCAGAAAATCCTGCGTTTCTAGGGAAAAAAAAAATGGTTTTCCTGGGCAGAAAATCTTAGGTTTCCAGGCCAGGAAATCTAGGTTTTCCAGGACAGAAAATCCTGGTTTTCCTGGGCAAGAAATCCTGGGTTTCCAGAGCAGAAAATCCAGGTTTTCCTGGGCAGAAAGTTGTGGTTTTTCTAGGCCAGAAAATCCTGGGCTTCCAGGGCAAAAAAATCTTGGGTTTCCTAGGCAGAAAATCCTGGTTTCCCTGGCCAGGAAATTCTGGGTTTGCAGGGCAGAAAATCCTGGGTTTCCTGAGCAGAAAATCCTGGATTTCCTGGCCAGAAAATCGTGGTTTTCCTGAGCAGAAAATCCTGGATTTCCAGGCCAGAAAATCCTGCTTTTCTAGGGTCCAAAATCCTGGATTTCCAGGGCACAAAATCCTAGGTTTCCTGGCCAGAAAATCCTGGTTTTCTAGGCAGAAAATCCTGGTTTTCCTGGGCAGAAAATCCTGGTTTTCCTGGGCAGAAAATTCAGGTTTTCCTGGGCAGAAAATCCTGGTTTTCCAGGCCGGAAAATACTGGTTTTCTTGGGCAGAAAATTCAGCTTTTCCAGGGCAGAGAATCCTGGTTTTCCTGGGCAGAAAATTGTGGTTTTCTAGGCTAGAAAATCTTGTTTGATCCCAGCTGCTCCTACCCAGGTTTCAAATCCATTCTCATGCTAAAAAATCCCAGCCCTGCAGCTTCCAATTCCTCTGGGAGGGAAAAGCTCACACACAACCTGCTTTCCTTAAAATAAAAAAGAGGAGAGAGGGGGGAATTCTCCTTCTTGACAGATGTCAGGGGCTTGGTCATGCTCTGCTGATCAAAGGAGAGGCTGATGGGAATGGAACAAAGCAATTTATCCAGCCAGGAAAAAGCTCCCATTCCCTGCAGGGTGAGAGGAGGGGGAAAAAATCCAAATTTATAGGAATGTGCCCCCTTGATGGAGTGACAAAACAGTCTTTTGTCCCCTTAAAAAGGAAATAAGCTCAGAAATTTCTGTCTTTAATTACATAAAAAGAAATCTCATAGGACTTGGGGGATTTCACCTCAAATTTAAGGATGGACAATTGGACAGGAGGCAAAAAATTGCCTGAGTAATTTACTAGAAAAAGAAGAGAACAAATAAACTAATTGCCTTTGTGAGGTGTTTTACTAAGAGCAAGAACCTCTTGCACCTGGCTGGGTTTTTCTCTGTGAAGAATTTTGTTATTTTACCTTTTATTAAACCTGGTTTTTCCCCTATTTCTGTATCCCTGGAGGAGTTCCCCTCTCCTTCCTGCTGCCAGCATGTTCTGGCTGCTCTTACCCAGGTTTCAAATCCATTCTCATGCTAAAAAGCCCCAAAAAAATCATAAAGAGGAGAGAGGAGGGAATTCTGCCTTTTGACAGATGTCAGGGGCTTGGTTTCCAACACTCCCACAGAAACCACCCTGCTGATTTTATACCTCCTTGGGTGTGAAATAAACCTCCAAGAGCTTATGAGAGCTGGCTAGAGGAGAATAAATCAATTAATAAATTTTTGTGGTTTTTTTCCCCCTCGCAGCTCCCCAGGAAGATCCCAAATCCTCTCGCGACGTCTCGGAGGAGCTGAGCCGGCAGCTGGAGGACATCCTGAGCACCTACTGTGTGGATGCCAGCCAGGAGAACCCAGGGGAGGATGGGGGGCACGGGGAGCCCCCCGAGGAGCCCGACAAGGGCCGCAGTGACTCCCCCAGGAACGGGGAGCAGGAGCCGGGAGGCCCCGAGATCAACGGGGAGAAGGAGAACTCCAAGGGCAGCGAGGAGTTCCGGCCTGGGGAGGAGGCTGGGGACAGGGACCAGAAGAAAGCTCAGGAGAAGAAGAAGGCCAAAGGTTTAGGTGAGAGATTTTCAAGTCCCTAGAGGTTATGGGAAAGGATTTTCAACTCCCCAAGGGTTTAGGATTCCCAGCTCCTCACAGGTTTGGGTGAGAGATTTCTTGCTTCCCAAGGGTTTAGGTGAGGGATTTCCTGTTCCTCAGGGGTTTAGGTGAAGGATTCCCAGCTCCTCAGGGATTTAGGGGAAGAATTCCCAGCTCTTCAGGGTTTTGGGAAAGGATTCCCAGCTCCACAAGGGTTTAGGGGAAGGATTCCCAGCTCCACAAGGGTTTAGGGGAAGGATTCCCAGCTCCTCGGGGGTTTAGATGAAGGATTCTCTGCCCCCAAGGGATTTAGGGGAAGGATTCTCTGCTCCCCAGGGGTTAAGGGGAGGAATTCCCAGCTCCCCAAGGGTTATGGGGAAGAATTCCCAGCTCTTCAAGGGTTATGGGGAAGGATTCCCTGCTTCCCAAGGGTTTAGGTGAAGGATTCCCAGCTCCCCAAATGTTATGGGGAAGGATTCCCAGCTCCTCATGGGTTTAGATGAAGGATTCTCTGCCCCCCAAGGGTTTAGGTGAGAGATTCCCATCTCCCCAGGGATTTAGGGGAAGAGTTCCCAGCTCCCCAAGGATTTAGGTGAGGATTTCTCTGCTCCAGATGTGCCCGACGATATCAGTGCATGGATAAATGGATTTTCTCCATTTAAAGTGGATAAAACTGGGGATAAGTGGATTTTATCCACTGGGGGAAGTCAGAGCAGAGCCTTGGATGTGTTTGGGAAGATCCTCCTGTTCTGTTCTGCACCCAGTGCAGCCTCTCAATTCTGTGGGTTTCTCCTCTGCTGGGCACAGCTGGCTCCAGCCAGCCCAGGGATGGTTTTCCCCTCCAAAATCAAGAAAATCCAGCTGCTCCAGCTGTTCTCCCAGGGAAAATCCTGGGAGCACACTGGGAACCTGCTCAGCCCCTCCTTTTCCCACCTTTCCATTCCAGATCTCTGTGTAAAGCAATTTTTATCCCATTTATTGCACCATTCCCGTTCCATGTCCCCTTCCAGGCAAGGAAATCACTTTGCTGATGCAGACCCTGAACACCCTGAGCACGTCAGAGGAGAAACTGGCAGCTCTGTGCAAGAAATACGCTGAGCTGGTGAGTGCTGGGGCTGGGGGAGGCAGGAGAGCCCCTGGGGAGGGACATTCCAGGGTCACACTGGGGCTTTGTGGTGTCCTGGGATCCCTGCAGGGCTGGATCCCTGCCCAGGAGAGCATGGGTGGTGCTGTTGAAGTGTGGGCAGGAGGAATTTTGGCAAATCTGGGTGCAAGAGGAGCTCAGTTTCAGCCTGATCCCACATTTAACCAGAGCCAAGGTGGAATTCCAAGCATGGATGGAGGTTTGGGGCTGCCTGTGCATGTCCAAAGTGCCCCATGGGTGCTTTTCCCTGTGCTGGGGGAACGTGGAGCTCCTTCCAATTCCAGCAGGGTGGGAATTGAGGAAGGAGAAAATCCCTTGGGCTCTGTGTCACTGCTGCTCTGCCCTGAGGTGTCACAAACCTGCTGGCCTTGGGGCACGGCCAGATGGTGTCCCCTCAGGGGGGGAAATGGCATCCCCTGAGGGGGTGAATGGTGTCCCCTCAGGGGGCACATGGTGTCCCCTCAGGTGTCCCTTCGTGAGGGTAAATGGTGTCCCCTCAGGGGGGCAGATGATGTCCCCTCAGGGGGTGGATGGTGTCCCCTCAAGTGTCCCCTCAGAAGGGAAGATGGTGTCCCCTCAGGTGTCCCCTCAGGGTGCAGATGGTGTCCCCTCAGAAGGATAAATGGTGTCCCCTCAGGGGACAGATGGTGTCCCCTCAGGTGTCCCTTCATGAGGGTAAATAGTGTCCCTTCAGGAAGGAAAATGGTGTCCCCTCAGGGGGGCTGATGGTGTCCCCTCAGGTGTTCCCTCATGAGGGTTAATGGTGTCCCCTTGGGAGGGAAAATGGCGTCCCCTCAGGGACAGATGGTGTGCCCGCAGGAAGGAAGATGGTGTCACCTCAGGGGGGGAAATTGTGTCCCCTCAGGAGGGTGGATGGTATCCCCTCACAGGGCAGATGGTGTCCCCTCAGAAAGGAAGATGGTGTCCCCTCAGGAGGGAAGGTGGTGTCCCCTCAGGTGTCCCCTCGGCAGAGCGCATGGTGTCCCTTGAGGGGGGACACCTGTGCCCTGCTGCCCCCACAGCTGTGCCTCTGCTCCCCTGTGGCAGCTGGAGGAGCACAGGACCTCGCAGAAGCAGATGAGGATGCTGCAGAAGAAGCAGAGCCAGCTGGTGCAGGAGAAGGATCACCTGCAGAGCGAGCACAGCAAGGCCATCCTGGCGCGCAGCAAGCTGGAGAGCCTGTGCCGGGAGCTGCAGCGGCACAACCGCACCCTCAAGGTGCTCCATGATCCTTCCCCACCCCTGGAACCTTCCTCAGGAGCCATCTGGGCACCCTCACCCCTCTGGGGCAGGGCAGGGTTTGGGTTTGGGGTGGTTTTGGGGTGGATCACCTGCAGAGTGAGGCCCTCCTGGCCCGCAGCAAGCTGGAGAGCCTGTGCCGGGAGCTGCAGAGGCACAACCGCACCCTCAAGGTGCTCCCTGTCATTTGGGAAGTGTTCTTGAGGGGTATAAGGACATAATTTTGGGAGGTTTTCCTGAGGGATATAAGGAATGGGAGGCTGAATGCATTGGGAACATTTGGGGAAGTTTTCCTCATGGATGTAAGAACATCATTTTGGGAAGTTTTTCTTATGGTAGTAAGGAATCATGGGAGGCTGGATGGGTTGGGAACATCACTTTGGGAAGTTTTCCTAATAGATATAAGGACATCATTTTGGGAAGTTTTCCTGATGGATATAAGGAATTATGGGAGGCTAAATTCATTGGGAACATAATTTTGGGAAGTTTTTCTTACAGATACAAGGAATAATGGGGGGCTGAATGGGTTGGGAACATAACTTTGGGAAGTTTTGCTTTTGGAAATAAGGAATAATGGGAGGCTGAATGGGTTGGGAACATAATTTTGGGAAGATTTCCTAATGGATGTAAGGACATCATTTTGGGAAAGTTTTCCTGATGGAAACAAGGAATAATGGGAGGCTGAATGGGTTAAGAACATCATTTGGGAAGTTTTCCTCATGGATGTAAGAACATAATTTTGGGAAGTTTTTCTTATAAGGAATAATGGGAGGCTGGATGGGTTGGGAACATAACTTTGGGAAGTTTTGCTTTGGGAAATAAGGAATAATGGTTGGAAGCTGGGTGGGTTGGGAACATAATTTAGGAAAATTTTCCTCATGGGTGTATGAACATCATTTTGGGAAGATTTCCTGATGGCTATAAGGACATAATTTTGGGAGGTTTTTCTTATGGATATAAGGAGTAATTTTGGGAAGTTTCCCTGATGGAAATAAGGAGTAATGGGAGGCTGAATGGGTTGGGAACACAATTTTAGGAAGGTTTTGTGGTGGACATAAGGACATCATTTTGGGATGGATATAAGGAGTAACGGGAGTCGGGATAAGTTGGAAACACCATTTTGGGAAGCTCCTCCCTTACCTGTCCCATCTGTGCCGCAGGAGGAGGGCGTGCAGCGTGCCAGGGAGGAGGAGGAGAAGAGGAAGGAGGTGACCTCTCACTTCCAGGTGACCCTGAACGACATCCAGCTGCAGATGGAGCAGCACAACGAGCGCAACTCGAAGCTGCGCCAGGAGAACATGGAGCTGGCCGAGAGGCTCAAGAAGCTCATCGAGCAGTACGAGCTCAGGGAGGAGGTGGGTCAGCTTCTCCTACACCTCTGCTGGCCACAGGGGCTCTGGGATACAGAAAACTTGTTTTTCTTAGCTTGGGCAGTCAGCAGAATCAGGGTTCTTTTGTGATTATTGTTTATTATTTCTTATTTTTAGCATTATTTCTCTGACTCGCCCTAGGTCTGTTTGACAGGGTTGAGGCACACTGGTGTTATCTTTTTATACTAAAACCTACATCTACAATATTTAAAATTACTTCCCAATACCTATCACCTATATTAGACAGTGAATTTCTACTCTAAACCAATCCAAAAGTGCCACCATCACAGCAGAAGATGGAGGCCAAGAAGAAGAAGGAGAAAGACTGGACTCACTTAGATTCTTCTATCTTGCTTCTTGAACTCTCATCCTAAAAACTTCAAAAATCTATTTTTCACTCTGTAATTAACTATTATTCTACTTAAACTCTCTTGACTTGTAATTCTTCACATAAAGGTGGGAATTGTTTTTTCTAAAATCAAAGGGAATTGTTTTTTCTAAGGGCTAAAATCAAAGGCACAGGTGGTTTTGACTCTGAGCCCCCAGGCAAGGGCTGGAGCCCTTTAGGGCAGGCAGAGGAATTTCCTGGTCAGCACTGGGAGCCTTTCCTGCTGCTCTGGGTGTGCCCTGAGCTCTGCTGTTCCCCTGCAGCACATTGACAAGGTGTTCAAGCACAAGGAGCTGCAGCAGCAGCTGGTGGATGCCAAACTGCAGCAGGCCCAGGAGATGCTGAAGGAGGCAGAGGAGAGGCACCAGCGGGAGAAGGATTTTGTAAGTGTTGGAGCAGCTGATTGGGGCACTTTTGGGGTCTTGGTGTGGGTCCCTGGGGGTTATCCCAGATGTTGGCATGTCCAGGAGCCAGGCTGGAGCTCTGCTGTGCTCCTTGTGCCTCTCCTGAGCAGGAGAGCTTTCCCAGATAATTGTTTGCTCTCCTTCCCCAGCTGCTGAAGGAAGCTGTGGAATCCCAGAGGATGTGTGAGCTGATGAAGCAGCAGGAGACCCACCTCAAGCAGCAGGTGAGTTCCCTGCTCAGCTTGTTTGGTTTGGGGATTTCCCTCCTTCCCTCCCTGAACAACCCAAAGTTCTTTAATCTGGAATACTGGAGCAGGATCCCTGCTGGCTTTGGTTTTATGAGCTGAGCCTTTGTTCAGGGGCTGTTTCCCAGTGCTGGGAGCAGTCATGGGATCAGCCAGGAGGAGTTTGTGGAGCTCTCTGCTCTCAGGATGTTTCCCTGGCACAGAATTTGCCTTTGGCAGAGCAGCTCCTGCTCTGTTTGCACTGTTTGTCCTTGTCCCAGGGCTGGGCTCTCCCCTCTCCAGGCCTGCTGCCATCAGCTCCCTGTCTCTCCACAGCTGGCTCTGTACACTGAGAAGTTTGAGGAGTTCCAGAACACCCTTTCCAAAAGCAGTGAAGTGTTCACAACGTTCAAACAGGAGATGGAGAAGGTGGGTGATGCTTTTTCCCCCCAGCTCCAAATTTCAGTTCATTTTAAGTCTACACCCAAAATTTGGGGTGACACATGAGGACCTGTGGGATGTCACTGCACTGCTCTCCCTGGGGTTGGTTTCTTTTGATCCCTGTGGGGATCAGGACATTTTGTGACTCCATTTGTGCTTCTGTAGATGACCAAGAAAATCAAGAAGCTGGAGAAGGAGACCACCATGTACCGCTCCCGCTGGGAGAGCAGCAACAAGGCCCTGCTGGAGATGGCAGAGGAGGTGAGGGGAGGCTGGGGGGCAGCTGGGGAGGGTGGCTGGGGACAGGACAGGCCCTGCCTGGCTGCTCTGTGAGGGCAAAGGGAGGAGGAGGAAGCTCCTTGGTGCTTTGGGTGCTGAGGGTTTGCTTGGCTTCCCCAGAATCAGTCATGGAATGGTTTGGGTTGAAAGGATCTTAAAGTTCATCCTATTCCAGCCCCTGCCGTGGTCAGGGACACCTTAAATTATCCCAGGTTTCTGCTGGGATAAATGTCCTGGGATAACCCCTGGCCTTGGACACTTCCAGGGATGGAGCAGCCCCAGCTTCTCTGGGCACCCAGTGCCAGAGCTTCTTCACCTTCACAGGGAGGAATTCCATCCCAATATCCCACCTAACCCTGCTCTCCCTGCATCTCACACCTGTCCCTATTCTCTCCTGTCCCTCTGGGATTTCAGCTCTCCCTGCAGAAAACCCTGCAGGACAAGGAGCTGGAGCACCCTGTGCCACCCCACAGGGAGGAATTTCATCCCAATATCCCACCTAACTCCACCCTCCCTGCATTTCAAACCCATCCCTATGCCCTCCTATCCCTCTGGGGTTTCAGCTCTCTCTCTGTGCCTCTCTCCCTGCAGGACAAGGAGTGGGAGCACCCTGTGCAAGGGCCTTACACCCTCACAGGGAGGAATTTCACCCCAATATCCCACCTAACCCTGCTCTCCCTGCATTTCACACCTGTCCCTGTTCTCTGCTGTCCCTCTGGGGTTTCAGCTCTCTCTCTGTGCCTCTCTCCTGCAGAAAACCCTGCGGGACAAGGAGCCTGGAGCACCCTGTGCCAGGGCCTGCCATCCCATCCCAATATCCCACCTAACTCCACCCTCCCTGCATTTCAAACCCATCCCTATGCCCTCCTATGCCTTTGAGGTTCCAGCTCTCCCTCTGTGCCTCTCTCCTGCAGAAAACCCTGCGGGACAAGGAGCTGGAGGGGCTGCAGCTGAAGATCCAGCGCCTGGAGAAGCTGTGCCGCGCGCTGCAGACGGAGCGCAACGACCTCAACAAGAAGGTGCAGGACCTGTGTGCCCACACAGAGCTGCTGGAGCCCCTGAAGGAGCCACCACGGGACAGCTCTGAGGCTGCTGCAGATGCCCTGAGCCCAGGAAAGGCCCCACAGAGCCCGGATCCCACAGGAAGCCTGGCAGAACTGAGCACGGGGCAGAGCGGGACTGAGCAGGGCACTGACTGAGCCCCAGCTGGGTGAGGGAGGGGGACCTGGGAGCTGCTTTAGATTCCACTCTCCAGGAACAGGACACAGCCCTCCTGGGGATGGCAGATTTCCTAGTTTAGGTTTTTGGAGGGATTTTTTTGAAGATTTTATATATATATATATACATATATATATATATAAGATATATAAAAATGTGCAGGGCAACACTTTATATCTATGGAAAGAAGCAGAAGGGCCCAGCTCTCCCTGCCTGTGTGAATATTGAAAATCTGGAGCCTCAGCTGATTGTCCCTCTCACTAAAGGACCTGGGGACAGGCACAGGGACAAGGGACACATCTCCACCACCACAAGGACTCCACTCTGGAGTGACAGCAGAGCTGGGAGAATTCCAGAACATTCCCAGCACTGGATTCTCCCTCTTCCCCCTGCCAGGCAGGAGGAGCTCCTGGTCTGGCCCTGCTCGTGTGTGAGCTGAGGGCACCAGAGGCCGTTCCCTGCTCTCCATGGGCTCTGTGTCTGCACTAGGGACCAGGAGAAGCAGCAAAAGGGGGTGCCTGGTCCCTCCCTTGGGAATTTTTTGCTCTTGCCAGGCCCTGCCAATCTCAAAACCGCCTTATAATTCACAGTTGCCTCTTTGCTGAACGCACACGTGCACAAAGTGTATTAAACAGTTATCCCAAAGGTCTCATTCCCAAGTGTTTGCATCGTTGTGCACAGGGACTGGGGAGGTTCCCACCCAGCCCTGGAGGCATCCACAGAGCTGGGACTGCAGGAGGATCCAACCTCAGAGCTGTGTGGGCTCCTGGAGCTGTGTGAGCTCCTGGAGCTGCTGCAGGAGGATCCAAGCTCAGAGCTGTGTGAGCTCCTGGAGCTGTGTGAGCTCCTCAAGCTGCTGCAGGAGGATCCAGCCTCAGAGTTCTGTGAGCTCCATGAGCTGTGTGAGCTCTTCAAGCTGCTGCTCCAACCAGGATCAGCTCCTGGGGCTGCTTCTGCTGTCCCAGCCCCATTTTCCCTTTTCCTCCCTGCTTGAAGAGCACCTCCCCAGTGCTGCCTCACCCCACGGGGCCTGCATGTGCTGGGAGGGAGTTTAGGGACAGCTCTGGCACCTGCTGGCACCGGGTTTTGGGATTTTCCTTGGTTTGTCAGCACTTTGTCTGGTCGCTGATCTTTGGAAGACTCGGCTCGCTTGGAACCTCGCTGCAGCTTCAGTTTGTGACAGACTTCACTCCCAGCATTGCCTTCCTGGTGCTGGAGCTGATCCCCACCCTGGATGTATCCAGTGGATCCCTCTGGGATTCTCTTCTGGCACCACAGCTGCTCTCACATCTCCCTCCATGAAGGACCTGCCTCCACATCTCCTTTTTCTCCAGATCTGAGGAGGGCAGCATGGACAGAGCCCTGCTGGACATGCCCTGGGACAGTCCCTGGAGCTGTGGTGGCTTTGTCTTCCAGCCCTGCTGGTTCCTCTGGGATGATCCATGAATGTAACCCAGCCAGGCTGAGCAGGGCTGCTGCTGACATCTGGACTGCAGAAAAAGCAAAACCCCTTAGCAATTCACCAAACCTCCTTTTTTTCTGTCTTTTCCCTGTTAAGGTACAGAAACCTCCTGTGTGTATCCTGTATCCAATAGAAACACTCCCAACCTCGCTGCTGCCTCTGGTGTCTCTCTCTTCTTTACCACGGGGTGGAGATTTTGGGCTGTGGGGTGGCTCTGTGGGACACAAATTCCCTATGTCTTGTCAGAGTGTCACCATTCAGTTTGCAAAAGCTTCAACCCTCACAGAGTAACACCAAACCTCTTCAGAAGGGTGCAAGCACCTGCCCTGGTTGTTCTTTACCCAAGGTTTTGTACCCCTCACGTTCATGTATGGCACCTGTGTGCCCTCTGTGCCCTTTGGTCAGCACAGCTGGGCACTCTGTGGCTCACCTGCTGCTCACTGCTGGGCTCATTGGGGAGCAGCCCCACTGCTAACCCCACAAACTGTGTACCCCAAACCCCACAAACTGAACCTACACACAGCCCCAAACCTCACAAACTGTATACCCCACTCCAAACCCCCACAAACTCTGTACCCCAAACCCCACAAACTGTGCTCCTACACACAGCCCCAATCCTAAACCCTACAAACTGTGTACCTGCACAAGGCCCCAATCTCCACAAACTGTGTACCTACACACAGCCCCAATCCCAAACCCCACAAACTGTGTACCCCACTGCCAATCCCCACAAACTGTGTACCTACACACAGCCCCCAATCCCCACAAACTGTGTACCCCGCTACCAGTCCCCATAAACTCTACACCTGCACACAGCCCCCAATCCCAAACCCCATAAACTGTACCCCAAACCCCACAAACTGTGTCCCCCAAACCCCACAAGCTCTGTTCCTACACACAGCCCTTGTCCCAAACCCCACAAACTCCTCCTGCCGTGTCCCAGAGCTCTGCTCCTCCTTTCCCTGGCAATGAGCTGGGGGAGGCAGGGAGGGATTGCACACTTTTCCTGCCGTGTGGGTGGGATGTCCCTGCTCAGATGTCCCCAGTGTCACCTGGCATGTCCCTCCCCGGGACGCTGCAGCCACCAAGAGCCACCGGCCCTGAGGGTCCCGGCCCTGGGGGCACCAACCGGGCTGGTCCCTCGTGCCCCCATCGGCTCCAGAATGTCCAGGATGGGTTAAAAATCCTGCCGGGATTTACAGCAGCAGCCGCGCTCGGGCTGGGAGGGGGGGGACGGACGGGATTTGTTAATCCCGGCTCTGCGCCAGGGCTGGAGGCCCTTCCCGGTTCCTTCCAGCAGCGACGGATCCCGCGGCGCTGCGGGGACACCGGAGGGGACTCGGGGTAAAACCCGCGGGGACACCGGAGGGGACTCGGGGTAAAACCCGCGGGGACACCGGAGGGGCGGGAGGGGGCGGCGGGAACGAACCGGGGCGCGGGGAGCGGATCCCGCCCCGTTCCCGACCCTGCGGGATGCTGATCCCGGGGCTGATCCCGGGGCCGATCCCGGGTCACGTCCGCGGATCCTGCGGAGGGGAAGGGAACTCCCGGAGGAAGTTCCCTTTCCCTTTAAATGCAAATCCCGGCTGTGCAGTCGGTGTCCATCGGGCGGGGGACGTCCGGTGGGCTCGGGGTGTCCATCGGGATCGGGGTGTCCATCGGGGTGTCCGTCGGGTCCCGGAGGCCGGAGCGGGCCTGGCTCAGGTCAGTCCCGGCCGTGGCGCTCCGGACGGCGGCCAAAGGGGACAAAGGGGTTCTGCAGTCCCCGGAGCTGCCCGGTCCTGGCACCGCGCGGGGCTCGGGGGGGCCCGCAGGACAAAGAGGTGACGGTCCCCATGCGGTCCCTGTGCTCCGCTCTTCCCGGGGTGTTTTCGGGCCGAAATCCTCTTTTCCATCTCGCCGGGGCCCGGCCGGAGCTGCGGCTGCGGTTCAGGCCCCGGCCGGGCTCCTGCGGGGCGGGAGCGGAGCCCCCCGGGAACGGGCACCGAGCTCCTGCTCCGGTCCTGCCGCCGCCAGCGAGCCCCGGGGCGGCTCGGGGTGCCCGTGGGTGCCACTCCTTAACACGGGGGTCCCGGTGCCCCTGGCTGTGTCCGCTTGTCCCGGGGCCCCCCAGCCCCTCCACCGTGCCCCGGGCATCCTCATCCTCTCCCCGTAATCTCCGTGCAGGGAAGGAGCCTCCACACGCCGTGTCCGCCGCACGCCCGGTCCCGGTCCTGGTCCCGGTCCCGGTCCTGGTCCCGGTGCCGTCGCCCCCATGGAGGAGCGCAGGAAGAAGCGGAGCCCGCAGAGCTGCCTGGCCCAGCCGCCGCCCGCCGGGGCCCCGCGGCCGCTGCCCCCGAGCAAGAGCGCGTCCTTCGCGCTGCCGCTGCCCGCGCTGCCCTCGCCCCGCCAGCGGCCGCGGCCCCGCCGGTCAGTGCGGCCCGCGGGCACCGGGGCGGTACCGGGACCGGTGCTGGTGTCGGTGCCGGTGCTGACGCCGCGTTCCCCGGCAGGGCCAGCAAGGAGCGGGCGCGGGCGGGCGCGGGGGGCTCCCGGGGGGCGCCGCTCCAGCACAGCTTCCTCACGGATGTGTCCGACGTGTGTGAGATGGAGCGCGGGCTGCTCAGCCTCCTCAGCGACTTCCACTCGGGAAAGCTGCAGGCGTTCGGTGAGGGACGGGGTGGGATGGGATTTGATCCATGGAATGGGATCAATGGGATCCATGGGATGGGATGGGATGGGATGGGATGGGATGGGATGGGATGGGATGGGATGGGATGGGATGGGAT
>JAWWEX010000094.1:5038041-5053779 GCA_035583215.1 Arremon brunneinucha | reverse complement strand
ATATTATATTATATTATATTATATTATATTATATTATATTATATTATATTATATTATATTATATTATATTATGTTATATTATGTTATATTATGTTATACTATAGTATACTATAGTATACTATAGTATATTATAGTATACTATAGTATATTTTATTTATTATACCAAAAAGCAGTTAAAAGGGATTACAAACTGCACTATATCAGGATCTTTGCGATTACCAATAACTTGCACAAGCCAACACACCAATGACAAAGAAGCCATTAATGATATTTATAATTTATAATTAACAACAGGCGGGCTCTCACCTGCCAGTTGAGGCTGAGGAATCGCAGCTCCGCCAGCAGCTGCCGCAGGCGGCCCCGGCCCCGCTGCTCCTCCACGCCCGCGGCTGCCGCCCTCAGGAACGGCCCGGTCCCGCCCCAGAGCGCGGCCACCAGCGCCAGGGCCAGCGCCTGCCCTGCGGGGAACGGCGGGGTCAGAGCCGGGAGCCAGCCCGGCCCTGGGAACAGCAGGGTCAGAGCCGGGAGCCAGCCCGGCCTCAGCCCCGGGAACACCGGGATCAGAGCCGTGGAACCAGCCCGGCCCCGGGAACAGCGCGGTCACAGCCATGGAGGCAGCCGAGGGCCAGCGCCTGCCCTGCGGGGAACACCGGGCAGTGCCCGAGGCCCGGCCGGATGAGCCCGGAGCAGCCCCGGCTGTCCCTGCCCGCGGCACCGACAGCTCCGCTCCGCGCTCCCGTCCTGCCACAAGAGCCCGACCCCCCGTCCCCAACCTCCCCGCACCCCCTCAGCCCTCCCAGCCCCGTTTCCCCCTTCCCATCCAAACCCTCCCCGTGCCGCCATCACTGCCTCCTCACCCGCGGTCGCCATGGCAACGCCGCCACGCTTCCTGCTTTCCCCGGAAGTCCATGAGTTGCCATGGAGACCGTGACGTATTTCCTGCGCGCCGCCGCCATCCCGGAAGTGCCGCCCCTGAGGCCTCAGCGTGGCCGCCATGGTGAGAGCGGGATGGCCGCGGGCTCGGGGCCGCGAGTTTCGGTGCCACCGATGATTTACCGGCTCTGCACCCCCGGCCCGAGGCTCCTGGGACGCGGGGGGTCGGCCAAGTCAAGCCAAGCCGCTCCCCCGCGCCCAGGAGCCTCGGACCGGGGGCCGCGCTCGCCCCCCCCTCATCCTCACCCTCATTAATTATTTAATCATTAATTACAGAAGCCCATCCTGCTGCAAGGCCATGAGCGCTCCATCACTCAGATCAAATACAACCGCGAGGGAGACTTGCTGTTCACCGTGGCCAAGGATCCCGTGAGTGCTCCCCACCCCCGCTAATTAACCGTCCATTAATTAATCCTTAATTTTAATTAATTTTTTCCCCCCTTCCTCGCAGATTGTCAATGTTTGGTATTCGGTGAACGGCGAGAGGTTGGGGACCTACAATGGGCACACGGGAGCTGTGTGGTGTGTGGATGCTGACTGTATCCTTTGATCCCAAAACCGGTTTTATTCCATATTTTAGAGGCTGAATCATCCCCGGTGCTTCCTCCCGGCTGCTCCTCATCTTTCTCTCCAAGAGCAGCATTTAAATTCTTCTGCTGCCTCTTTTTTCCCTTTTTTGGGGTGTTTTTCCATTTAGGATAACATCCCAATGGATATCTGGTTTTGTTGTGCTTTTTGCTGCTTCTCTGGATATTTGGGAAGGTTTTCCACAGGCAGCAGAGATAAAAGTATGTAAAATTTATTTAAATGCAAGAAATGGAACTTTTTCTTTTAATTTTCATGGGGAAAAGATGGGATTTTGCCATGGGAACACTTGGGCTCCATGTTGCCTTCCCTGGGGGAGGTTTTGCCCCCCCAAAAAATCCAATTTTGGGTGCAGAAATGTTCTGTGAGTGCCCTGGCAGGGGAATTTGGGGCTGATTTTCCCTTAATGGAGGCCCAGGGGACACCAGGCACGTCCTGACCGGCTCTGCAGACAACAGCTGCCGCCTGTGGGACTGTGAGACAGGTGAGAGCACCCCAAATCCCCTTTGGGGACACACCTGGGACAGTCCTGGGACACAGCTGGGACTGGGGGACACAGCTGGGACTGGGGGACACTGCTGGGACTGGGGGACACTGCTGGGACTGGGGGACACTGCTGGGACTCTTCTCCTCCCCTGTTAAAATCTGAGATTCCCCTGAGCGTGGCTGGAAGTGACACAGAGCAGAGGGTGTGCAGCTGAATCCATTCCTCAGTTCCCACCTAAAGCATTTCAGGATCCTATTCCAGTTTGTTTTCAATGAGAAAAACATTTCCCAATTCCCAAAAAGCCCTCTTCCCCTCCCCTGTTGAAATCTGAGGCTGCCCCAAGCAAGGCTGGAAGTGACACCTCAGCACAGGGTGTAGAACTGAGTCCACTCCTTAATTCCCACCCAGAGCATTCCAGGATTTTATTCCATGATCTCCCAGGCTGTTTTTAATGAGGAAATCCTTTCCCATCTCCATCAAAACTCCTCTTCCCCTCCCCTTTAAATCTAAGGTTCTCCTGAGCAAGGGTGGAAGTGGGACCTCAGCAGAGGTATAGAACTGAATCCATTCCTAAATTCTTTTCCAGCCCAAAGCATTCCAGGATTTTATTCCATGCTCTCCCAGTTTGTTTTTAATGAGGGAATCATTTCCCAGCTCCCTGAAAATCCCTTTTCCCCTCCCCTGTTAAAATCTGAGGCCCCTCCAATCAAGGCTGGAATTGTTACAGCGCAGAGACCTGGAACTGAATCCATTCCTAAATTCCCACCCAGAGCATTCCAGGGTTCCATTCTATTCCAGCACCTTCTCCCACTGAGGATGGGTATTTTTAATGAGGGAATCATTTCCCAGCTCCCTGAAAATTCTTTTTTCCCTCCTCTGCCAAAATCTGGGGCTCCCCAAGCAAGGCTGGAAGTGACACCTCCAGGGTATCAGGGTGTGGAACTGAATCCATTCCTCAATTCCCACCTAAAGCATTCCAGGATTTTATTCAATGCTCTCCCAGTTTGTTTTTAATGAGGGAATCACTTCCCAGCTCCATGAAAATTCCTCTTCCCTTTTAATATATGAGGCTCCCCTGAGTGAGGCTGGAATTGTCACAGAGCAGAGACCTGGAACTGAATCCATTCCTAAATTCCCTCCCAGATCATTCCAGCTTCCATTCCAGGGTTCCATTCTAATCCAGCACCTTCTCCTAATGAGGATGAGTGTTTTTAATGAGGAAATCACTTCCCAACTCCATGGGAATCCCTTTTCTCCTCCCCTGTTAAAATCTGAGGCCCCTCCAATCAAGGCTGGAATTGTCACAGCACAGAGACCTGGAACTGAATCCACTCCTGAATTCCCACCCAGATCATTCCAGCTTCCATTCCAGCTTCCATTCCATGCTCTCCCAGTGTGTTTTTAATGATGAAATCCCTTCCCAGCTCCCTGTAAACCCCTTTTCCCCTGCTCTGCCCCCCAGGGAAGCAGCTGGCCCTGGTGAAGACCAGCTCAGCCGTGAGGACGTGCGGGTTTGACTTTGGAGGGAACATCATCATGTTCTCCACGGACAAGCAGATGGGCTACCAGTGCTTTGTGAGCTTCTTCGACCTCAGGGACCCCAGCCAGATCGGTGAGGGGCCAGGGAATCCCCTCTGGGGTCCCACTGGGGCTTTTGGGGTTAAATCTCATGAGCAGGGATTCCTTTCCCTAGCCCGAGTTGCTCGAACCTGGAATATTTCCAGGGATGGAGCAGAGGAGATGCTGCCCTAAAAATATATTTTGGATGATGATGATCACATCAGTAAGGACACAATTCCTTCCCCCCCTTTCCCTATGGGATTCTAAAATGCTGCCCCTGGAAATCTGAGCTCCCTGGAAATCTGAGCTCCATAAATAAGAATCCACCCTTGAAATGCTGGAAAATCCCAAATCCAAGCTGAGCAGGGATTCCTTCCCCTAGCCCAAGTTGCTCTAACCTGGAATATTTTCAGGGATGGAGCAGAGGAGATGATTCCCTAAAAAATCTGTTTGCTGGATGATTTGGAGTAGTTGGGGGGTGATCACATCAGCAAGGACACAATTCCTTCATCCCTTCCCTATGGGATTCCCAAATGCTGCCCCTGGAAATCTGAGCTCCAGAAATAAAAATCCACCTTGAAATCCTGGAAAAGCCCAAATCCAGCTGAGCAGGGGACATAAAAGGATAAATCTTAATTTTATAGGGGATTATAAAGCTCCCTTTTACCACAATTCCTTCATTGCCTTCCCTGTGGGATTCCAAAATGCTGTCCCTGAGCTCCCTGGAAATCTGAGCTCCATAAATAAAAACCACCAAGGAATCCACCTTGAAATGCTGAAAAAGCCCAATTCCAGCTGAGCATGGGACATAAAAGGATAAATCTTAATTTATAGGGGATTATAAAGCTCCCAAATGAGCCCCTCTTACCTCAGGAGCATCAGGAACAGGGAAGAGCCAATTTGTGGGAATGCTGCAGCAGGGAGTTCATCCTGAATTCCTGCACTTGAAAATTGAATTTCCCTAAAAAATCTCTTTGCTGGATGGCTGGGAGTGCTTGGGGGGGTGATCACATCAGGAAGGACACAATTCCTTCATCCCTTCTTTATGGCATTCCGAAATCTTCATCCCCTCTTCCTGTGGCATTCCAAAATGCTGTCCCTGGAAATCTGAGCTTCGCAAATAAAAATAATCAGGGAATCCACCTTGAAATGCTGGAAAATCCCAAATGCAGGCTGAGCAGGGGGCACAGAGGGCTCAGAGGTGGCTCTGGGTGCTGATTTCTCCTTCCCTCCCCCAGAGAACAACGAGCCCTACATGAAGATTCCCTGCAGTGACTCCAAGATCACCAGCGCCGTGTGGGGCCCCCTCGGGGAGTTCATCATTGCTGGCCATGAGAATGGGGAGCTCAACCAGTTCAGTGCCAAGGTGGGGCCTGGGGCAGCATTCCTGGGGGGATCAGGGCTGGGATGTGGGATTTGGGGGCTCCAAACAGCAGCTCCAGCAAGGATCACTGAGATATGGGAGTGCTCTGAGCGAGGCTGGAGTTGGCACAGAGCAGGGTGTGGATCTGAATCCATTCCTAAATTCCCTTCCAGCCCAGAGCATTCCAGGATTTTATTCCATGATCTCTTCTATTCCATGTTGTTTTTAATGAGGGAATCATTTCCCAGCTCCCTGAAAATTCCTTTTCCCCTCCCCTTTTAGATCTGAGGCTGCCCTGAGCGAGGCTGGAATTGACCCAGAGCAGGGACATGGAACTGAATCCATTCCTAAATTCCCTTCCTGCCCAAAGCATTCCAGGTTCCATTCCATGTTATTTTTAATTAGGGAATCATTTCCCAGCTCCCTGAAAACTCCTTTTTCCCTCCCCTGTTAAAATTTGAGGCTGCCCCAAGCAAGGCTGGAAGTGATACCTCCAGGGTATCAGGGTGTGGAACTGAATCCATTCCTAAATTCCCACCCAAAGCACTCCAGGATTTTATTCCATGTTATTTTTAATGAGGAAATCCCTTCCCAGCTCCCTGAAAATTCCTCTTCCCCTCTCTTGTTAAAATCTGAGGCTCCCCTGAGTGAGGCTGGGATTGTCACAGCACAGAGACCTGGAACTGAATCCATTCCTGAATTCCCACCCTGATCATTCCAGGTTCCATTCCAGGCTGTTTTTAATGAGGGAATCACTTCCATAATTCCATTCCATGTTATTTGTAATGAGGGAATCCCTTCCCAGCTCCCTGAGAATTCCTTTTCCCCTCCTTTGTTAAAATTTGAGGCTGCCCCAAGCAAGTCTGGAAGTGACACCTCAGTGCAGGGGTGTGGAACTGAATCCATTCCTAAATTCCTTCTCCACCCAAAGCATTCCAGGATTTTATTCCATGATCTCCCAGGCTGTTTTGAGTGAGGGAATCCCTTCCCACCTCCTGAAAACTCCTTTTTTCCCTCCAGTCAGGGGAGCAGCTCTCCAATATCAAGGAGCACACCAAGCAAATCAACGACATCCAGACCTCCAGGGACATGACCATGTTCATCACTGCTTCCAAGGATAACACAGCCAAGGTGAGCTCTTCCTGCACTTTTCCTGCCAGGATCTCTCCTCACAGGGATTTTATTCCCTTGAGAATGTTCAGTGAGAAAGGGAATGATCAGCCAAGCATTGAAAATGAAATATTTTGGTGTTTCCGTAGAACATTTGCAGTTTCGATTCTGGAAGGTGGAAGATTTCCCTTTTTGGGGGAATATTTTTGGGATTTGAGCTTGCAGAGGGAACATCCATGCAGGTGAGGCCCAGCATCTGGAGATAATTAATTAATTTATAATTTTTTCCCTGTAGCTCTTTGACTGCACATCCCTGGAGCACCTGAAGACGTTCAGGACGGAGCGGCCGGTGAACTCTGCTGCCCTGTCCCCCATCTTTGACCACGTAAGGATGAGCTCCCTGAGGCTCTCACTGATCCTGGCACTCCTGCAGTGTGGCTGTTCCCAGTCCAGCCCAAAACCAACACTCTGGAACAAACCTGGGGAGTTTTTGTTGGGTCAGGCCCTGGGAGCAAAGTTTGGTGTGCTCTGATGGAATATGTCAGGGAGGTGGGAATTCCTCAGGGGGTTGGAGGCTGCTCGTGGATTTGTGGGATTTGTGGGATTTTTGGGAAGTGCTGGAGGCTGTCACCACCTCTGGAGGTGTCCAGAGAACCTCTGGACCTGGCACTCACTGCTCTAAACTGGTTTCAAGGTGGGCATCAAAGTTGGAGGTTTTTCCCAACCCCAAATCCCAGAGGGAAGCACTGAAGGGCTCTGATTTCTCTGGTTTCTGTCCCCTGCAGGTGGTGCTGGGAGGAGGGCAGGAGGCCATGGATGTGACCACAACCTCCACCAGGATTGGCAAATTCGAGGCCAGGTTGGTCCTTTTTTGTTGTTTTTGAGGATTCTGTGGTTTTGTCCCTCTTGGGTTTGTGACAATCTCAATCTTCCTCCTCCCAGGTTCTTCCACTTGGCTTTTGAGGAGGAGTTTGGCAGAGTCAAGGGGCACTTTGGGCCCATCAACAGCGTGGCCTTCCACCCTGATGGGAAGAGGTGAGAGCCTTGCAGTGTCCCCAGTGCACCCAGTTCCACTTTTGAACTGGGATATGACCAAACTCAGGGTGGGAATGGAACCAGGCCCTGAATTCTCCCATTCTGAGCCAGCCCAGGCAGTCACTCACACCCTGCCCACATTCCTGATTGTTTTTTCCCCTTTGTGATTCCTATATCAGTTTCAGGAGGGAGTGGGGAGGCCAAACTTCCCATTTTTGCTGCCAGCAGCATTCCTGACTCTGCCATTCCTGATTTTCCCTTTCCTCCTGCAGTTACAGCAGTGGGGGTGAGGATGGCTACGTCCGCATCCACTACTTCGACCCCCAGTACTTCGAGTTCGAGTTTGAAGCCTGAAGGAGAATTTCCCTCTCCTCTCCTCTTCTTTTCCCTTCTCCAAGCCCTTGCCCAGGGCTGCAGGAAGGGCCTGAAGTTGTTTTTGGCAGCAATTTTGGGGGTTTGGGAGGTTGGGGAAGTGGGAACTCTCCAGTGGTTTTTACTGGGACAAGAGTGAAGGGAACTGGGGTTGGCTGCCTGCCCTGCTGGGCATATTTATAAACCAGGGGGAGGGGAAAAAAAGAGGAAATAAATAGAAATCTTTTCTAAACACAAGGAAAAGCACCTCTGTGGGATTTTTTAAGGTTGTTTTTCCCAATCTGAATCAAAATTAACCCAAGGACTTTGTTTTGCCAGCTCTGTTGTCATTTGTTCCACACCCATGGAGCAGTGCTGCTCCTCCTGGGACCTCTGCCCATCCATGAACTCCTTCCCAGGGAGGCTCCACAGCCTCAGCCCTGCCCTCAAGTGTGAAAAAGCTGCAAATTCAGCAGCCAGGAATTGTTCTGCACACGCCTGGCCCCCTGCTCTGTCTGCTGGGCTGACCCTGAGCCAGCTCCCTCATGGAACAGACATTGCAGATATTTCCTTTTCCTGCCCTGGGAGCTGCTGTGCAGATCCTCACCCTCACACCCTCCTGGCTCTTTTATTTTTTCCCTTTTCCTTCCTCAAAACTGGGCTCAAGGGCAGAATTCCCAGGCTGGCTCTGGGCCCAGAGCTGCTGGCACGACAGAGGCTGCAGCCTTGGGGATTTTAGGGGGGATGTTGGTTTTTTGTGTGTCCTGATTGGGTTTTTTTTGAGATCTTTTGGGGTTTTTTGGTGTGATTGTTGGGTTTTTCTCTATGATCTGCTGGGGTTTCTTGGTGTGATCTTTTGGGGTTTTTTTGGTGTGATCTTTTGGGGTTTTTTTGGTGTGATCTGCTCAGGGTTTTTTGGTGTGATCTTTTGGGGTTTTTGATGTGATTGCTGGATTTTTTTTTGTGTGATCTGCCGGGGTTTTTCTGTGTGATTTTTTGTGTTTTTTTCATGTCATCTCTTGGGTTTTTTTGGTGTGATCTGCTGGGGTTTTTCTGTATGATCTGGTGGGTTTTTTCTGTGTGATCTGCTGCCCTTCATCTCCAGAGCCATCCACAGGCCCTGCTGCAATCCCAGTGGGAAGGAGCAGCTTCCTTATGGAAGAGCAGAACACAGGCAAAGGCTGGGAGAGAAATTTACTGAAACAAGCTCAGGGTGGGCAGCTGAAGGCTGGGACAGCTCTGCCCACGGGGTCTGTGTCCTGCACAGCCCTTCCATGGAACCATCCAGTGTCACCTTGTCCCCAGTTTCCCATTTTCTGTCCCAGCTGGGGGCTCAGGGAGGGGCTGGCTCTGCCTTTTTTCCTGCACCAACCTCTGGATCTGCCCCCAGGCCTCGTCCAGGTGCTGGGAGGGACGGATCCAGCGCAGGAAAAAACCTGGGAGGGGGAAAGAGCTGGGGGTGAGCTGAGCCCTGTCAGAGAGGGAAAAACACAGAAGGAAAAAACCTGGCAGGGAGAAAGGGCTGGGAGTGAGCTCAGCTCTGTTAGAGAGGGAAAAACAGAACTGAGGGACAAAACCTGGGAGGGAGAAAGGGCTGGGAGTGAGCTCAGCCCTGTCAGAGAGGGAAAAAGACAGAACCTAAGGACAAAACCTGGGAGGGAGAAAGAGCTGGAGGTGAGCTCAGCCCTGTCAGAGAGGGAAAGGCAGAACAGCTGAGGGTGGATTTTGGGAGGATCCCACTCACCCTGCCACAGCTGGATGCTCTGGGGCTCCACAGAGGGCCAGATCACCAAGGGGTTGTGTGAGTACAGAGGGTTCAGGTACTTGTGCTTCTCCTCGGGCTGCTCCAGCCATGCCCACAGCGAGTGCGTGCTTTCCTTCACCTTACACAGGCTCCTGTGGGGGCACAGGTGGGGACACATCGCAGTCCCCAGCGGGGTTTGGTGTCCCCTGAGCCGTGACAGGAGGGGTTTGTCCCCACACCCACCTCTCCCTCTCGTTATTGCACAGGAAGGTGCCGTAGGCCGAGGCGTAGGCGTTGTCAAAGAGGGTGAGCAGCAGCTGCTCCCCGAATTCCAGCGAGAGCGGGAACTGCCGGCTCAGCTGCCACACGCAGTCGAGGAAGAGGAGGAAAACCGGAGCCTCCTGCTTGCCCCGGGCGTGGGAGGAGGCGGAGCGGGCGCAGCGCAGCTGGAAAGGGTGCCCGGCCTGTGGGACCGCCATGGTGACCCAGGGTGAGGCACCCGGCCTGTGGGACCCCCATGGTGACCCCGAGTGAGGCACCCGGCCTGTGGGACCGCCATGGTGACCCAGGGTGAGGCACCCGGCCTGTGGGACCCCCACCTGGAGCAGACCCCATGGATCTGATGGGAGATCCATGGAGGATTGCGATTTAACAGTAGGAGCTGCTGAGTCAGGATGGGACAGCAAAATGAGCTCCTGTCTCCCACCCCCTGCCCTTGGCCTTATCTTTGTAACCTCATAGGCCACTATCCCTAACCCTTACTATTTTACAAGTTTGGATCCCCCTACACCCTATAAAAAGGGGCTGTTTTAGCCCATTCGACAGAAGAAGAGCTGTCACTGGAACCCTTCACAGATCCCACAATAAACCATCGCTGTGGAACACCAGGACCTCTCCTTCTCCTCTCACGTCTGCTTTCCCTCAGCCAAAGGCACCCTAGCAAGCAAGCAAAGAGCTGACATCCTGGGAGAGCTGAGAATCACCAAAGAGCTGAGATCCTGGGAGAGCTGAGAATCACTGAAGAGCTGAGATCCTGGGAGAGCTGAGAATCACCAAAGAGCTGGAATCACCAAGCTTGCTAAGGGTAGGCCTGCAGTGGCTGTGAGCTCACTGGGGATTGAGGCACTCTGTCTCCCTGAGGGACTGAGCTCCCGGACCATCCTGCAAGATGGAGGCTTTGTTGTACCCCCCGTGCTCAGAAATGCCTCACCTGGATCCATTCCCGCTCCAGCAGCTCCTGGAAGCCCTGCAGGGTGCGGCAGGCGGGGTCCAGGATGAGCTGGGCCAGCGCTGTCACCAGCAGCGTGGTGTCCGTCCCCTCAGCGCCGTGCACCAGCACCGTGCAGCCCTCTCTGTGGGCCAGCCAGGGTTTGGGGTCACATTGGGGGTTTGAAAAGGGGCAGGGTGGGCGAGGTGCACCCCCTTTACCTGTCCAGGCACTGGGCAGCCAGGCAGGCCGTGCTCAGGGCGGCCTTGACGTGGCTGAGCCAGCGGCTGCTGTCCAGGCGGCACAGCCAGCGCTCCATGGTCACAGCGGGGTCAGCGCACAGCTCCACCAGCCTGGAGAAACTGTCCTGCAATGGACGGCCCCTGGGGACACGGGGGACACTGTCACACGCAGGGGACACTGTCACACGCAGGGGACACTGCACAGCTCCACCAGCCTGCAGAAACTGTCCTGCAGCACGCGGCCCCTGGGGACACGGGGGACACTGTCACACGCAGGGGACACTGTCACACACGGGGGACACTGTCACACACGGGTCACTGTCACACACAGAGGACACGGTGGCACTGTCACACAGGGGACAGTGGTATTTGTGCCCTCACTGTGGTATTTGTGAGGGTCTCCAGGATGAAGGAGGAACTGAAAATCTGACTCAGAAGGCTGATTTATTATTGTATTGTGTTGTAGAATTTATATTTTATTTCATAGTGTATTTTATAGTATATTTTATTTTACAGTATACTTTATATTACATTTTACATTATATTTTACATTTTATTTAATAGTATATTTTCTGTTATATTTTCTGTTATATATTATATATTACATTGTATTTTATATCATGTATTACGTGATATTCTATATTATGCAATATATTTTGTATTATAGATTACATTGTATTATATATTATATGTATTATGTATTATATGTATTATGTATTATTGCATTATATAGTATTGTATTATTATACAATATTATATAATACAATAATATTTATGTATTTATATTATATAATTGTATTATATTCATATATTTATATTATATAACTATATATTTATATTATATTTCATATCATATTTATTTATACTATATATTATATATTACAATAATGCTGTGCTAAACTATCCTAAAGAATAGAGAGAGGATACTTACAGAAGGCTTATCAAGAATGAAATGAAAGCCTGTGACTCCTCAGATCCTCCACGCATCTGGCCGTGACTGGCCATGAATTTCAAACCATCCCCAAGCTGGCTAAACCATCCCCAGCCCCTATCCCAAAGCAGCGCACCAGGAGAAGGGAATTCCCAGAATTTGGCAGCGCCGCCCTCACCTGTCCAGGGCGCGGTGCAGCCGCCTCCAGCCGGGGTACGCGGATTTGTGCTCGGTGCCGCCGCCGCTGATCCGCGCCTGCTTGGCCGCCTGCGCCGAGCGCGTGTCCAGGACGAAGCCGCGCCCGGCCCCGGCCCCCGCCAGGATCGCCGCCAGCAGCTGCTCGTCCTCACGGCTGCGCCGCCGGTTCGGGCCCGTCAGCGGCTGGCTGCTGCGGAGCAGGGCCTGGGGACGGGGACACGGCGGGGATGGGGGAGAGAGGGGGCCAGGAGGGCCTCAGAGAGCCTGAAGGGGTTCCGGGAGGGCTGGGGAGGGATTTGGGATAAGGGATTTGGGATAAGGGACTGGGGGATGGCACAGCTGGGAATATCCAGGCTGGAGAGGAGAGAGCTCCAGGGTGACCTCAGAGAGCCTAAAGGGGCTCCAGGAGAGCTGGAGAGGGATTTGGGATAAGGGATTGAGAGATGGCACAGCTGGGAATGTCCAGGCTGGAGAGGAGAGGGCTCCAGGAGAGCTGGAGAGGGATTGGGAGACAGGACAGCTGGCAATGTCCACCTGGAGAGGAGAGGGCTCCAGGGTGACCTCAGAGAGCCTGAAGGGGCTCCAGGAGAGCTGGAGAACGATTTGGGATAAGGGATTGCACATCTGGGAATATCCAGGCTGTCGGAGAGAGGGCTCCAGGAGAGCTGGAGAGGGATTTGGGATAAGGGACTGGGGGACAGGACACAGGGACTGGTTTCCACTGGCAAAGGGCAGGTATGGATGGGATCTTGGGAAGGAATTGCTCCCTGGGAGGGGCTGGAATGGCTTTCCCAGATAATCGGAGGCAGCCCCTGGATCCCTGGCAGTGCCCAAGGCCAGGCTGGCACACCCTGGGACAGCAGAGGTGTCCCTGCCATGGCAGGGCTGGCACTGGATGAGCTTTAAATCCCTTCCCACCCAATTCTGGAACCCTCTGCCGATGGAATCCCCCTTCCGAGAGGCCGGGGGGGTTTGGGGGTGGCTCGGACTCACGGTGCCGTTTTTGGGGTGGAAGTAGCTGAGGACGGGGAAGCGCCCGCCCTGGCGGAACCGCGCCGCCCTCGCCACGGTGTCATCGGGCACGGCCGCGGGCACCACCACGGCGGGCGGGTACGAGGGGCAGGCGCTGAAATCGCCGTTCACGGTGCTCAGCCGCCACCGGCTCGTCTGGGGGACAGGCGACATCAGCGACATCGGCGACATCAGTGACAGAGCCCGGGGAAGGCTGCGGGTCCCCCCGGGCGGGCTCACCTGCGATGCCACCCGCTGGAAGTGGCACTCGGGGACACGCAGGTGCCAGCCCTGCTGGAGCTGCAGGCTCGGCGGGCGGTAGAAGAACGGGTACAGCATCATCACCGAGTCCACCGAGGAGAGAGCCTGCTCGGGGACACCGGGGCTGCTCGGGGACACCGGGGCTGGCACTGTCCCCGTGTGCCAGCGCAGTGTGCCAACCCTGTGTTTACCCAGTTAATGCCGAACCCAGAGCAAACACAGCAGCGCTTTTCCAACCCTTTTTTGCCCGGCTGGGTCTCACCTCGATGGAGCTGGCGACGTTCAGACACTGCTCCATGCCCGGGATCTCCAGCTGCAGCACCTGCAGGTCCTTGCAGCGCAGCGTGATGGTGCCCGAGGAGCCGCACACCCTGCGGGAGGGGTCAGGGCTGGCTTGGGGACAGCCAGGGATGGCTTGGGGACAGCCAGGGATGGCTTGGGGACAGCCAGGGATGGTTTGGGGACTGCCAGGGATGGCTTGGGGACAGCCAGGGATGGTTTGGGGACAGCCAGGGATGGTTGGGGACAGTCAGAGCTGGCTTGGGGACAGTCAGGGTGGGTTTGGGGACAGTCAGGGCTGGCTTGGGGACAGTCAGGGCTGGCTTGGGGACATTCAGAGCTGGCTTGGGGACAGCCAGGGATGGTTTGGGGACAGCCAGGGATGGTTTGGGGACAGTCAGGGCTGGCTTGGGGACACACAGTGACAGCACCGAGCCGCCCGAGGGCCGTGCCAGATTTGTGACTCTCATCCGCCACCACAGCCGGGACAGAGCGAAGTGACAAAGCCAAAAAAGCCAAACCTGATGTCCCTCAAGGAGCGGCCACTCCGGGGGGGGTTGGTACCAGCCTAAATTCTGCGCTCGGAGGAGGAGGAGGAGGAGGAGGAGGAGGAGAGGAGGCAATGCCCGCTCTGATCCCCCCGGGAGGAAGAGGAAGAGGAAGAGGAAGGACGCGGTGCCCGGGTGCAGCGCGGTGCCCGTGGGGTGGCACCGGGAAAGGAGGTGGCATGGTGACAATGACAGGGACAGCCTTGGGGACATGCCCACCTTTTCTCCACGGCGTCCACGTTGCGGATGAGCAGCCAGAGCTCCAGCTGCCCGCGGGGGCAGGACGAGAGCAGCAGGTGGTGGCTGGTGATGCACAGCGTGCCCCGCACCGCGGGCAGCCCCTGTCGCGACAGCAGCACGTCCTCCACTGTCGCCGTCTTGATCAGCTCCGAGAACTCCATGGGCGCCGCCTGGGCCCGGCCGGGGAGAGAGGAAAAGGAAAAGAAAAAAATTAAAAAAAAAAAAAAAAAAAAAAAAAAAAAAAAAAAAAAGGGGAAATCATGCGGCTCTGGGCCCGCCTGGAAACCCCTGCCCTGCGCGACACGCGGCGCGCTGTCCCCTCTCTGTGGTGGCATTGTCACCTCCAGCGCGCGGCAGTGCCATATGGCACGGAGGGCTGAGCTGGCTGTGCTGGGAGGGATTTTTGGGGGCGATTTTTGGGATCGCAGGGAGCGGCTCCCGCTCCTTCCCCGCCCGGCTGGGCTGGACCCGTTACCTACCCCGACATCACCGGGCTGGCAGGGTCCCCACGGGCTGTGCTGTCCCCAAAGCCACCCCCGGGGCTGGGGACGGGACTGGAGAGGAGGAGGAGGAGGAGGAGGAGGAGGAGGAGGAGGGGGGGTGGCCGTGCTGCTGCCCCGGGCACCCCCCGGGCACCCCTCTGCTTACCTGCTCGGGCTGGGTGGCAGGTGGGGACCTGAGGGGACAAACAGGGACAAACCGGGACCTGGGGGACAAGCCGGGACAAGCAGGGACTTCGGGGGACAAGCAGGGAGGGACCTGGGGGGGACAAGCCAGGACCTGTGGGGACAAGCAGGGTGCGGGCAGGGGACCTCAGAGTGCCAACAGGGACCTGCCGGCCATAAGGAGAGGATTTTTTGGGGCGCAAACGGGAATTTTAGGGGATTTGGGGGGACAAGGAAGAGCTCAGGGTGCACGGAGGGGATTGGGGGGGCAAGGAGGGACCCCGGGTGGCAGCGGGGGAGCTCGGGGTGCTCGGGAGGGGCAGTTGGGGCACTCGGGCTGGAGCGGGGGGTGGCGATGTCCCCGCACGGCCCGGCCCGGCCCGGCCCGGCTGGCGGATGTCGGGTTTAAGGTGGCCCGGCCCGGCTCGGCCCGGAGGGAGGCGGCGATGCCCAGGGTGGGTTTGGGGCTGGGTTTGGGGTCGGGTTTGGGGTCGCTCCGTGCGGTGCCACAGCGAGGGGACCCGGAGGGGGCGTGGGCGGGCACACGCGTGGGGACAGCGGGACTGGAGAGCAGCGCGGGGGGACCAGAAGGGGGATTTTGGAGACACTCTGGGGGGCTTGGAGGGGATGAGGGTGGGCAGGTGAGACCCCCGAGCCACCCGCGCTGCCCCTGGAGCGCTGCGGGCACGGGGAGGTGACACAGCACAGACCCGGACGCGGCTCCACCTTAAGGTCCCGTCCGGGTGCGGGACCCCGGCTGCCCCCCCCGGTTCTTTTTCCTTCCTCGGGTTTTTTTTGGGCCCCCCCAAGACGCGGGGAGGGGCGGCTGGGACCGGGGATAAATCATTTAATCATTAAATCATCATTAAATCATTGCCGCTCCTCAGCGCCCGGTGACGGCTCCGTCCGGGAACGGGGAGGCTCCTCCCGGGCGGAGACAATGATGTTAGAAAAGGAAAGAAAAGGAAAAAAAAAATCAAGCAAAGTT
>JAWWEX010000094.1:5027815-5037941 GCA_035583215.1 Arremon brunneinucha | reverse complement strand
AAGAAAAGGAAAAAAAAAATAAAGCAAAGTTAAAAAAAACCCAACTAACTAAAAAAAAAAACAAACCCACAAAAAGCCAAAAATACTCCTCTAGATAAGGAAATTCCTGCCCATCGGATTTGACCTCGAGGAGTGGATAAATAGCCGGGAACCGGGCGCAGCTGGGCAGGGAGTGGGTCAGGGTGGTCGCGGGCAGGGCGGGGGCTTCATCCACCCGTGGGCTCAGAAATCAGCGAGGTTTTGGGTCCGGGCTCTGCTTTATCCCACCATGGCCTTGAGCCAGCTGAAATTCAAGGAACTGGGCGAGGAGGAGCCCACCTGGGAGCAGGAGAACCTGGAGAGCCTCAAGGCGCTGGCGGCCAAGCTGAAGCTGCAGACGCGCCGACCCTCGTACCTGGAGTGGGAGGCGCGGGTGAGGGGGCAGCGCTGGGGCACCCCCGGGGGCACCCCCGGGCCGGGGCAGAGCCCCCCGCACCCCCGGGAGCGGCAGCCGGGGGGCGTTTGTGGCTTTGCCACCCTGGAGGCGGCTCTGGAGTGGCTCAGGACGGAGCTGGTGAGTGGGACAGGGACAGGGAGCGATGGGGACACCGCGGGGTGAGGGGGTCTGGGTTCCTCTGCCAGCCTTGCTGGGTGGGCACGGGTTGGATTTTGTGGCTCTGGGGTGCCACAGCTTTGTCCCTGACCCCTCATGGCAGCGGCTTTGCCACTCTGGAGGTGGCTCTGGAGTGGCACGGGGACAGGGAGCGGTGGGGACACCGTGCCCGACTGCCCGACCCCACCGGGCAGGGCTGGGTGAGGGGGTCTGGGCACCTCTGCCAACCTTGCTGGGTGTGCAGGGATTGGATTTTCCCGAGGGTTTTGTGGCTCTGCGGTGTCACAGCTCTGTCCCTGACCCCTCACTGCACCGGCTTTGCCACTCTGGAGGTGGCTCTGGGGTGGCTCAGGAAGGAGCTGGTGGGTGGGACAGGGAGCGGTGGGGACACCGTGCCCGTCACCACCGGGCACAGCAGGGCAAGTGGATCTGGGTGGGCATCTCTGAGCACCTCGCTGGGCGTGCAGGGATTTTCCCGAGGGTTTTGTGGCTCTGTGGTGTCACAGCTCTGTCCCTGACCCCTCATGGCACCGGGGGTGGTGGCCTTGTGGCGGTCACCCCCTTGTCACCCCCTCCCGCCGCTCTGGGGGTGGCACAGTGGGCACGATCTCAGCCGTGGCCGTGCCCAGCCTGGCACCGCGGGCGGATCGCGGGGTTTGTGCCCTGCCCGAGCGCCATCCCCGCTGCCCGGGCACCGATCCCGCGGCTCCATGGCCGTTCCCTGTCCCCCAGCGGGAGATGCAGGCCCTGGACCAGCGGCTGGCGCAGCAGCTGATGCGGCTGCGGGCACGGCTGCACCGGCTCAAGGTGGAGCAGGCCTGCCACCAGCACAAGGAGATGCTGGACGACGCCACCTTCGGCCTCGAGGGCTGCGAGGAAGACTCGGATCTGCTGTGCACCATCCCGCCCAAGGCCGCCTTCCTGCTCTCCACGCCGCTCAAGCACATCGGGGTCACCCGCATGAACATCAACTCCCGCCGCTTCTCGCTGTGCTGAGCCCGGGGCGCCGGCGGGGTTGGGGACCGAGGGGCTCGGGCAGGACGTGCTGCCCACAGGGGGGTGACACGCCGAGGTGGCACCGGAGTGTCACCATCTCCATGGGTGTCACCATCTCCATAGGCACGGGAATGTCATCATCGCCTCCAGGGCATGGCAATGTCATCATCCCCATGGGTGTCACCATGCCACCATGGGCACGGGAGTGTCACCATCCCCCCCATGGGCACGGGAATGTCACCATCCCCACGGGCACTGAGAGGGTCACCATCCCCGGGGCACGGGAATGTCACCATTGCCTCCAGGGCATGGCAATGTCACCATCCCCACTGGCACTGGAATGTCACCATCCCCATGGGTGTCACCATGCCACCATGGGCATGGGAGTGTCACCATCCCCCCCATGACATGGGAGTGTCACCATCCCCATGGGCACTGAGAGTGTCACCATCCCCATGGGCGTCACCATCCCTGGGGCACGGGAATGTCACCATCATCTCCAGGGCATGGCAATGTCACCATCTCCACTGGCATGGTAATGTCACCATCCCCATGGGCACCTGAGTGTCACCATCCCCTTGGGTGTTGCCATCACCATCGGCACAGCAATGTCACCATCACCGAGGGGCATGGGAGTGTCACCATCCCCATGGATGTCACCATCCCCCCATGGGGATGGGAGTGACACCACCCCTGTGGGGCACAGGAGTGTCACCATTCCCCCATGGGCCCAGGAGTGTCACTGTCCCCATGGGTGCCAACATCCCCTGGGCATGGGAGTGTCACCATCCCCATGGGCACTGAGAGTGTCACCATCCCCATGGATGTCACCATCCCCCCATGGGCATGGAAGTGTCACCATCCCTGGGGCAGGGGAATGTCATCATTGCCCCATGGGCACGGGAATGTCACCATCCCTATGGGCGTCACCATCCCTCCGGAGCACGGGAATGTCACCGTCCTGGGGTGTCACCATCTCCATGGGCACAGCAATGTCACCATCCCCCCCTGGGCACGGGAGTGTCACCCACCATCCCCATGGGTGTCACCATCCCCTTGGGGGCACGGGAATGTCACCATCCCCACTGGCACAGGAGTGTCGCCATCCCCTCTGGAGCTTGGGAATGTCACCATCGTCCCCGGGCACGGGAATGTCACTATCCCTCCATGGGCACAGGAGTGTCACCATCCCCATGAGTGTCACCATCACCATGGGCACAGGAATGTCATCATTGCAATGTCACCACCCCCACAGGCACAGGAGTGTCACCATCCCCCTGGGGCATTTTGGGGCCTGTCCCCGGGGCTGTCGGGGTTCAGCCCGGTGGGCAATGTGGGGTTCAGGCTCTGAGGTGCAATAAAAGCAGCCGAGGCTCAGACCTGATGGCTTTTCCTTATCGGCGCCTCCAGATGTGCCTCCCGCCCTTTTTCCGTGCCGGTGTCACCTCCAGGTGCCACTCGGGGATGCGACATCCACAGACCCCGGGTGAAGCAGCGCCAGGGGAGCCTTGGGGATCATTTTGAGCATTTTGGGGACTGTTCCTCCCTGCAGGGGCACGAGCAGAGCCCGAACGTGTCCCCGAGGTGCCACATCCCCCCCCCCCCGTCACCTCTGCGTTTCCTGCCTGCGCCTGCGGCTTCCCGCCCCATCAAAGCAGCCAGCACAATGTCACAATGTCGCTGTGGTTCGGAGCTGGCCCTAAAACAGCGCTGCCACCCCCGGGGGGCACCGCGGGTCCCCTCCGGTCCGGTCCTTGTCACCGCGGCTCTCAGGGCAGCCGTGACACGGTGGTGACACAAAGGTGACAGTCCAAGGGGGCTCTGAGCAGTGTCCCACAGCACAGAGGGGACATTGGGGCACATGGAGGAGGGTGGCAGTGCCAGGAGGGGACACTGGGGGGGAGCGGGGACCGCCAGGCTGGCACAGAGGGGACAGCACAGGGACAGACGGGAACAGAGCAAGGACAGCACAGGGACAGAGCAGGGATTGAGGGGACAGAGAAGGGACAGAGGGGACAGCAAAGGGACAGCGCAGGGACAGAGGGGGACAGAGCAGGGACAGAGGGGACAGCGCAGGGACAGCGCAGGGACAGAGGGGGACAGAGCAGGGACAGAGGGGACAGCAAAGGGACAGCGCAGGGACAGCGCAGGGACAGAGGGGGACAGAGGGGCGCTGGCAGAAGGTGCCACCCCCTCAGCGTGCCCTGCCGGGGGCCCGGCGGTGGCAGGAAGCCATCGGGGTTTGTCACTCGTTCTCTTGCGGTCGGGGGCGAGCTGAGAGCGGCTCCGGGCTCCTCTCGGCTCCGCTCATGAGGCGGAAACCGGAGCGAGGCGGGGACAGCGGCGGCGCGGCCGGGCCGGGGGCTCCGCACCCCGAAACACCCGGGGGGCTCCGAGCCCCAAAACACCCGGGGGGCTCCGCTCTGCGCCCCGAAAGGATCGAGGGACTCCGCTTTGCACCCCAAAAGATCCGGGGGGCTCCGCTCTGCACTCCACAAGGCTCGGGGGGATCCTCTCCGCATCCCAAAAGGTTCGAGGGGCTCCTCTCTCTGCACCCCAAAACACCCGGGGGGCTTCGCTTTGCACCCCAAAAGGCTCGGGGAACTCCGCTTTTCACCCCGCAAGGCTTGGGGGCATCCTCCCTGCACCCCAAAAGGATCAGGGGCATCCTCTCTGCACCCCATAAGGCTCAGGGGGCTTTGCTCTGCATCCCAAAAGCCTTGAAGGGATTCTCTCCGCACCCCAAAACACCCGAGGGGCTCCGCTCTGCTCCTCAAAAGGCTTGGGAGGCTCCTCTCTGCACCCCATAAAGCTTGGGTGACTCCACTCTGCACCCTATAAGGCTCGGGGCACTCCGATTTGCACCCCAAAAGGATCGGGGGGCTCCTCTCTGTACCCCAGAAGGATCAGGGGGATCCTCTCTGTACCCCAAAAGGCTCGAAGGGATCCTCTCCGCACCCCACAACGCTTCAGGGACTCTGCTCTGCTCCCCACAAGGTTCTGGGGGCTCCTCTCTGCACCCCACAAAGCTCGAGGGGCTCCTCTCTGCACCCCACAAGGTTTTGGGGGATCCTCTTTGCACCCCATAAGGTTCGGGAGGCTCCTCTCCGTACCCCGAAAGGCTTGAGGGACTCCGCTTTGCACCCCAAAAGGATCGGGGGGATCCTCTTTGCATCTCTCCTGGCTTGGGGAGATCCTCTCTGCACCCCAAAAGGACCGGGGGGGCTCCGCTCTTCACAAGGTTTGAAGGACTCTGCTCTGCACTCCATAAGGATCGGGGCGCTCCTCTCCGCACCCCAAAAGGCTCGGGAGGCTTCGCTTTGCACCCCAAAAAGCTCGGGGGGCTCTTCTGGGGCTGCCGAGGATGAGGAGGATGTGACGGGCAGGACATGGCTCAGTGACAGCGGCCGCTCCTCGCCCGCCCCGCGGCACCAGGTGAGAGCCGGGGGGGTTCGGGGGGCACCTAGGGGGTTCGGGGGGCACCTTTGGGGTTTGGGGGGCACCTGGGGGGTGGGAGGGATGGGAACGGGGGTTCGGGTCCGTTCCGAGCCAGGCTGGGCTCTGCATCCCTCTGGGACATCCCGGGATGGGGACACAAAGGCGCCGTCCCCGTGTCCCCTGCCCGCCTCGGGGCCCTGCCAGGGGTGGTGCCATCCCCAAAGCTCCATCTCCGGGGCACTGCAGCAATTCTGTCCCCTGGCTGTGCCCGAGGGACAGGCAGCAGCTCGGTGCTGCTTTCTCTAGGTTGGGGCCAAATTTGGGGCTTCAGGCTCTCAGAAATTCCCATTTTTGGTGCCCAATTCGGGCTTCAGGTGCTCAGAAATCCCCATTTTACGTCCCAAATTTGGAGTTTCAGGCTCTCAGAAATTCCCATTTTCGGTGCCCAATTTTGGATTTCAGGTCCTCAGAAATTCCCATTTTTGAGGCCCAATTCCCATTTTTAGTGCCCAATTTGGGGCTTCAGGCTCTCAGAAATTCCCGTTTTTGGTGCCCAATTCCCATTTTTGGTGCTCAATTTGGGAAATTCCCATTTTTGGTGTCCAGTTTGGGGTTTCAGGTGCTCAGAAATTCCCATTTTTGGTGCCCAATTTGGGGCTTCAGGCTCCCAGAAATTCCCATTTTTGGTGCCCAATTCCCATTTTTAGTGCCCAATTCCATTTTTGGTACCCAATTTGGAGCACCAGGCACTCAGAAATTCCCATTTTTGGTGCCAAAGTTTGGATTTCAGGTGCTCAGAAATTCCCATTTTTGGTGCCCAATTTGGGAAATTCCCAATTTTGATGCCCAGTTTGGGACTTCAAGCACTCAGAAATTCCCATTTTTTGTGCCCAATTTGGGGCTTCAGGCACTAAGAAATTCCCATTTTTGGTGCCCAGTTTGGGAAATTCCCATTTTTGGTGCCCAATTCCCATTTTTGGTGCCCAATTCGGGCTTCAGGTGCTCAGAAATTCCCATTTTACGTCCCAAATTTGGAGTTTCAGGCTCTCAGAAATTCCCATTTTTGGTGCCCAGTTTGGAGCTTTGGGTGCTCAGAAATTCCCATTTTTGGTGCCCAATTTTGGATTTTTAGTGCCCAATTTAGGACTCCAGGCACTCAGAAATTCCCATTTTTGGTGCCCAATTTTGGATTTTTAGTGCCCAATTTGGGGCTCCAGGTGCTCAGAAATTCCCATTTTTGGTGCCCAATTCCCATTTTTGGTGCTAAATTTGGGTTTCAGGCACTCAGAAATTCCCATTTTTGGTGCCCAATTCCCATTTTTGGTGCCCAATTTGGGGCTCCAGGCGCTCAGAAATTCCCGTTTTTGCTGCTGGCTCATTGCCCTGCTGCAGTGTCACCCTTGGGGACACGGCCCTGGTGGCCCTGCCAGGCTGTGCCATCCCTGGCTGCCCACCCAGAGGGTTCACATCTGGCTCACAGCTGGCTCGGGGTGCCACCAGCCATGGGCACAGCTCAGATTTCACCTCCTCACCCTGGTGACAACGGTGACAAACCAGCAGCGCCACGTGGACTGAAGGGACAGCACAGGACAGCACAGGGACCCCAAACCCAGATTAAAAAACCCCAAAATTTGGGCACACACCTGGCACAGCTACCCGTGCCAGCACAAAGAAATTCAGTTGCGCCAACAAAACAAAAAAAAAACAACTTCAAAGATCCTTTTTTGGGGTTTTTTTTTGTTTTTTTTTTCTCGTGAAACGGCTGCTGGGTGGAAATTACGCTGTGGCTTGGGGCTGGGAGAGAAAAAAGCACAACAGCAGCACCTCCCTGCTCAGCATGGGAGGAAAAAGCAGCAAAACAGCTCCTGGAGGGGCTCCAAGGGCTCTGGGCAGCTCCTCCAGGGCCTCAGGGCTGGGTTTGGGAATTCTCAGCTGTTCTTTAGCTCTGGACAAGAAATGTGGGCACTTTGATGCTGTTCTGGTCCTAAAAGTTGAGTTTGAGTTGGGTTCTGCTCAGAAAAGGCCTCAAAATGTTGGTGAATTTTGGATTTTTTGCTCTCCTGGTTGCCTGGATGAGATGTAGGAGGTCTCGGTGGTGCTTGGAGTTGTAAGGGAAGAGTCAGCAAAAGGGACCCCAAACCCTCCTTGGGAACCCCAAACCCTCCTTGGGGACCCCAAACCCTCCATGGGGACCTCAAACCTTCCCTAGGAATCCCAAACCCTCCTTAGGGAGTCCAAACACTCCTTGGGGACCCCAAACCTTTCTTGGGGACCCCAAACCCTCCTTAAGGACTCCAAACACCCCTTAGGAAGTCCAAAACCCCCTTAGAGACCCCAAACCCTCCTTAGGGAGCCCAAACCCTCCCTGGGGACCCCAAACTCTCCTTAAGGACCCCAAACCCTCCCTGGGGACCCCAAACTCTCCTTAGAGACCCTAAAACCTCCTTAAGGAGCCCAAACCCTCCATGGGGACCCCAAACCTTCTCTAGGGAGCCCAAATCCTCTTTAAGGACCCCAAACCCTTCTTAGGAACCTTAAACCCTCTCTGGGAACCCCAAACCCTCCTTAGAGACCCCAAACTCTCCTTAGAGACCCCAAATCCTCCTTGGGGAGCCCAAACCCTCCATGGGGACGCCAAACCTTCCCTAGGAATCCCAAAACCTCCTTAAGGACCCCAAGCCCTTCTTAGGAGTCCCAGACCCTCCTCAGGGACCCCAAACCCTCCTGGGGGAGCCCAAACCATCCTTGGGGACCCCAAACCCTCCTTAGAGACCCTAAAACCTCCTTAAGGAGCCCAAACCCTCCATGGGGACCCCAAACCTTCTCTAGGGAGCCCAAACCCTCTCTGGGGACACCAAACCCTCCTTAGGGACACCAAACACTCCTTAAGGAGCCCAAACCCTTCTTGGGGACCCCAAATCCCCCTGGGGACCCCAAATTCTCACTGGTTGCCAGGTCAGGGGGCACAGCTGGGGCTGTGACACACCTGGGCTGGCTGGAGGTGACAAAACCCTGCGGAAGTCACACGTGGGACGAATCCTGGCCCCGTGGGCGTGGGGGATTCTGCAGAAGAGACTTTTCCGGGGCCCACGCGCCACTGCCCGGGTTTGTGCCACGCTCAGCACTCTCAGCAAGGCCAGAGGTGCCCAAATTTGTGCCAATCTCAGTGGTTTTGGGAAGGCCAAAGGTGCCCGGGTTTGTGCCATGCTCAGAGTTTTTGGGAAAGCCAGAAGTGCCCACGGGGTTTGTGCCACTCTCAGTGTTCTCAGCCAGAGGTGCCCAGAGGATTTGTGCCATGCTCAGTGTTTTTAGGAATGCCAGAGGTGCCCAGATTTGTGCCATGCTCAGCGTTTTTGGGAAGGCCAGAGGTGCCCACAGGGATTGTGCCACACTCAGGTGTTCTCAGGAATGGGTGCTCATGGGGTTTGTGCCACTCTCAGTGCTCTCACCCAGAGGTGCCCGTGGGGTTTGTGCCATGTTCAGCTCTCTCAGCAAGGCCAAAGGTGCCTGGGTTTGTGCCAATCTCAGTGTTTTTTGGGAATCCCAGAAGCGCCCACGGGGTTTGTGGCACTCTCAGCACTCTCAGCAAGGCCAGAGGTGCCCACGGGGTTTGTGCCTAGCTCAGTGTTTTTGGGAAGGCCAAAGTTGCCAAGGTTTGTGCCATGCTCAGTGTTCTCACCCAGAGGTGTCCAGATTTGTGCCACTCTCAGTGTTTTTGGGAATGCCAAAGGTGCCCAGATTTGTGCCATGTTCAGCACTCTTAGGAATCCCAGAGGTGCCCACGGGGTTTGTGCCACTCTCAGTGTTCTCACCCAGAGGTGCCCACAGGATTTGTGCCATGCTCAGTGTTTTTAGGAATGCCAAAGGTGCCCAGATTTGTGCCATGCTCAGCGTTTTTGGGAAGGTCAGAGGTGCCTGTGGGGTTTGTGCCACACTCAGGTGTTCTCAGGAATGGGTGCCCATGGGGTTTGTGCCACTCTCAGTGTTCTCACCCAGAGGTGCCCGTGGGGTTTGTGCCATGTTCAGCTCTCTCAGCAAGGCCGGAGGTGCCTGGGTTTGTGCCAATCTCAGTGTTTTTGGGAAGGCCAAAGGTGCCCGGGTTTGTGCCATGCTCAGAGTTTTTGGGAAAGCCAGAGGTGCCCGTGGAGTTTGTGCCAATCTCAGTGTTCTCACCCAGAGATGCCCACAGGGTTGGTGCCACTCTCAGTGTTTTTGGGAATCCCGGAGGTGCCCCGTGGGGTTTGTGCCATGCTCAGCACTCTCAGGAATGCCAGAAGTGCCCACAGGGATTGTGCCACTCTCAGTGTTCTCATTCAGAGGTGCCCAGAGGATTTGTGCCACGCTCAGTGTTTTTAGGAATGCCAAAGGTGCCCAGATTTGTGCCATGCTCAGCACTCTCAGCAAGGCCAGAGGTGCCCAGATTTGTGCCATGCTCAGCATTTCAGGAAGGTCAGAGGTGCCCACGGGGTATGTGCCATGCTCAGTGTTCTCACCCAGAGGTGCCCACGGGGTTTGTGCCACTCTCAGCGTTCTTGGGAAGGCCAGAGGTGCCCGTGGGGTTTGCAGAGCTCCTCACAAAGGTGCCCACGCCCTGGTGGCACTGCGGTGTCACCGGTGTCACCGTGGCTGAGCCTCGGGGGCGTTGCAGGATTGGGGGTTCAGGAACATCCCCGGTGCAGCAGGAATGGGGCTGGGTGTGCAGAGGATGGGAATTTGTAGGAAAAGGAGTCTGGACGTGCCCACATCCAGCTGTGAGATGGGTTTAGGGTCGGGGAGGTGCTTGCCCAGCCAGAGCTCGTTAAAGCAGAGCTGCAGGAGTGTGTTAATTAATTGCTAATGGGATGTTAATGAGGAGGTTGTTATGTGCAGGGAGAGCAGAGGGATCGGCCCCATAGCGGCACGGGCGGGGAGGAGCTGGCACAGAGGAGCCTCAGGCTGGGCACTAATTGCCTTCAGTGGTTTAATTAACGGAGGCAGGATAAATTAGGAGGAAATAACGGCTGGCGAGGGAGTCAGGGAATGTCTCTGGGATGGATGGATGGATGGATGGATGGATGGATGGATGGATGGATGGATGGATGGATGGATGGATGGATGGAT
>JAWWEX010000094.1:4940235-4957259 GCA_035583215.1 Arremon brunneinucha | reverse complement strand
ACAGGCCCTGATCCCCCAAAACCAGCTCTTCAAAACATGTCCCACAAAACAGCTCTTGATCCCCAAAACCAGCTCCTCAAAACAGGCCCTGATCCCCCAAAACCAGCTCTTCAAAACATGTCCCACAAAACAGCTCTTGATCCCCAAAACCAGCTCCTCAAAACAGGCCCTGATCCCCCAAAACCAGCTCTTCAAAACATGTCCCACAAAACAGCTCTTGATCCCCAAAACCAGCTCCTGATTCCTCAAAATAGCTCCTCAAAACAGGTCCTGATCCCCCAAAAACAGCTCCTCAAAACAGGTCCCCAAAAACAGCTCCTGATCCCCCAAAACCAGCTCCTGATCCCCAAAACCAGCTCCCCAAAACCAGCTCATGATCCCTCAAAATAGCTCCTCAAAAACAGCTCCTGATCCCCAAAGCCAGCTCCTGATTCCTCAAAATAGGCCCTGATCCCCCAAAAACAGCTCCTGATCGCCAAAACCAGCTCCTCAAAACAGGTCCTGATCCCCCAAAAACAGCTCCTCAAAACAGGACCCACAAAACAGCTCTTGATCCCTAAAACCAGGTCCTGATTCCTCAAAACAGGTCCTGATCCCCCAAAATAGGTCCTCAAAATAGGTCTCACAAAACAGCTCCTGATCCCCAAAAACAACTCCTGATTCCTCAAAATAAGCCCTGATCCCCAAAAACAGCTCCTCAAAACAGGTCCCACAAAACAGCTCCTGATCCCCAAAACCAGCTCCTGATTCCTCAAAATAGCTCCTCAAAATAGGTCCTGATCCCCAAAAACAGGTCCCTAAAACCAGCTCCTGATCCCCCAAAACAGCTCCTCAAAACAGGACCCACAAAACAGCTCTTGATCCCCAAAACCAGGTCCTGATTCCTCAAAAATAGCTCCTCAAAACAGCTCACCCAAAACAGCTCCTGATTCCCAAAAACAGCTCCTGATTCCTCAAAACAGCTCCCCAAAACCAGCTCCTGATCTCCCAAAAATAGCTCCTCAAAACATGTCCCACAAAACAGCTCTTGATACCCAAAACCAGCTCCTGATTCCTCAAAAACAGCTCCCCAAAACCAGCTCCCCATTCCCCAAAATCCAGCTTGTGACCCAGCAAAACATCTTGACCAAAACAGCTCCTGATCCCCCCCAAATCCAGCAAAACAGATCCCCCAAAACGGCTCCTGATCCGCCAAACACCTCCTGATCCTGTGACTGTTCCAGCCACATGGAACTCCACACCTTCAAGAAGAGCTTTGGCAATTTGGGATGTCACCTGGGCTGGAAATTTGGGGTCCCCTCCCAGATTCCCTGTGTGAGGAGCAGGAAAAGTTTTGGATGTGCCCAAACCCTGCCCAGCAACAACAAAACTCCAGAGTCAGTCCCAGAGCAGCCCTGGGGAGGGAAATGAACTCTGGACAGCCCAGAGCAGCTCTGGGGACAGGGGACAGTGGTTCCCTCTCTCTGCCACATCCAGATGCCACTCCCAGCCTGGGAATTCCCTCAAAAATCAATGGGGACAGGGGACAGTGGTTCCCTCTCTCTGCCACATCCAGATGCCATCCCCAGCCTGGACATGGGAACTGCCCCCAAAAATAAATGGGGACAATGGTTCCCTCTCATTGCCACATCCAGTGCCATCCCCAGCCTGGACATGGGAACTGCCCCCAAAAACAAATAAATGGGGACAGGGGACAATGGTTCCTTCTTAGTGTCACATCCAGATGCCATTCTAAGGTTGGACACGGGAACTGCCCCCAAAAATCAATGGGGACAGGGGACAATGTCTCCCCCTTCTCAGTGCCATCCCCAGCCTGGACAGGGGAACTGCCCCCAAAAATAAATAAATGGGGACAGGGGACAATGATTCCTTCTGGGTGCCACATCCAGATGCCATCCCCAGCCTGGACATGGGAACTGTCCCCAAAAATAAATGGGGACAATGGTTCCCTCTCAGTGCCACATCCAGTGCCATCCCCAGCCTGGACATGGGAACTGCCCCAAAAATAAATCAAAGCAGCCACAGCTGAGGGCAGCAGGAGGCAGGGAGGGACCCCTGGAATGTCTTGCCAAGGAATTCCTTGGTTTATTTTGCTTTTTTTTGGTGAATTTTATCCCAGCCCATTCCTCCCCTCATTTTTACCCTCCCAATTCTCTCCCTTGTCCCATGGGTGGGGAGTGACAGCAGGGTGTGGTGGCCCTTTGGGGTTAAATCACCAAATTTTGGCTCAGCCCAGCTTAAATTGGGAGTTTTACATAATTGAGATTAGCTAAGCTTTGCTTACTGAGTCAAACTGGCTCCAGAGAGGCAAGGAGAGGCTCCCTCATGACATTTAAATCCAATTTTTGAGCAGATTCACAGAGTCAGGGTTTGTGAGGATAAAGGAAGCAGATGGAACCACATAAAACCCAGCCCATGAAAACCAGACTGCAGCACAAGTGCTGTGGGTGGAAATCCAGATCTCCTGAAATAATCTAAAGCTCCAAGGAAATTTAAACATTTCCAAAGATTAAAAATGGATTTTTTTTAAAAGAAAAAAATCTTGATTTTGAGAAAATCAAGCTTGAGAAGAACCTAAACCCACAGAAAGGTTGTTCAAACCTAAATAAAAACACTCCTCAGTTTTTTATATCCAGACATTGGAAAACAGCAAAACTGACCACAAGCAATTCCCAACCCCTCCCATATCCCAAAATCCCCAGACATACCATAAGCTTCATAGGTTTCCTGTGCCTCCCCATGTCCATAATCATAATATTCTGTATCCCTGCAAAAACAGTGAGGTGATTACACACAGGGAAATCCCATTCCCACACTGCCACAAAAACCAGGAAAAGAGAAAATGCTCTGAGCCCTGGATTCCAGCAGAACTCTGCAGCTCCATTGGCTTCAAATGGGATTTGAAAAAGGGAAAAGAGGGGAAAAAAGGGGAAAAGAGGGGAAAAAAGGGGGAAAAGGCCATGCAGGATTGCTTTGGGAACAGGGAATCCAACTCATCCTGGCTGTGGCAGCCAGGAATGTTTCCATTGGTTTCAAATGGGATTAAAAAAAAAGGGAAAAGAGGGAAAAAAGGGAAAAGAGGAGAAAAAAAGGGGAAAAAGGCCATGCAGGATTGCTTTGGGAACAGGGGATCCCACTCACCCTTGGCCCTGGCTGTAGCAGCTCAGGAATGTTTCCATTGGCTTCAAATGGGATTTGAAAAAGGGGAAAAGAGGGGGGGAAAGGGGAAAAGAGGGGGAGGGAAAGGGGCAAAGAGGGGGGAAAGGGAAAGAAGGGAAAAAAGGGAAAAGAGGAGGAGAAAAAGGGAAAAGAAGGGAAAAAGGCCATGCAGGATCCCTTTGGGAAAAGGGAATCCAACTCACCCTAGGCCCTGGCTATGGCAGCTCAGGAATACTTCTATTGGCTTCAAATGGGATTAAAAAGAGAGGGAAAAGAGAGGGAGTAAAGGGGAAAAAAAGGGAAAAGAGGGGGAAAAAAAGGGGGAAAAGGCCATGCAGGATTGCTTTGGGAAAAGCAAAAAGCAAAAATCCCACTCACCCTTGGCCCTGGCTGTAGTAGCCCTCATAGCCCTCGTAGCTCTGCTCTGCGTACGTGTCATCGTAGCCCTGTGAGCATGGGGACAGAAAAGTGTCACAACCCCAACGCCATCCCGATGGTCCCTGGTGATCCCAGAACCATCCTAAAGGCTCCTGGTGATCCCAGAACCATCCTAAAGGCTCCTGGTAATCCCAGAACCATCCCAGGAGTTGGTGGGATCCCAACACCATCCCAATGGTCCCTGGTGATCCCAGAACCATCCTAAAGGCTCCTGGTGATCCCAGCCCCATCCCACTGATCCCTGGTGATCCCAGCACCATTCCAAGCAGTCCTTGGTGATCCCAGCCCCATCCCACTGATCCCAGCCCCATCCCACTGATCCCTGGTGATCCCAACACTATTCCCACTGATCCCAGCTCCATCCCACTGATCCCTGGTGATCCCAACACTATTCCCACTGATCTCTGGTGATCCCCAGTGATCCCACTGATCATTGGTGATCCCAACCCCATCCCTCTGATCCCTGGTGATCCCTGCCCCATCTCACCAACCCTTGGTGATCCCAGCCCCATCTTACTGATCCCTGATGATCCCAACATCATTCCCACCGATCCCCGGTGATCCCTGGTGATCCCAGAACCATCCCATTGATCCCTGGTGATCCCAGCACCACCCCAGTGATCCCCGGTGATCCCACTGATCCCCAGTGATCCCAGCCCCATCCCACTGATCCCTGGTCACCCCACTGATCCCCACCCCACCATCACCCCCCGTCACCCACACCCCACCCCATTCCCCCACCACCATTAACCCATTACTCCCCGCCATGAACCCCTGCTCACGTATTCCTCGTAGCTCTCTGGCACGGGGGGCGGGGGCAGGGGTATCCTCTGGATGCCAGCTGCCCGTGCCCGGGGGGCAGGGGCTCCCCGCACGGCCGGGGGCGGGGGCACCCCCCGGGCCATGGCAGCGCCCCGGGCCAGGGCCCCGCGCACGGGGGCGCCCCGCACCAGGGCACCCCTGGGGGGAGGAGGAGGAGGAGGAGGAGGAGGAGGGGGCCCGACCCCACGGCCCCTGCGGAGACACAGAAAGGTTGGGCAGGAGCTGCTGCTGCTCTGCAGAGCCCCTGCATGGGGATGTGGCACTGTCATGTTTCCTGGAGAGCCCCAGGATGGGGATGTGGCACTGTCATATTGTCTTTAGAGTCCCATGATGGGGATGTGGCACTGTCATGTTTCCTGGAGAGCCCCAGCATGGGATGTGGCACTGTCACCTTTTATGAAAAATCCCCTTTGCCCAGGATGGGTATGTGTCATTGTCATGTTTCCTGCAGAGCCCCAGGATGGGGATGTGGCACTGTCACATCTTCTGCAGAGCCCCAGCATGGGGATGTGTCATTGTCATGTTTTCTGAAAAATCCCCTTTGCCCAGGATGGGGATGTATCACTGTCACATTTTCTGGAGGGTCCCAGGACAGGGATGTGTCATTGTGATATTTTCTAGAGCCCCAGGATGGGGATGTGTCATTGTTCTGTTTTCCAGGATGGAACCACTGAAGGAACCATTGATGGAACCATGGATGGAACCATGGATGGAAACCATGGATGGAACCATGGATGAAACCATGGATGGAATCATGGATGAAACCACAGATGGAACCATGGATGGAACCATTAGTGGAACCATGGATGGAACCACGGATGGAACCATTGGTGGAACAAACTATTGATGGAACCGTAGATGAAACCATGGATGGAAACCATGGATGAAACCATGGATGGAAACCATGGACGAAACCATGGATGGAAACCATGGATGGAACCACAGATGGAACCACGGATGGAACCATTGATGAAACCATGGATGAAGCCATGCATGGAACCATGGATGAAATTACTGATGAAACTATTGATGAAACCAGATGGAACCATAGATGGAACCATGGACGGAACCACTGGTGGAACCATGGACGAAACCACGGATGGAACCAGGGACGGAACCATTGGTGGAACAAACTATTGATGGAACCATTGATGAAACCATGGATGAAACCACTGACAGAAACCATGGATGGAACCATGGATGGAACCATGCACGAAACCATTGATGGAACCATGGATGGGACCACGGATGGAACTATTGATGGAACCATTTCTTAAACCCAGCCCAAATCCCCCCCAGCGCTGGATGACACCCCAAACACGATGCCCTGAGCCAGAAGCCCAAAGCCAGGCCTGGCCAAGCAGCAGTTTAACCCCTGTGAGATCCCAGCTGAGGGTGAGGGCAGCATTCCCAGGGTTGGGATTTTGGGAATACCTTGGCACAGGGGGCGGGGGAGGTGGGGCTGCCCCCCGGCCCCGCCCGGGGACGCCTCGGCCGCGGTTGGGCTCCGGGACCCCGTTGAGATAGGAGAGCTCCAGGAACTGCTCCTGGCAGATATCATCCATCATGTCCTGAAACAGGGATAAAAATGAGGGTAAATAAGGAGATAAAGGGTCAGCTGAGAGAACAGCTCTGGGATATCACAGCCTGGGATGAAACAACTGCACGGGCCTCAGGAAAATCTGCTCTTAGTGGGATTGGCTGCAGCTTTCTCCAAGATTCCAGCCCTGCAGCTCCAGGTGGTGCTCCCAGAATTCCAGGAGGATTTATGGCTCTGAGCCCACAGCTCCTGTTTAAGGGGCAGTGAGCCCACAGAAGGTGACTCTGTAGTGCTCCCACTCCCAAAGGAAAGGGCTGGGATGCAGACACACGTTCCCAAACCCAAGGGGGCTTTTCAAATCCTGAGAGATGCAGAGTGTGCCTGGCAGATCCTTGAAGATCCCTTCCCTGGGGACTAAAGGGCCAGAGGAGATCACCCAGAACCATCCCAGTGATTCCCAGTGATCCCAGCAGTTCCTGGAGATCCCAGAACCATCCCAGTGATCCCAGCACCATCCCAGTGCTCCTTGGAGATCCCAAAACCATCCCAGTGATCCCTGAACCATCACAGTGCTCCTTGATGATCCCAAAACCATCCCACTGATTTCCAGTGATCCCAGAACCATTCCAGAGCTCCCTGGAGATCCCAAAACCATCCCAGTGATTCCTGAACCATCCCAGTGCTCCTTGGAGATCCCAAAACCATCCCACTGATTCCCACTGATTCCAGCAGTTCCTGGAGATCCCTAAACCATCCCAGTACTCCTGGAGATCCCAAAACCATCCCAGTGGATCCCAATGATCCCAAAACCATCCCAGAGCTCCCTGGAGATCCCAAATCATCCCAGTGATCCCAAAACCATCCCAGAGCTCCTTGGAGATCCCAGCATCATCCCAGAGCTCCCTGGAGATCCCAAAACCATCCCAGTGATTCCTGAACCATCCCAGAACCATCCCAGTGATCCCAGCACCATCCCAGTGCTCCCTTGAGCTCCGAGAACCATCCCAGAGCTCCCTGGAGATCCCCAAACCATCCCAGTGGTCCCTGAACCATTCCAGACCTTCCTGGTGATCCCAGGACCATCCCAGCGATTCCAGAACCACCCCAGAGCCTCCTGGAGATCCCAGAGATGATCTCCCACCAGATGTGCGAACCTCCCCATTTTTCTCCCTAATTTTAAATTTGAAATCAGGAAGAGGCTCCCTGAAGGAGCAGGGAACTCACAGGGACCAGGAACTTCTTGACCTCCTCCATGGCGTGGGCCATGAGGGCGTAGGCCTCGCAGGGGGGCCCGAACACCTCGATGAACACGTGCAGGTCCATGTGCAGGTGCGCGTACTTGGGGTCGCCCCCTTTGCGCAGCTCCTCCTCCTGCAGAAACCCCACAACATTACAAAAAATGGAATTTGTAAGGAGTTTTTAAATTTTATGGGAATTAGGAACGAGAATTGATAGGAAACCATTTTAGATGGTTTTGTACATCTGTGTGTAAACACTGAGATATAAATATATTTGGGATCCTCCCTTTGTGGAGCTCCTCCTCCTGCAGAAACCCCACAAATTCATAAAAAATGGAATTTGTAAGGAGGTTTTTAATTTTATAGGAATTAGGAATGAGAATTGATAGGAAACCATTTTAGATGGTTTTGTACATCTGTGTGGAAACACTGAGATATATTGATATTTGGGATCCCTCCCTTTGTGGAGCTCCTCCTCCTGCAGAAACCCCACAAATTTATAAAAAATGGAATTTGTAAGGAGTTTTTAAATTTTATGGGAATTAGGAATGAGAATTGATAGGAACCATTTTATATGGTTTTGTACATCTGTGTGTAAACACTGAGATATAAATATATTTGGGATCCTCCCTTTGTGGAGCTCCTCCTCCTGCAGAAACCCCACAAATTCATAAAAAATGGAATTTGTAAGGAGGTTTTTAATTTTATAGGAATTAGGAATGAGAATTGATAGGAAACCATTTTAGATGGTTTTGTACATCTGTGTGGAAACACTGAGATATATTGATATTTGGGATCCCTCCCTTTGTGGAGCTCCTCCTCCTGCAGAAACCCCACAAATTTATAAAAAATGGAATTTGTAAGGAGTTTTTAAATTTTATGGGAATTAGGAATGAGAATTGATAGGAACCATTTTATATGGTTTTGTATATCTGTGTGCAAACACTGAGATATATTTGTATTTGGGATCCCTCCCTTTACGGAGTTCCTCCTCCTGCAGAAACCCCACAAAATTATAAAAAATGGAATTTGGAAAGAGGTTTTTAATTTTATAGGAATTAGGAATGAGAATTGATAGGAAACCATTTTAGATGGTTTTGTACACCTGTGTGCAAACACTGAGATTGGGATCCCTCCCTTTGTGGAGCTCCTCCTCCTGCAGAAACCCCACCAATTTATAAAAAATGGAATTTGTAAGGAGTTTTTTAATTTTATAGGAATTAGGAATGAGAATTGATAGGAACCATTTTATATGGTTTTGTATATCTGTGTGCAAACACTGAGATATAATTTGTATTTGTGATGTCCCCCTTTATGGAGCTCCTCCTCCTGCAGAAACCCAGCAGAGTTATAAAAAATGGAATTTGTACATAGTTTTTAAATTTTATAGGAAGCTTGCATGGTTTTGTACATCTGTGTGTAAACACTGAGGTAAGATTTTTATTTTTAAATTTTATTCTTTATTTTTAATGATGTATTTTTATTCTTTTTATTTTATTATTTTATATTTAATTTCTATTATTTTATTTTTTACTTATTTAATTTTATTCATTATTTTACTTCTTTATTTTATTTTTAATTTTTTTTCAAGATACCTTGAAGACATTTCTCTTTTTCAGGCTGTTTTGCAGTTATTTAAGAAGCTACAATCTGAAAGTATAAAACCTTTTTGTGCTGCTCGAGTAAAATCAGAATTAACCTACAGCTCTGCTCAAAATAAGCAGGAAAAAACAAAAACAATATTTTTCCCATTTTTAAAAATATTTTTTTGCTGTTTGAAAACCTCTCCTGGTACTTTGGGACCCAAAATTATTCAAATTTTTGGTGACCAAAAATTATCAGGATCACATTGCTCCAACATCTCCACTGAACCAGAAGAATTTAAAGATTTCAGAGCAGCTTAAAAAGGGATTTTTATCTTTTTATAGAGAGGAAAAAAATCCTTTTAATGAATGGCTCTTGAGGAGAATAATCCTTATTTTATCAATTTTTAAATTCATCTTTAATTGAAGATTTTTCTTGTTTAATTTTTAATAAAATGCTTGGAGAGCTGTTAATTCTCACCAAAATAAATGGAATTTTGTTTTTCTTTACCTTGGCTTTGTCCCTCATGGAGCCTTTCCCCAGTACAGAGATTTTAGCACCAGTTTCTTCCTGAAGTCTCTTAATGGTGTTGCCTTGGGGTCCCAAAATCTTCCCAACAAAGTTGAACTGGAAATTAAGAAAAAAACAACAAAAAATAAATCAGCTCCAGAGCTCCAAAAATGTTTCTGAATGTTCTGTTGGTTGACAAAAAAAAAAAAAATCACATTTCTACAGGAAAATTTAAGTTTTGAAAGGAAAATTTAAATTTCAAATGGAAAATTCAAGAGGGAAATTCAAGTTTCAAAAGGAAAAATTAAGTTTCCAAAGGAAAATTCAAGTTTCAAGCGGAAAGTTCGAATTTTAAAAGGAAAATCCAAGTTTCAAAAGAAAATTCAAGTTTCCAAAGGAAAATCCAGCTTTGAAAGAAAAATTCAAGTTGTTTCCAAAGGAAAATTCAAGTTTCAAAAGGAAAATCCAAGTTTCCAACGGAAAAATTAAATTTGGAAAAGAAAATTCAAGCTTTGAAAGGAAAATTCAAGTTTCAATAGGAAAATTCCAGTTTCCAAAGGAAAATTCAAGTTTCAAGAGGAAAATCCAAGTTTCCAAAGGAAAAATTAAGTTTGGAAAAGAAAATTCAAGTTTCCAAAGGAAAATTCAAGTTTCAAAAGGAAAATCAAGTTTTGAAAGGAAAATTCAAGCTGTTTCCAAAGGAAAATCCAAATTTCAAGAGGAAAATTCAAGTTTTTAATCTTTCTTTTCATGAAAAAAGCCAAATGCCTCAGCAGAAAAATCAAGTTAAATTAAGTGGTTCAATCCCAACATCTGCAGCAGCTTTCCAGCAAATCTTTAAGGAATTAAATATTAAAAAATATTAAAAAAGCTGCACCCATGGAATTGTCTGTTCCAGCAATCCAAGATCCCAATGTGCATCACCACTTAGCCCAAAATACTCCAAAAATTCAATATATTACAAATAAAAACCCAAACAACTCCTCATTTTTCCAAAGAAACCTCTTGAATTTTGGTTGAAAATGAAGATTTAACTCCTGCTGCCACAAAATCCCAGAGAAAAGAAGAAAATCTCAGAGATTTGGTTGAGTTTTTTCTGGCCTCACCTTAGGGTATTGTTTGACAGGGATCAGAACTCGTTCCTTCAGCTTCATATTCTTGTGGGAAAATAAATCCAGGTAGTTCTCCTCCTCATCCTTCTTTGTTGTCTCTCCTTTCTGAATTTTTTCAATTTCTAAATAAAAATAAATTAATATAAACAATAAAATTAATATAAATAATATAAATATTATGATTTAAATATACATATTATTATATAATATAAATAATAATATAAAATTAAAATAACATCAAGATATTATAACTGTAAATATGAATATAAAGAATAATATTACAAAATTATAAAAAGAATAAAAATAATGATATTAAATTAAAATAAATATATTATTATAGATAGAAATGATAGTATTATAAATAATAATGCATAATTAATAATATACATGATAATTAGTAATATAAATATAATAATATCATAAATATAAATAATGTAAATAGAAATAATAATCTAAAAATTTGCTGCTTTTTATTTTCCTTAAACAAACATCAGATCCCAAATGGAATCACAAGGACAGAACCCCACAAATACCAGAGGGAAATTCTTGTGCCTTCCCCCTAAATCTACAAAGAAACCACCCCAAAATACATTAAAATTCAATTTTTTTTTGCTAAATCGGGACAAAAATCAGGAAGAATTTGATGAAAAGAAAACAAAATTTAAAAAGCAGCAGCAGAGGAATTCCAAACTTTGGGAATTCCAGGCTCTGGGAACTTTGAGAATTCCAAGATCTGGAAATTTCAGGCTTTGGGAATTACAAACCTTGGGAATTTCAGGCACTGAGAATTCCAAGATCTGGGAATTCCAGGCTCTGGCAATTCCAAATTTTGGGAATTCCAAGATCTGGGAAATCCAAGTTTGAGAATGCCAAGATCTGGGAATTCCAGGCTCTGAGAATTCCAAGCTTTGGCAATTCCAAATTTTGGGAAATCCAAGTTTAAGAATTCCAAGCTTTGGGAATTCCAAGTTTTGGGAATTTCAAGCTTTGGGAATTCTAAATTTTGGGAATTCCAAATTTTGTGAAATCCAAGTTTGGGAATTCCAGGCTCTGAGAATTCCAAGTTTGGGAATTCCAGGCTCTGGGAATTCCAAGTTTTGGGAATTCCAGGCTCTGGGAAGGAAAGGTGAGATTTGGGATGGGGCACGGGGGGAGAAACTCCTGGGATGGCAACGGGAACGGGCACTGAGGTGAGAATGGGAATGGCCACAGCAGCAGGAATGGCCACAGATGTGGAAATGGGAATGGCCACAGCTCTGGAAATGGTCACAAGGTGAGAATGGCCACTGAGGTGGGAATGGGAATGGCCACAGCTCTGGGAATGGCCACAAAGGTGGGAATGGCCACAGAGGTGGGAATGGGAATGGCCACGGCTCTGGGAACAGGAATGGCTACTGAGGCTGGGAATGGGAATGGCCACAAAGGTGAGAATGGCCACTGAGGTGGAACAGGAGTGGTCACAGGTCTGGGAATGGGAATGGCCACAGAGGTGGAACAGGAGTGGCCACTGAGGGGGGAATGGCCACAGCAGCAGGAATGGCCACAAAGGTGGGAAGAGGAATGGCCACAGCTCTGGGAATGGCCACAGCAGCAGGAATGGGAACGGCCACAAAGGTGGGAAGAGGAATGGCCATTGAGGTGGGAAGGGGAATGGGCAGAGCTGCAGGAATGGCCACTGAGGTGGGAATGGGCATGGCCACAGCTCTGGGAATGGCTACAGCTCTGGGAAGGGGAATAGTCACAGGACCAGGAATGGGAATGGCCACAAAGGTAGGAAGGGGAATGGCCACTGAGGTGGGAATGGAAGTGGCCACAGCTTTGGGAATGGCCACTAAGGTAAGAATGGGAATGGCCACAGAGGTGGGACAGGAGTGGCCACTGAAGTGGGAACGGCCACAAAGGTGGGAAAAGGAACGGCCACAAAGGTGGGAATGGCCACTGAGGTGGGAAGAGGACTGGCCATTGAGGTGGGAATGGCCACAGCTCTGAGAGCAGGAGTGGCCACAGCTCTGGGAATGGGAATGGCCACTGAGGTGGAACAGGAGCAGCCACAAGGGTGGAAATGGCCACAGAGGTGGGAAGGGGAATGGCCATAGCAGCAGGAATGGCCACAGCTCTGGGAATGGCCACTGAGGTGGGAACGGGAATGGCCACTGAGGTGGGAAGGGGAATGGCCACAAAGGTGGGAATGGTGACTGAGGGAACGGGCATGGCCACAGCTGCAGGAATGGGAATGGCCTCACAGCACTGGGAATGGCTACAGAGGTGGAACAGGAATGGCCACAGCTCTGGGAAGGGGAATGGCCACAACACCAGGAAGGGGAATGGCCACTGAGGTGGGAATGGCCACTGAGGGAAGGGGCATGGCCACAGCAGCAGGAATGGGAATGGCCCCACAGCTCTGGGAATGGCCCCTGAGGTGGGAATGGGAATGGCCACAGCTCTGGGAAGGGGAATGGCCACAGCAGCAGGAATGGGAATGGCCACAAAGGTGGGAAGGGGAATGGCCACAGCTCTGGCAAGGGCCACAGCTTTGAGAATGGGAATGGCCACTGAGGTGGGAATGGCCACAGCTCTGGGAATGGCCACAAAGGTGGGAATAGGAATGGCCACAGGGGTGGGAATGGCAATGGCCACAGCAGCAGGAATGGGAATGGTCACTGAGGTGGGAACAGGAATGGCCCCACAGCTCTGGGAATGGGAATGGCCACAGAGGTGGAACAGGAATGGCCACAGTTCTGGGAAGGGGAATGGCCACAACCCCAGGAAGGGGAATGGCCACAGAGTTGGGAATTGCCACTGAGGGAAGGGGCATGGCCACAGCTGCAGGAATGGGAATGGCCTCACAGCACTTGGAATGGCCCCAAAGGTGGGAATGGGAATGGCCCCACAGCTCTGGGATCAGGAATGGCCACAGCTCTGGGAATGGGAATGGCCACTGAGGTGGGAATGGCCACTGAGGGAATGAGCATGGACACAGCAGCAGGAATGGGAATGGCCCCACAGCACTGGGAATGGCCCCTGAGGTGGGAACAGGAGCGGCCACAGCAGTGCCAGCTGTTGAGAACGTTGCCATGGCTGAACAAATCAAAAATCAAAAAGCGCCAAGTGAAACGGTTTCAGAACAAGCCAGCCTGAGACAGCAGGGGACAGTGTCAGGAGGCAGTTTGGGAACAGGATATCCACATGGAAGGACAGGAAGGGAGGGAATCTCCATCAGGAGAGTCTGCAGTGCACTGGAAGGAGCTCCAGGGTGAGCCCTGTCCCCTCAGTCACCTCAGCCCTCCCCAGTCCCTGCTGGGTTCCCTGGAGCCACCACCCAGCCCTGGGACACTCCCAGGGATGCACAGCCTGGATCCAGCAGGGATTCCCTGGGGGAGTCCCCAGCACCTCCCTGCTCCCATTCCCAGCTTGGAGCTTTTCCATTAAATAAAACTGGCTAAAATTCCCCAAAATCCCAAATCCCACAGCTGGGATATTTCCCTTTTCCCAAAGGGAAAGCAGAGAGAGCTGTGCCCTTCACACCTCCCTCTGCTCTTTCAAAAAGGATTTTCTCGTTCCTACGAAAAAGGAAGGCCACACAGACCCCAAATCCCAAGAGGGAAATGTGGATTATATTTGAAAATGCAACAAATCCCAGATTTCAGTTTCTCTTTAGGATAACAGAACCCTCAGTGTAGCCACTTCCATATCAGAGTCCATTGAATCAATAAGAATCCCATCACTGCCAGGCCTCTGCTCCCAAAAAAAGCCAAAAAATTAAAATTTTTCCCTCTAAAAATACAGAACCACCACAGTATTTCAGATAACTTTAAAATGTTGTTTAAAGAAATAAATGCAGAATTCCAGCAGGGTTCCCTCCCTGAGGCAGCCTGAGCAGCTTCCACTTCTGAGAGGGAAAAATGGATGGAATGAGAATTTTGCTGACACTCAGGAGCATTTGTGGCTCTGGAAATGATTTTTGTGCAGCACAGCTTTGGCCCAGGCTGAAATTCCAAGGAATCCAGAGCAATCTGGGGCTCATCCAGGCCAAAAAAATCCCCTAAATCCACCATTTTACCTCAAATTCTTCCTCATTGTTTTCCTGCTCAGCTCACCTTCAACTGGGAAGAATTAATTTTTTATTATTATTATTACTATTATTATATCATCATCATCATTGTATAGTAATATTATCCCAATTATTATAATATATAACAATATTATCCCCCCCAAAAAAAGTGATTTTCAAAATACCCACAGCTGGAGCCACTCCAATTTTAAATCCCCCACAGCTGCAATCATTACATTAATAAATTAATAAAAAATTAATTAATTAATAAAAAAACTCCTAAATCCTGGTTACACCCCTGAGGCTCTGCAGGATGCTGCTTTTTGTGAGGGAATTTGCAAATTCCTTGGATTTCCTTTGCTGGGAGGCATCAGAGCTGAGCTGGATGAAGAATCAAAACTCTGCATTTTTAAGCCCTGACACAATAAATGATTTAAAAAAAAAGCAGGCGAAGAAAGAAATAATTTTAAAAATTCAAATTAATAGCTTTTAAGTTATTAATTAGAAGAATTGAATGAAATAATTATAAAATAGTTTATTATTAAATAAATTACTATCAAATAATTATTGAATAATTACTGAATAAGTTACTATTTAATAAATTCTAGTTAAATAATTTAATTAATTTACATAAAATTTAATAACGCAATTAATTAAGATAATGTAAATATTCCAATAAATATTTTTAAAACCACAATAAAAAGTAATACAATTAAATAATCTACTAATACTATTATTAATGACAGTAATGATAGTAATAACATTATTAACAATAAAACAGTAAGAATAAAATTAAAATAATATCAATTAAATAATAATAATAATGATGATAAGAATGATAATGATAGTAATAGTAATAAGAGTAATTTTAAAAGCAGGGGGGAAAAATAAATAATTTTTAAAAACAGTGGTGGAAATAATAATAATGATAATGGTAATAATAATAATAGGTGGAAAGAATTTAAGCAGCGGTGGAAATAATAATAACAACAATAATAACCACAGGTAGGAAATAATAATAATGATAATAATAATAATGATGAAAATAATAATATTAATAGGAAAAAATAACTTAAAAAATCACGGATGGAGATGAAATCTGAACAGATCCTTGCATGGCAAGCAGACAGAGACTGGGAATTTTTGAACTGATTCCCGTTTTTGAGGGGAAGGGAAGGGAAGGGAAGGGAAGGGAAGGGAAGGGAAGGGAAGGGAAGGGAAGGGAAGGGAAGCTCGGCTGGGCACAGAACAAAGGCTGCCATTTCCATTTCCATTTCCATTTCCATTCCAGCCCTGCATTTCCAGCAGGGAAAATTCCCCGCGTGGCTCTTTCAGGTTCTATTTTAGCTCCTCTGTCCCCAGGGCTGCAAGGGCTGCCCTGATTTCGCCTCCTGTTCCTCCCGACAGCTGCTTGCAGGGATTTTTATGGGAATCACGTTTCCAACAGCCCGGAGTGCCGGCTGCGTTTAACCCTTGTGGGGAAAGGAGAGGAGCTGTCCCCAAAACAGGACAGGTCACCCAAAGGGACATTGCATGCCCAGGACTGTCACTGCCACGGGATGGGTGGTGAAGAATTTGGCATCAATGCTTCTACTCCCTCCCAACATCACAATTATCATAATTATCATCATATTTACTATTACCATCACGTTTTATTTCAATTATCAAACGGTTTTCTCACTGGTTTTCAATTATTAAACGGTTCTCTCACTGCCACCCTGGATCTGCAAGGAGCTCGGAGATGGGTGGTGAAGAATTTGGCATCAATGCTTCTACTCCCTCCAAACATCACAATTATCGTAATTAGCAGCATATTTACTATTACCATCACGTTTTATTTCAATTATTAAATGCTTCTCTCACGGATTTTCAATTATTAAACGGTGCTCTCACTGCCACCCTGGATGTGATGATCACCCATCATCTGGGGTGATGAAGATTTGGGCATCACTTCCTTCTACTCCCTGCCGACATCACAATTATTATTTATCAGCGTATTTATCATTACCATCACGTTTTATTTCAATTATTAAACGCTTCTCCCAAGGGTTTTGATCCTCTTCATTCTCCCGTCTGCCTGAGGCCACACCACAAGCGCTAACACAATATAATACAGCAAAACCACCAATAAAACACACGCAAAACTCGCGGCTCTGCGGATTCAGCTGCGATTACACGGGGAAATATCTCATTTTAACAGGGAAATATCTCATTTTAACAGGGAAATAGCTCATTTTAACAGGGAAATATCTCATTTTAACAAGGAAATAGCTCATTTTAACAGGGAAATATCTCATTTTGATAGGGAAATAGCTCATTTTAACAGGGAAATAGCTCATTTTAATAGGGAAATAGCTCATTTAACCCCGGTGCCAGAACGGCCCCGCCGCCCCGCCCGTGCCCGGTGCCGGTACCTGCGGTCAGCAGCTGCATGGCGTGCGTGAAGGACGGGTCCAGGCTGTCCTTCTCAGCCATCAGCTCGGGCAGGTACTTGTTCTCGGGCTCCATCTTACCGGCGCCTGCGGCCCCACCGGGCGGCGGCTGCGCTCCGCTGGCGGCCCCGCGGGCCC
>JAWWEX010000094.1:4901242-4914836 GCA_035583215.1 Arremon brunneinucha | reverse complement strand
GCCCAGCCTTGCTGAGCCCAGGGAATTGGGATTTTGAGGGAAGGCCTCACTTGGTGTGAGGGGGAATTTTCTCAGCTAAGCCTCTGATTGCCTTCTTCTTTTTTTATTGGTGTTTTTGGGAGGGAGAATCCCAGTTTCTACCTCAAAATCCTGATACCCTTCATCAGCAAACCCTAAAAATTTGGATTTTGTGGAGCTGCCAGTGAATAAATTAAGGGATTTTAGATACAGGCCAGGCTGCTCCTACCAGACTAATTTTTGATTTTGGCTGCCCCAAGAGTGATCTTGCGCATTCTCCTGGGTGAATTTCCATGATATCCATAATTTTTTCCATAATATCCATATTTTTCCCATAATATCCATATTTTTTCCCACAATACCCAGTCTTGGAAGGGTTTGGATCCAGGTTTCAGGCCCTGTTCCCTCAGGATATTTTGAAATTTAGTTTTTTTGGGCTGTACCTGCAGCAAGTGAAGTTTTATCCCCATCCCTTCCTCATCCTCCCTCCCCAGGATTTCTCCTTTTCCCAAATTGCTGCAGGAGCCTTTCCAGAACACATAAAATGAATTTTAGGAATCCCAACCTTGGCAGAGATTTTATAAATTGACCCAGAAAATGTCAGTGTTTGTCAAAGCCCCTCAGGGGAGCTCCCCAAACCCTCCGTGCCTCCAGGTTGTGCTGAATTCCCTCCTCCCTGTGGAATATTCTGATTTTTCCGTGGATCAAGGAGAGCTGGGAGTGTTTTTTGGGGTGGGTGCTGCCCTGGGGAGGGAGGGAAATGGTGCTGAAATCACAATTCTGGCCTTTGCCTTCCCCTCCCACCCTCAGACCATGAGGAGTCAATAAAAATAAGCCTTTCTGCAAAGAAAAAAAAATGGAATTTTAGCCGAAGGTATCCTGGTTTTTAAACCAATTTGACAAATTCTGGAATTCAGATGAGAGGGGAGGGTGCCGAGCTGAACGCAAACCCCAACTCCTCCTGAAGAACAATAAAATAAACCAAATTTTAAATGCTCCATGTATAACTTCACATTCTTCCCGCTGCTCCCCTCATTCCCCCCTTGATTTGTGATGTCCTGATTATCATATCCAGCCTTAATTAGCGGGGGAAATGCAGATTGTCCCGGTGTCCCCGGGAGCTGGGGGTGTCACCGAGCCCCAGGCACAGCTCCTGGCTCAGCACTTGAACCTGGTGCAATAAAGTTCTTGCAGTAAAATCTCTTTTTTTCCTCTGCCTCTCGATGCATTTATTGCAGCTCATTCATGGTCAATAATCACCTTTAATTGGGTTTAATTATCTCCAAGAGTTGGTGCCCCGTGGTTTGGAGTTGCTGCTGGGAAAAGTTGATTTTAAGAAGGAAAAAGGAACAATTCTCTTATCTCTAAAAATTATTTTAAAATTTCTTTTAAAATTCTTTTAAAATTTCTTTTTAAAATTATTTTAAAAATTATTTTAAAAATTATTTAAAAATTCTTTAAAAATAATTTTTAAATTATTTTATCTCTTAAAAAATAAAGTGGGAGTTGCTGCTGGGAAAAGCTGATTTTAACAGGGAAAAAGGAACAATTCTCTTTTATATCTTTAAAAATTCTTTTAAATTATTTTTAAATATTTTAAAAATTATTTTCTTTTAAAATTCTTTGAAGTTTCTTTCTTTTAAAATTTTTTTCTCTCTTAGAAAAAATAAAGTGGAAACTTACCTTGAACCAACCCAAACAACAGCTCTGACCTTTCCCAGGAGCTGTTGCCAAAACTTTTCTGGACAAAGCTTGACCTGGCAGCACCTGAATGGGGGAATTGTTTTGGGGGAAAAATAGGGGAATTTTGGGGTCCTGAATACCGATATTTTCTCCTTTTTTAGCACTGGAATGCTGTTGTTCAATTTCATTAATTTAAATAATTTCAGGTGCTTTTTTTCCTGGATTTTTTTTTTCTCAGAAGTGGAGCTGTTTAATTTATTTAAATTAATTTCAGGTGTTTCTTTTCCCTGGCTTTTCACTGATAATGATCAGCTCTGCTCTGCTGCCATCGGAGAAATCTCCTCCTTGCAAATGGGTTTTGGATTTCCAACATTTATCAGATTTTTCCCATCCCAGAACAATTTTTTATTCCCTGTTGGCTGTAAGAGAATAAAACCTCAGCAGGATTGATCCCAGCCCATGGGGAAGTTTTTTTTTCCCCTTGATTGCTGTTTAATTAACAACAATTCACGCATTTGGAATAGCCCAGAGGGGATTTTTTTTTCCAGCTCTCTGTGCTTTATTCCCGAGGCTGGGATGGTTTGATCCCTCAGAATTCCCTGAAATTTCAGAAAATTCACTTTGGGAAGCGGCCCTGGATTAATCCACAGACACAGAAGGGTCAGGGACAAATCTGGGACATTTCAGGCAGCGGGGAGAGAACAAAATTTCATCCAAAGGGGTTTTTATTTCTTTTTTGAATTCCATAGAGAAACTGATAATGAAGCTCCCTGCTTCCCTAAGCGTTGCCATGGCAACAATCGGGATGCAGGGATGGATGGGAAGTGTCACCCTCGGGGGGAGTGGGGACAGCTGCTGCCTTTGGGGCACCTGGGATGGGGGTTCAGGCGGGATAATGGGGTTACAGGGGGAATAATGGGGTTACAGGGGAGATAAAAGGGTTACAGATGGAATAATGGGGTTATGGGGGGAATAAAGGGGTTAAAGATGGAATAAAGTGGTGACAGATGGAATAATGAGGTTGCAGGTGAAGTAGAGATGGAATAAAGGGGTTTCAGGTGGAATTAAGGGGTTACAGATGGAACAAAGATGTTACAGGTGGAATAATTGGGATACAGGTAGAATAAAGGGGTTACAGGGGGAATTAAGATTTTTAGGTGGAATAATGGAGTTCCAGATGGAAAAAATTGGGTTGCAGGTGGAATTAAGGGGTAACAGATGGAATTAATTGGGTTACAGATTGAATAAAGGGGTTCCAGGTGGGATAGTGGGGTTACAGATGGGATAAAGGGATTAAAGGTGGAATTAAGGAGTTACAGGTGGAATAAAGGGGTTTCAGCTAGAAAAATTGGGTTACAGGGGGAATAATGGGGTTAAAGGTGGAATTAAGTGGTAACAGATGGAATAATGGGATTACAGGTGGAATAAATGGGGTTACAGGTGGAATAAATGGGGTTGCAGGTGGGATAGAGGGATTACAGATGGAATAAAGGGGTTACAGGTGGAATTAAGGGTTTTAGGTGGAATAATGAGGTTCCAGGTAGAATAAAAGGGTTACAGATGGAATTAAGGGGTTGCAGATGGGAAAATGGGGTTACAGGGGGAATAATGGGGTTACAGGTGGGATAATGAGGTTGCAGGTGGGATAATTGGGATTCCAGGTAGAATAAAAGGGTTTCACGTGGAATAATGGGGTTCCAGATGGTATAATGGGGTTCCAGATGGAATTAAGGGGTTACAGATGGGAAAATGAGGATACAGATGGGATAATGAGGGTTCCAGGTGGAATAAAGGGGTTCCACCTGGAGTAAGGGGTGCTAGCAATGATTCCAGCTGGAGCAAAGGGGTTCCAGGTGGAATAAAGGGGCTGTAGCAGGAAATAAAAGAATTCCATCTGGAATTAGGGTGTCACAGGAAGGATTCCAGCTGAAATAAAGGATTCCAGCTGAATTAGAGGGGTTCCAGCTGGAATAGAGGGGTTCTTGTTGGGATAAAGTGGTTCCAGCTGGGATAAAGGGGTTCAAGCTGGAATAAGGGGGTTCTAGGTGGAACAAGGGGGTTCTAGGTGGAACAAAGAATTCCAGGTGGAATAAAGGATTCCAGCTGGGATGAAGGATTCCAGCTGAAGGACACCTTGCAGGGGAGCAGTGCTGATCCCAGCTCCTGCTCCATCCAGGGAGGAAGAACCTCCATGTGCTTCCTCCACCCCACAACACCCCCTGTGCTCGCTGATATTCCGGATTTTTGTTTGTTAAATTTTTTCCCCACTCCTGTGAGGAGCTTTGGGATCAAACCCAGCACTTTAAACCATTCTGTGAACCAGAGCCAGGTCCAGGATCCAGGAGGATGAGGATCCAGTGGGATCCCATCCCAAATCCCAGCTGGGAGTGGGACAGTGCCACTCTGGGCTGTCACACAGTGCCACCGATGGGGACAGGGCAGGAGCCACTCAGAGCAGGTGAAACATCCAGGAACAGCTTTTTTCCCTGGGAATGGCTGTCAGGAAGCAGCAGGAGATGGAAAGGAGCCAGCCTGGAGCTGCTCAGGGCTGGAGCCAGGCCCGGGAGGCTCCCTGAGAGGGGCAGCAGCTTTTCCCTGGATCTCGCTTTTCCAGCTTTTCCTCCTGTTAAAAAAGCTGGAAAAATCCTGGAAAATTCCCTCCAGAAGCTGAGATTGCAGAGTTTGGAAGGGCTGGGAGATCTCCTCTTTGCCTGCTTGCTGTGGGGTGGAAAATGGAAAATAAATCCGGGAATCAGAGCAGGGAAAACCCCTCCAGGATCAGAAATTGGGAATGTCCTGAGGGTGTGATGGATTTTCCTGGTTATCCCCCAGCCTGGCAGCATCCCTGCCCTCGTGTCCTTGATTGCCAGGGCTGGAATGGGGATCTGGGAGAAGCTCCTGGATGTCCTGCAGAGGCAGGAGCTGTCACCGAGCCAGGGGCTGGAGGCAGAGCAGATGGTGACCTGGTTTCCCAGGGTGGGAATCTTGGGAGCAGGATTTGGGATTCATCCCAGCCAGCTCAGCCTCTGCACTTTGGAAAAACAAATCCCCATGGTCCTCAATTTGTAACCCTTGGGTTGGGGTTTGTGTGGCTTTGGTGTGGGCACGTTGATCCACCAGCTGTTAAATCTCCAGGTGTTCCCAGAAAAACTCCTGGAGAAGGGGCCCTTCCCTGGCCAGGCCCCAATTCCATATCCCAGACCCTAATTCTGTATTCTGGACCCAAATTTTACATTCCAGACCCCAATTCCATGTTCCGGATCCCAATTCCATGGCCCAGACCCCTATTTTACATTCCGGACACAAATTTTACATTCAAGACCCAAATTCCACATTCCAGACCCCGATTCCCCATTTCTGAGGTACTTGAGATGTTCAGACTCCCTTATACGCCTGATACCAAAGATTTCCCAAAGATTCCCCTCTAATGTATAGCCTTCATTTTTAATTATTAATTTTGATGGAATTTAGGGGTTTTTTCCCCCCATTTCTGAGGTACTTGAGAGGTTCAGACTTCCAAATCTTGTGAATCCCAAAGATTCCCCTCTAATATACAACCCTCCTTTTTAATTTTTAATTCTTATGGAATTTAGGGTTTTTCTTCCCCATTTCTGAGGTACTTGAGAGGTTCAGACTCCCCAGTATGCCTGATCCCAAAAATTTCCCCTCTGATGTATAACCTTCATTTAAAATTATTAATTCCTATGGAATTTAAGGTGTTTTCTCCATTTCTGAGGTACATGAGAGGTTCAGACTCCCCAGAACACCTAATCCCAAAGATTCCCCTCTAATGTACAACCTTCCCTTTAAATTTTTCATTCTTATGGAGTTTAGGGGATTTTTCTTCCCCATTGTTTCTTTCATCTCTCAGTGTCCAATTTCATTTCTCAGCAAACCTAAACTTTATTTGTAAAATCAAATCTCTTTTTCCATTCACCAATCAGTGGAATCCTTCCCATTGTTCCTTTTCTCTCCCAGTGCTGGTTTTATCTCCCAGCTGGTTTGGGAAGACAAATTTGCTTTTCCTGTCACTTCCAGGGATGTTTGCAGGGCTGGAGGGGACAATCCCTGAATCCCTCCTGTGTCCCTGCCTTCCTCATCCCATTGACACCTCCCAAAAACCCCATCCCTCATTCCAGAGGGATTTTCCTGTGCCTTTTATCCCTGCCTGGGGTGGTGGCACTTGGTGATGTCCCCAAAGTGTCACCTCCTGTCCCTGGGGCTGTGCCCTTTGCCCAGCAGACATTTCCCGTGACCGTGTAAATAATATAAATTAATTAAAAGGGGAAATCAAATCTAGCCTCGTTTATAATTAGATCATCCGCAGGCTTAATTAATTATGTTCACAGGGCCTGGGGAGACGTGCAGGGATGGGCACAGCGGGACTGGGAGCAGAGGGAATTCGGGATGTGTGGATGGGGGTGCTGGTCCCCATATGGGGGTGTCGCTGGTCCTGTCCCTGCTGTGGGGACTGCTGGGGACTGGTGTGGACTGGTGTGGACTGGTGTCCTTTCCCCACCCATGGAATGAAGCTCGTCCCCTCCTAAGGGGGCTCAACTGAAGGAGTTTTGGCCCCCAATGGGGTTTTGGGTATTTTCTCTGGTTCCCCCTGGACCCCTCGCCGTGTCCCTGTGCCCCAGTTCTGCCTCTCCTGGGACTGGGAGATTCCCAGGACATGGAGCTCTCCTGCAGCTCCTGTAGAGCATCCCTGTGCCAGGCTGGGGTGGGGAGCAGCCTGGTCCTAAATCCCAGAGCACCCCTGTCCTGGGATCTAGAGCAGCCTGACCCTGGATCCCAGAGCATCCTTGTCCTGGGGTCTGGAACATTCCTGACCCTGGATCCCAGAACATTCTTGAATTGGGATCCAGAACAGCCTGACCATGGACTCCAGAGCATCCCTGACCCTGGATCCCAGAACAGTCTGATCCTGGATCCTAGAGCATCCTTGTCCTGGGGTCTGGAGCATCTCTGATTCTGGAGGGCAGGGCATCCCTGCCCTTGGGTCAAGGCCATCTTTGTCCTGAAGTCCAGAACATCCTTGTCCTGGGATCCAGAGCAGCCTGAACCTGGATCCCACAGCATCCTTGCCCCGGGATCCCGAGCATGTTTTTTGGGGGGCAGAGCCCACCCATGGTTCCTGCAGCAGCCCGGCTGTGCTGGGAGCAGCTCGGTCCCACCAGGAGCCTTTCCCAGAGCAGCAGTGAATTCCTGGGAGGAGCAGTGAATTCCCAGAGCAGCATTTCCAGAGCAGCAGTGCATTCCCTGGCAGCAGCATTCCCAGGAGTAGCAGTGAATTCCCGGGAGGAGCAGCATTCCCAGAGCAGTGCATTCCCAGAGCAGCGCATTCCCAGATGAGCAGTGAATTCCCAGAGCAGCATTCCCAGAGGAGCAATGAATTCCCTGACAGTGACTGTCCCGGGAGCAGCAGTGAATTCCCAGAGTAGCAACACTCCCAGATGAGCAGTGCATTCCCTGGCAGCAGCATTTCCAGAGCAGTGAATTCCAAGAGTAGCAGTGCATTCCCCTGCAGCAGCATTCCCAGATGAGCAGTGCATTCCCAGGAGCAGCATTCCCAGAGCGGCATTCCCAGGGCAGCAGTGCATTCCCAGCAGTGCATTCCCAGATGAGCAGAATTCCCGGCAGCAGCAGTGCATTCCCAGAGCAGCAGTGCATTCCCAGCAGTGCATTCCCCGGCAGCAGCCTCCCCGCGGCAGAGGGCAGCAGCAGCCTGGGCACGGCGGGCGGCCGGAGCCTTTGCCGCGGCTTTGGGGGCTCTGGGACTCGGGATGGGCACCCCGGGATGGGGTTTGGGTTCCCAAGGGGGGATTTGTGGCAGGGGGAAACTCAGGGCGTGCAGGAGAACAGGGGCTGAGCTTCCCTGGGCTCGGATCTGTCCGAGGAGAGGCATGGGCACAGCAGGATGTGATTCCTTTCCTTCCCCTTTCATTTTCTCCTTCTCCTTTTCCCCTTCCTTGTAATTTCCTTCTCCTTCCCTTTTCCCCTTGTCCTTTTCTTTTCTCCTTCTCCTTTCCTTCTCCCTTTCCTTTTCTCCTTCTCTTTTTCCTTTCCTTTCCCTTTTTCCTTTCCTTTCCCTTTTTCCTTTCCTTTCCCTTTTTCCTTTCCTTTCCTTTCCTTTCCTTCTTTATAGCCCAAAACTCCATAAAAGCAGAGCCAGAATTACCTCGTTCTCCTCGGGAAACAATTCCAGGTTTTATCTGCGGATAATAAAAGGCGATGATTGTTCCGTGTAGTTAGATATATATTTATTTTAATATATATTATTTAATCTTTATGGATCTGTGCCATTCTGGCAGCCTCCCTGGGATTGGGAGAAGGATTTTGGGGGAAAATTTGGGGTTGTGATAAGGGGATGGAGACCTTCCCAGTTTGGCAGGAAAAAGGAGATGGGGAGAAGGATTTGGAGGGAATTTGAGGCTGTAATAATGAGCTGGAGACTTTCCCATTTTTCCTTATCCTGGCAGGAGAAAAGGAATGAGGAGAAGGATTTTGGGGCTGTGATAAGGAGCTGGAGACCTTCCCAGCTTTCCTGGGATAAAGTTTAAGGAGTGGGAAGAATCCCGGCGTGGCCGCACCCACTCGCGGAGCCGCGGCGCTGCTCTAATCCCAGGTAATTGGATTTACAGGCAGCGCTGGATCCAATTACAGGGCCCTAATTAGCGGCCCGCGGTTACAAGTGCGCCGTGCCTCGCTCGCAGCAGTTGGGATTAATCCTTCCAGGATCCACAGGCGGCCGCTGAGGCAGGATCCGAGAGAAATGAGGAAAATCCAACACGAGGAGGAGGCACAGACACTGCCAGGGGTGATGGGCACAGCCCTGGAATTCCAGGATCCTGCTGGATCCTCCCTGGAGTGATGTGGAATTGATGGAGCAAACCCAGAGGAGGCTGTGGGGATGCTCCAGGAATGTTCCCCTGGAGAGGAGAAGGATCCAGGGAGAGCTGGAGAGGGACTGGGGACAAGGGATGGAGGGACAGGACACAGGGAATGGCTCCAGACGGGGAAAGAGGAGATTGGGGTGGGATATTGGGGAGGAATTCCTGGAAAAGCTGCGGCTGCCCCATCCCTGGGAATGTCCGAGGCCAGCTTGGAGCAGACTGGGACGGTGGGAGCTGACCCTGCCCATGGAAGGAGATGGGGTTTAGGATCCTTTCCAACCCATTTAGGATCCTTTCCGACCCATTCCACAGTTCTATGATGAAGCCCTGGAATTCCCAGAGATCCCCATGGATGTTCCCATACAAGGACACACCAGATCCCCCTGTGGGGCACCCCCTTTTCCGCCCTTCCCAGCCCCTTTCCAGCACTTCCCACCTTTCCTGTGGGTGTTTATTCCTTATCCCTCCCTGCTGGATTGAGCCATTCCCAGGAAAAGGCCTGAATTTGGGAATTGCTTTATTCCATGGCAATCCTTGGCTGTGGAGCTGCTATAGTAGTGCTGGGATTCATCTCTGGGAAAAAAATAAAATTCCAAAGTTACAAAAGGTCAAGGAATTTTCATCATTTCAGCATTCCCTGGGCTTTTCCTGCATCCCAAGGCACAGCAGGGCTCTGGGACTCCCTGCCTGGCAACAGTTATCCCATTTCTGGGTCAGGAAAAGGGAATTGTCCAAGAATCCTGGAGTTCCCAGCCCTGGAAAAGCAGTGGGATCACTTCTCTGTCTGCAGCTCCTCATTAGGATGTTCCCGAGCATCCTCCAGCTCCCAGCTCGGGACACGAATCCAGCACAAGCCAGAGGCTTATCCAAACAGGGAACCTTCCTCGGTGGTTTCAAACTAAACTTGATAAATCCTTCATAAAAAGGAGAAGCGATTTCATAAAAGAAGAAAGGATTTCATCTCCAAAGGGTCCACGAGGAGCTGGGGATGGATAACAGCTCTGGAGCTGCACGTCTTCATGTGATCCTGGGCTCTCCCCCTGGCTGCGCATTCCCTCCTGTTCCCAATGGATTTTTCCTGCTGATGGAGAAATCCCAGCCTGGGGATGTCCCCAAGGCTCTGCCCCTGGTTTTGGTGTCCCACAGGAGCTGGGATTTGCTGCTGGATCTTGGGGGTTTGTGGGAAGTGCTGATGGACTTTAAGTTGTCCTTAATTAATTAACATAATTAATTAAGCCTGCGGATGATCTAATTATAAACAAGGCTAGGTTTGATTTCCCCTTTTGATTAATTTGTATTATTTACACGGTCACGGGAAATGTCTGCTGGGCAAAGGGCACAGCCCCAGGGACAGGAGGTGACACTTTGGGGACATCACCAAGTGCCACCACCCCAGGCAGGGATAAAAGGCACAGGAAAATCCCTCTGGAATGAGGGATGGGGTTTTTGGGAGGTGCCAATGGGATGAGGAGGGCGGAGATGCAGGAGGGATCTCAGGATCCTTTCTGGGATCATCCCACCATTGTGACACGTGGGGACATCTGCAAGTGTCCCTGCCCATCCTCAGCCCTCTATTCCCAGATTTGGGAGTGGCAGGATGGGAAAAGCACCGAATTTGGCGTCAGGGACATTCCTTGGCTACTCTGGGGAAGCTCCAGCAGATCCCTCAAATCCGCATCTCCGGCCTCTCCATCTTTTCATTCCCAACCCTCTCTGCCTTCCTCTCCCTCCCCGAGCCCCCCCAGCTCCTCAGGCAGGGCTTTGATCTCCGGCAAGCCCCTTCCTCTCCCTCGGAACCCTCTGGAATGCTCATTAAAATGGATGAGCTCCCTTTGATCGCCGCCGTGCTCGCAGGACCTTTCCCTGCTCAGCTCTTCCCTTTCATCCCCGCTCCGGGAGCTGCTCCCCATTCCCGGGAAATGTTGGGGGATCCCGGCCCTTGGGGAGCCCACAGGGTCCTGCTGGATCCCTGGGAGCTGGACAGGGAAAAGCTGCAGGGATTTGGGGAGCTTGGAGGCGGTGCTGGAACTCCGGGGAAAACGGGAAAGGGGAGGATGAAAACGATCCTGGGGAGAAAAAAAGGAAAAGGTTGGGGAGGAAAAGGATGAGGAGGCCAAGGGCGGCTGCTCCCCCAGGGCAAAGCTCGTCAGGCCTTTGGCTGGGTTGGATAAATCAGGAATAATTAATTAATTAATTAATTAATCATCTTCCTGTTCCCATCCCTGGATTGAGGTCTGGGCGGTCCCTGCTGTGGGAGGGGCTGCGGGAGCTGGGATGGGAATTGGGACGGGAATTGGGGAGATGGGTGGTGAGGGTGCAGGGACACAGGGATTTGGGGATTTGGGGATTTGGGGGTGCAGGGAATGGGAATGAGGGGTGCAGCTGCCTGGGTTTGCAGACGTAGGGATGTGGGTGACATTCCTTTGTCCCACCTCGGCCTGTTGTCCTATCATTGTCCTTCCAGGGTCCCCTTATCCCTCCCTGGTCCTTTGTCCCATCATTGTCTCAATATTGTCCCACCATTGTCCCTTCTCCCATCATGGTACCTTGTGCCATCACTGTCTCAAAATTGTCCCAATATTGTCCCATCTTTATCTCTTGTCCCATCATTGTCCCTCCATCCCATCATGGTCCCACCGTTGTCTCAATATTGTCCCATCATTGTCCCTCTGTCCCATTACTGTCCCTTGTCCCACCATTGTCCCACCATTGTCCCTTGTCTCTCCATCCCATCACGGTCCCTTGTCCCATCATTGTCCCACCATTGTCCCACCATTTTTCCTTGTCCCATCATTGTCCGTCTGTCCCATCACGGTCCCTTGTCCCATCATTGTCCCACCATGGTCCTAGTAATGTCCTATCATTGTCCCTGTGTCCCAGCATGGTCCCTTGTCCCCTCATTGTCCCACCATTGTCCCTGGTCCTCTCATTGTCCCGTCGTTGTCCCTCCATCCCACCACGATCCCAGTAATGTCCCATCCTTGTCCCCTTGTCCCATCACCGTCCATTATCCCACCATTGTCCCCTCACTGTCCCTCTGTCCCATCACGGTCCCTTGTCCCACCATTGTCCCACCGTTGTCCGTCTGTCCCAGCTCGGTCCCTTGTCCCACCATTGTCCCCTCACTGTCCGTCTGTCCCATCGCGGACCCGGCTGGCAGAGCCCGCGCCGAGCCCTTAATAAGCCGTGATTCACACCCCGCGCTTAATTAGCGATTCAGTTAACGGTTTGTAATTCAGGCACGACCCTGATTGCATCCGAACGCTGCTTTATTTCTTCTCTGCCGCTCGCATTCTGAGCACTAATTACGCCTCTTTGGATGCTAATTGCTTCCCAGCCCTCTGCCGCTGTCTTTCCTCGGCAACATTTATTTTTCATGCGTCCGTGTGTTTAAACCGAGAGAGAGGAGCCGGGAGGGAGTGGGAGGAGGGAACGCTCCGAGGCTTCTGCGGGATCAAACGTGCCAGGGAAGGTGGGCTGGAAAGAGAGGGATGCCTCCTCTTCATCCTCAACATCATCATCATCATCATCATCATCATCATCATCCTCCTCCTCCTCTGGTCCCAACCCCTCCGTGCCCCGCGGGATGGGGGGTCCGGGACCGGCAGGGATTGAGCAGGGATTTATTGGGTTCTTTTGGGACATCCCGGCGTGGGAAGGGTTAATTCCATTGGGATAGAACCCTGGGGGATCGGGAGGGGGGCGCTGGATTAGGGAGGAAATTTTGTGGTATCAAAACGGGGTGCAGGATTAGGGATGAAATTTTGGGGGGGATCAGGATGGGGTGCAGGATTAGGGATGAAGCCCTGGAGAGGGTTCAGATTTGGGTCTGGATTTGGGATGAAGCCCTGAAGGGGGTTCAGATTTTGAGTCTGGATTTGGGATGAAGCCCTGGAGACTCAGGTTGGGAAATTCCAGGGAAATTCAGGGAAATTTCAGGGAAATTCAGGGATATTCCAGGGACATTCAGGGATATTCCCGGGTGCTGAGGATTGTGACTGCCCAAGGTCACCCCTGGGTGTCCCACTGTCCCCAGCTCCCCAAAATCTTGAAAGATGAAGGCACAAATCCATTTTTCCTGCCTTTTCCAGCATTTCAGCCCCTGGCACAGCACGAGAGGATGGAGTGGCCGATGCCAGGCATGAGGTGCCCATTCCCAGTCCAAACCCTCGAAATTTGCATTTTCCTGGCGTTTCGTGAATGGTTAATGGGGAGAGGCCACAGGAGGGTCCGGCAGCGGCGGGAAAACATCTCATGAATATTCAACAGCTGGGAAGATGCGGCCAGAGACGGCTTTGAGTGACAGCTGTCAATCATCCGGCCCTGGGCACCCCTGAGGGGAGGACGTGCCTGGCACGGGGATTTGGGGTCCTGGAATGGGGATTTGGGGGGTCCTTGGGCGGGGCTTTGGGGTGCTGGTATGAGAATTTGGGGGGTCCTGGCACTGGGATTTGGGAGATCTTGGCTTGGGCATTTGGGGGGTCGTGGCACTGGGATTTGGGGGATCTGGGCACAGGGATTTGGAGGGTCCTGGCATGGGGGTTTAGGGTGCTGGTATGAAAATTTGGGGTGTCATGGCACTGAGGTTTTTGGGGGATCTTGGCACTGAGGTTTTTGGGGTCCTGGCACTGGGGTTTGGGGGATCCTGGAATGGGAATTTGGGGGATCCTGGCAATGAGGTTTGGGGTCATGGAAAGGAGGGTTTGGGGTGTTGGTATGAGAGTTTGCGGGCTCCTGGCAATGGGATTTGGGATCTGGGCACAGGGGATCCTGGCACTGAGGTTTTTGGGGTCCTGGAGCAGGGATTTGGGGGATCCAGGTACTGGGATTTGGGGGGTCCTGGCGCTGAGAGCTTGGGGGATCCTGGGATGGGGCTTTGGGGTGCTGGTATGAGAATTTGGGGGGTTCTGGTGCAGGGATTTGGGAGATCTTGGCTTGGGGGTTTGGGGGGTCCTGGCAATGGGGTTTGGGATCTGGGCACAGGGGATCCTGGCACT
>JAWWEX010000094.1:4853044-4866654 GCA_035583215.1 Arremon brunneinucha | reverse complement strand
ATTTGGGATGAGACCCCAAAAGTGGCTTCTCCTCATCCTCCCTCCATCCCTGGCATCTGCTGCTCCTCGTGCTGGGGCTGGGATTTGTGGGGTTGGATTTGTGATGAGACCCCAAAGCGGCTCCTCCTCATTCCTCCGTGGATCCCTGGATCCCTGGCATCTGCTGCTCTTCCTGCTGGGGATGGGATGGGATTTGTGGTGTTGGATTTGGGATGAGACCCCAAAAGTGGCTTCTCCTCATCCTCCCTCCATCCCTGGCATCTGCTGCTCCTCGTGCTGGGGATGGGATTCGTGGGGTTGGATTTGTGATGAGACCCCAAAGCAGCTCCCTTGGCGGGCAGGGTGGCGCTCCCTGGCACTGCCACCGCTCTGTGTCACCTCCCAGCTCGGGAAGGAGCATCGGGGCACCTCCGGGTGCTCTGTGGGGACAGGGTGAGGTCCCAGCACGGCCCCTGCAGCCACCCCCGGGCTCGGCAGCGGGCTGGTGCAGGGAGGCAGCACCATCTGCGTGGAAATGGGGATATATAAAGCCGGAGCCGGGTGGGAAGCGAAGGAATCAATTTCCCAAGTGGGAGGGCGGGCTGTTATTTTTACATCGCGCTGGATCCGCAGCTTAAATCTGGCCCTGGAAGATGATGGAGGGGAAGCGGGGCGGGTGGGGAGGGAGAATCGTGTCCCTTCAGCAGCGCTGCCATCGCTGCCAGCCCCTCTGGGAGGTGGCAGGAGGGGACAGGGAGCTCTTTTCGCTGTCCCCATTGGGTCTCCGGCTCTTTTCGTGTCACCGCTGGGCACGGCCCGGATCCGTGGGCGTCCTCACGGAGCCGTGGCTGCTCCTCCAGCAGCGCCGCCGGCTTTGGAGGTGGGCAGGGGCTCCTTTTGTGCTCGTGGTTAATTAAGAGGATCATTCAGAGCCACTCGTAGTGTAGTGTGTTGTCTTCTAATAGTTGCGATTCTGTCCCTGTGCCAGCTTCCATTAGCAACAAAACCCACTTATCTTGTTCTTCCCTATCTCTTCCCTTTATATTTTTATCCTCCCCTCTCCTTGCAAGTCTCTCCCTCTCTCTCTCTCTCCTCTTTTTTCCCCAGCCCCGGCACCGCAGCAATAATTCCACCAGTCGTCATCTCGCTTGACAAAACACGGGTGATGTGACAGCTCCGAGCTACGAAATCCCCCTCGCCGCTCGATAATTAATTAATTTGCTAATTGCGTGCTCTGCATGGCCCCCGGGGCAGCTGCGAGGGCAGCGGTGCCACCCTGACCCCGCCGTGTCCCCCTGGGGTGTCCCAGTGGGAGAATGTGGCTGTCATGGGAATGGGGGATTGGGGTGGAGGGAAGGGGTGGCATAGAGGGAAGAGTCCCCAGTGCCACCAGTGCCACCCAGTGTCACCCAGAATGGGGAATTGGGACAGAGGGAAGCGTCCCCAGTGCCACCAGTGCCACCCAGAATGGGGAATTGGGATGGAGGGAAAGGGATGGGATGTAGGGAAGTGACACCAGTGTCCCCAGTGCCACCAGTGCCACAGAGAATGGGGGAACTGGGATGCAGGGAAGTGCCACCAGTGCCACCAGTGCCACCCAGGATGGGGAATTGGGGTGGAGATTTGCATCCAGGGAGACCCCACGAGCCGGGAAGGAAAGGAAAGGAGCTGCAATGAAAAGGGAAACTGAGGCACAGCCAGTGGAAATCGATGTCCCGGCCCCTCTGTGCCAAGTGTCACCATCACGGCCACTCGATGGGGCGTTAAGTGCCCTGTCCCCGGTGCCAGCAGCATTCCAGGGCCGCCAGCTCGGTGAATGAATAAATAACAGCGTCGCCTCCGCCGCCGCGGGGCTGCCGGAGCCGTAATTGCTTTTCGGGAGCCGCAATTGCCGGGCAATGTTGCGGAACGTGTCAGAGCCCGCGGGACCGGAGCGCGATCCCGCCGGCATCCGAGCCTGGCCGAGCCTTGGTGACAGCTGGTGACAGCCCCGAGGGCACCGATGGCACCGAGGGCACCGAGGGCACCGAGGGGAACGGGATCCGAGCCTGGCCGAGCCTTGGTGACAGCTGGTGGCACCCCTGAGGGCACCGAGGGCACCGACGGCACGGGGATCCGAGCCTGGCCCAGCCCTGGTGGCAGCTGGTGACAGCCCCGAGGGCACTGAGGGCACCGCTGAGCTGTGGGTGCTGCCCGGTGGCACTGCCCTGCTCTGAGCTGGGCATCCCAATCCTCACTCCAGGTGGATTTTCCCCCGTAAGAGAAAGGAAGGGATTTGGGAGAGGATGGGGACCGTGATCGTGAGAATCCCAATCCTCTCCTGACCCCATTCCAGGTGGGCTTTGCCCCATAAGAGGAAGGAAGGGATCTGGGAGGAAATGGGGATCCTGATCCTGGGCATCGCAATCCGCTCCTTGTGGGCTTTGACCCACTGCAGATGTGGGAAGAGATTTGGGAGAAGATGAGGACCATGATCCTGACCATCCCAATCCTCTCCTGACCTCAGCCTAGATGGGCTTTGCCCCACTCAAAATGGGAAGGGAGGAGATGGGGACCATGATGTTGAGGGTTCTGAGCATCCCAATCCTCTCCTGACCCCATTCCAGGTGGGCTTTGCCCCATAAGAGGAGGGAAGGGAGCTGGAAGGAAATGGAGATTGTGATCCTGAGCATCCCAATCTTCTCCTTGTGGGATTTGACCCCCTGAAGATGTGGGAAGGGATTTGGGAGAGGATGAGGACTGTGATCCTGAGGATCCCAATCCTCTCCTGACCTCATTCCAAGTGGATTTTCCCCCCAGAAGAAGAGGGAAAGGAGCTGGGAGGAAATGGGGAATGATTCTGAGCATCCCAATCCTCTCCTTGTGGGCCTTGACCCCCTTCAGATGTGGGAAGGGATTTGGGAGAGGATGGGCACCATGATCCTGAGCACCCTGAGCATCCCAATCCTGTCCTGGCCTCACCCCAGACGGGCTTTGCCCCTCAGAAATGAGCAGGTAGCTGGCAAAAATGAGGACAGCAGTGTTGAGAGCTCAGATCATCCCAATCCTCCCCTGCTTTCCCAAAAACTGCTTTCCCCATGGCCCGAGTGGGATCTGTGAGAGCTCAGGCAAAAACCAGAATCCCAAAAACCAGAATCCCAAAACCCAGAATGCCAAAACCCAGAATGCCAAAACCCAGGATCCCATTACCGACATAAACTCGGAGTGGAGGGGAAGTGAGTGACAAACGACAACCGGCGCCGTTTTTGATGTCCTGACAAAGGCCCCGGCTGCGAGCACGGCTGTGCATGAGCAATTCCATCCATTTTTAATGGCAGGCCCTGGGGGAAAAACTATCACAACGACGAGTTTCCCTCATGCCAGGGGGCACAAAGGGATTGGGGTGGAGCAGGCGGCGCTCCAGAGGCGCCCCTTCCCCCTGTTTCCCTGGAGGGGAAGGAATTTGGGAATGAATAGGGACTCTGATTCTGAGCACCCCAACCATCTCCTTGTGGGCTTTGATCCCCTTCAGATGTGGGAAGGGATCTGGGAGAAGATGGGGACTGTGATCCTGAGCACCCTGAGCATCCCAATTATCTCCTGACCTCACTCCTGGTGGATTTTCCCCCCATAAGAGAAGGGAAGGGAGCTGGGAGGAGATGGGCATGATGATCCTGAGCATCCCAATCTTCTCATTGTGGGTTTTGACCCCTGAAGATACAGGAAGGGATTTGGAAGAAGATGGGGACCATGATCCTGAGCACTCTGAGCATCCCAGTCCTCTCCTAACCTCACTCCTGGTGGATTTTTCCCCCAGAAGAAGAGGGAAAGGAGCTGGGAGGAAATGGGGAATGATTCTGAGCACCCCAATCCTCTCCTTGGGGATTCGATCTCCTTCAGATGTGGGAAGGGATTTGGGAGAGGAATGAGGACTGTGATCCTGAGCACCCTGAGCACCCCAATCCTCTCCTGACCTCACTCCAGGTGGATTTTCCCCCCATAAGAGAAGGGAAGGGAGCTGGGAGGAGATGGGCATGATGATCCTGAGCATCCCAATGTTCTCCTTGTGGGATTTGACCCCCCTGAAGATATGGGAAGGGATCTGGGAGAAGATGGGGACCATGATCCTGAGCATCCCAGTCCTCTCCTGACCTCATTCCTGGTGAATTTTCCCCCCAGAAGAAGAGGGAAGGGAGATGGGAGGAAATGAGGATTCTGATTCTGAGCATCCCAATCTTCTCCTTGTGGGCTTTGACCCCCTGAAGATATGGGAAGGGATTTGGGAGAGGGAAAATCCACCAGGAGTGAGGTCAGGAGAGGATTGGGATCCTCAGGATGCTCTCAGCTGGGAAGAGGGAGACAGATCCTGCCAAGAATGGAGTTTTTTTTGGGTAAAAATGCCCCTATTTTTATTCCTGATCACCTCAGTATTTGGGATGATCCAGTGGGAACCTCCTCAAGATTCCCAGAGAATCCAGCCCAGCCAGGGAGAGAGAGAGTGACAGATCCTGCCGGGAATGTTTTTTTTTTGAGGGAAAAAAATTCCCCAAAATTTTAAATATTTTTAATATTTTTATATTTTAATATTTTTATATTTTTAATATTTCTGTTATTTTAATTTTAATTAAAATTTTGAAACAAATAATGAAAGTAAAATAATATAAATATTCTACTATTTTGAATATTTTTCAATATTTCAATATTTTAATATTTATTATTTATTTTTAACATTAATAGCATTCATTATTTAATGTATTATTATTAATTTAATATTAACATTATTTTTATTTATTTTTAATGAAAATAGTGACATAAATAATAAAATGAAAATAATAAAAATATTTGACTATTTTTAAATATTTTTCAATATTTTTATTCCTGACCATCCCAGCTCCATTCATCTCCCACGGCAGGACTCTCACCATGGATTAGCAGAGCTTCCCTATGGATGCAGCTTGGGGACATTTGGGGACCTGGGACAACTTGGGGACACCTCAGCATCCTCTGGAGAGGTGGCAGGAGCCTGGGGAAGCAGCAGGAGGGGATTTTTAGGATGGAGTTGTGTCCCAGGGGCTCTGGGGAGCTGCTCCAACCTGTTCCAGGGACATGGAACACCTCATTTACCGGGATATTTCTCCTGCCGGAACGGGAGGAAGCAGCTGCTATCTGTACAAACAAAATTAGGCCAAAGGAGGAAAGTAATTTTGTCAAAGAAATAAGGAGATGCATGGGGGAGATGGAGAGGAGACAGATGAATAAACACAATCTACATAGGAACTGATAAAAATTCAATTTCTGCTCACACACGTCCCGGTCTCACTCACACCCTTCCTCTCCTCCTCTCCACGCGCTCCCCGGCGTTGTCTGCATCCATCTGGGATGTGGGAGGCAAACACAATGATCCTCTTCTGGCTTCAGCATGCTGGAAAATTTTTTTCCCTTTAATTATGGTGCTTTAATTCCCCATCCAGCTCCGGCTTTTATCCCGCTTTATTCGCCCTGCTGAGCAGGGATAGCCTGGGAGAGGGGATGGACCTGGGATGGGGGGTCCTGTCAGGGTGACCCCATTCCCACTGGGATCCCAGTATGGATCCTGTGGATCCCAGTATGGATCCCAGTTCTGGTCCTGTGAGTGTGACCCCATTCCCACTGGGATCCCAGTATGGGGATAGCCCTGGTTCTGTGGGGGTGACCCCATTCCCACTGGGATCCCAGTATGGGGATTGGGATTGGGGATGAGAGGATTGGAAGGAATTGGTGATTCCTGGGAGTTTTCTCCCTGTGGATTCCTGGAGCTGCAGGAGCACAAAGGCGAGGTCAGGAGAGGATTGGGATGCTCAGGGTGTTCAGGATCATGGTCCCCATCTTCTCCCAGATCCCTTTCCACATCTCCCAGATCCCAGTATGGGAATAGCCCTGGTCCTGTCAGTGTGACCCCATTCCCAGTGGGATCCCGGTATGGGGATAGCTCTGATCCTGTGGATGTGACCCCATTCCCACAGGGATCCCAGTGCTGGGATAGCCCTGGTCCCTCCTGCACGCTGGTGACACCTGCACCCAGGTCCCTCCTGCACGCCTGAGCATCCTCAGGGCTGCAGGACCTGCATCGTCCCCAAGGATTCCTGCTCAGGGGATGCACAGGAGTGGACACTGTGCTCCAGTCCCTTCCTGGGGGATTTGGGAGGCTCCAGGGAGAGCTGGGAGAGGAGACAGAGGGTGCAGGGCACCCACATTTCCCCCTGCTCACCCACATTTCCTTTGCACACCGGAGCATCCTCAGGGATGCAAGACCTGCATCGTCCCCAAGGATTCGTGCCCAGGGGACACCCAGGAGTTCAGACTCTGCTCCAATCCCTTCCTGGGGGGTTCAGGAGGATCCAGAGAGAGCTGGGAGGGGGTGCAGGGCACCCACTGGGGTCTGCATACCCATGGCCCCTCCCTGCAAACCCACATTTCCTTTGCACACCTGAGCATCCTCAGGGATTCAGGATCTGCATCATCCCCTGGTATCCGTACTCGGGGGACACCCAGGAGTTCAGACTCGGCTCCAATCTCTTCCTGGGGTGTTTGGGAGGCTCCAGAGAGAGCTGGGAGAGGAGACAGAGGGTGCAGGGCACCCACATCCCCCCCTGCTTACCCACATTTCCTTTGCACACCGGAGCATCCTCAGGGGTGCAGGACCTGCATTGTCCCCAAGGATTCGTGCCCAGGGGACACCCAGGAGTTCAGACTCTGCTCCAATCCCTTCCTGGGGGGTTCAGGAGGATCCAGAGAGAGCTGGGAGGGGGTGCAGGGCACCCACATCCCTCCCTGCACACCCACATTTCCTTTGCACACCCACATTTCCTTTGCACACCCACATTTCCTTTGCACACCCACATTTCCCCGCACACCCCCGTGCGCGGGGGCTCAGCCGAGCTGCAGCCCCGTTTCCCTAGGAAACCAAGCAGAGCCCAAAATCCCGCAGGGAAGCGCTGGAGGGGCTCCCGGAGGAGGCTGGGAGAGCTCTGCCCCTCGCTGTCCCAGCGCTGCTGCGGGGACACCGCGACAGTGACAGCGTGGTGGCACTCGGGGGGGTGTGGGAATCCTGTGGTGGCACTCGGCGACGTGCTGCTGGCACATTGGGGGGGTTGGAAAGGGGCATTTGGGGGGTTGGAAAGGGGCATTTGGGGCTGTGCCCACCCATGATGACCCAGAGGATGCCCTCCTGATGCACAAGGATTTTGGGGGCTGTCCCTGCGACCCCGAGCCTGAATTCCTGCTCCCATTTTCCTGGGAATGCCCCTGGATGAGGGGGAGGAAGGAGCGCCTTGTTCTGGGATTGATAATTGGGAAACAGAGAGGGAAGAGCCTCTCGAGGGTGGCAGGGTCACACCTTCACCCTCCGTGCCTCCTCCTCCTCTTCCTCCTCCTCCTCCTCCTCCCTCCTCCTCCTCCTCCCCGGGCCATTCGCACGCTGCCAAGCGAGGATGCATTTACCGCGGCTTGCACGCTCCGAAAGTTGCTCCTCTCCCCCTCCAGGCAATTAAAGGCAAGCTATTTCTCCTCAATCAGGGCGTATTTGAATATGGAAATGATTTTTAATTACTCAGAGTCAATATCATTTTATCACCCAAATGTGTTTGAACGAGGCCCGCCCGTATTTGCAGGGTGTCTAACAAGCGGAATGCAAATTCCCCTTTACTCCTCGCATTCTCCGCGTCCCGCTGAGCCTCACCGAGGTGCTGCCCTTTGGAAATTCATCCCCAGGCTGCTGACGGGACAGGGAATCCCGGTTAACCCCTGCCCCGATGGGACAATCCAAAGGAAGGGACATGGGGACATCAAATCGTGGCCATCGCCCCGAACATGGCCGGGGTCAGCTCCGTGCGGAGCCGGTGACAGCTCGGCAGCCTCAGATCCCCGGCCGTTGTCTGCTGATTAATTTGCTAATTATGTTCTGCTTTAATCCCAGGGCCTGGCGGCGGTGTGGAAATGTCAGGCACTTGTTTGTGCCCCGGGTTGCTGGCGGAGTGACAAAGGCGGCGTGCCGCAGGTGTCACCTGGCTTGGAGCGCTGCCTCTGCCACCTCCCGCTGTCCCCGTGCCTCAGTTTCCCCCACAGGAGCTGGGAATACCTGGATCCACCCCCCTGCCGGCTTTGGGGTCTCAGTGACAACCTCAGTGCCAGCTATCACCGGTGCTGGGCACGTCCCTGTCCTCACTGCCGTGGCTTTGTGCAGGATGTCACTGCTCAAAGCTGGCCCTGAATGTCGCCCCTGGAGCCACAGAGGGATTTGGGGCTATTCCAGATTCCACACCCAAAAGGGGACTGGGCCTGGCTGCTGTTCCTGTATCTCTGTGGGGCTGTCACCAGTGCTGTCCCTGTCCCCACTGCTGTGGCTTTGTGCAGTATTGGCACTGCTCAAAGCTGGCCCTGAATGTCCCCTCTGGGGCTATTCCAGATCCACACCCAAAGGGGATTTGGCCTGGCTGCTGTCTCTGTGGGGTTGTCACTAAGGTGACCAGAGCAGCTTCCCTTGGCTCCCAGTGTCCCCATTTAGGTCCTCTCCATCTCCAGCCCCCTGGGGAGACGCCACCTCCTCCTTAACAAGGTGACAAAGGACGTGGCTGAGCGCTTTCCCAACATCCAACCCCTGGGTTTTTCCTGCTGTGCAAAAACCCATCAGGTGTCGGGGTTGAGCTCCTTGCTGGCAGGCTGAGCAGCCGCTGCAGCCGGGCTTTCTGCAGCCCTCATGTTTATTAATCGCCATGAATATTTATGCAAAGTTCCTCCAGCTTCTGCAGCTCGAATGCAGGCGTGATCTGCCGGGCTGGGCAGTGAGATGGCTCCACTGCAAAAGGGGCTGAGGGTGGCATTGCTCTGGTGTAAAAGGGGCTGAGGGTGGCATTGCTCCTTGCCAGGCTGCTCTGGACCAGGGAGGATCGCCCAGGAAGCAGCTGGAGGTGAAAATCCCACTGGTGTTGTGCTCATCTCTCAGTCCTACAGGCCCAGCAGGGAGGTCAGCATTTTATCTGGCAAAAATTCCTCCAATTTTTCCCCAAAATTCTCCCTAGCGTGCCCAGCTGGCACCTCAGGTCCTTCCTGCTGCCCTGCGCCCCGGCATCACCTGGCACAGATGGGCAAGGACCAGCCCTGATCCATCCCTGACCTACAGGCCCAGCAGGGAGGTCAGTGCCTTATCTGGCAGAAATTCCTCCAATTTTTCCCCAAAATTCTCCCCAGCGTGCCCAGCTGGCACCTCAGGTCCTTCCTGCTGCCCTGTGCCACGGCATCACCTGGCACAGATGGGCAAGGACCATCCCTGATCCATTCCCAACCTACAGGCCCAGCAGGGAGGTCAGTGCCTTATCCAGCAGAAATTCCTCCAATTTTACCCCAAAACTCTCCCCAGCCTGGCCCTTCCTGGTGCTCTGCCCTGTGCCACAGCATCACCTGACACAGATGGGCAAGGACCATCCCTGATCCACCCCTGACTGCATCCCTGAAGAGCCTGGGAACACCAAGATGGAGATGCTGAGCTGAAATCCATCAAACTGGGCACAGCAACACATCCAGAGGCCCAGGAGCCACTTGGGAAAGGTTTTTGGCTGTGCCCACGGTCTGGAACCACTTGGAAAGGGCTTGGGAAGTCTGGAACAACCACAAAGTGAAATTTATTCCACGGCTTGTCCTTCCTGCTGCCCTGCCTTGTGGCACAGCATCACCTGGCACAGATGGGCAAGGAGCAGCCCTGATCCATCCCTGACTGCATCCCTGAAGAGCTTGGAAACACCAAGATGGGGATGCTGAGCTGAAATCCATCAAACTGGGCACAGCAACACATCCAGAGGCCCAGGAGCCACTTGGGAAAGGTTTTTGGCTGTGCCCACGGTCTGGAACCACTTGGAAAGGGCTTGGGAAGTCTGGAACAACCACAAAGTGAAATTTATTCCACGGCTTGTCCTTCCTGCTGCCCTGCCCTGTGGCACAGCATCACCTGGCACCGATGGGCAAGGAGCAGCCCTGATCCATCCCTGACTGCATCCCTGAAGAGCTTGGGAACACCAAGATGGGGATGCTGAGCAGAAATCCATCAAACTGGGCGCAGCAACACATCCAGAGGCCCAGGAGCCACTTGGGAAAGGTTTTTGGCTGTGCCCACGGTCTGGAACCACTTGGGAAGGGCTTTTGGCTGTGCCCACGGTTTGGAACAGCCACAAAGTGAAATTTATTCCACAGCTTGTCCTTTGTTTCTCATCACCTCGCTCCTATTTCCTGGGCTTTTCTCCCCTGACACCACTGGGAGAAAACTCCACATGAAGGTCCCTGGGCAGGGCAGGTCCCTCCATCGCCGTGAGGGCTCCCATCAGAGCGGATTAAATTATCCTGCAGCCCCAAACTCGCCTGTTTACGGCTGGTTTTGTTTTCCCTCTGGAGCAATTCGCCGCCGAGTTTACGGGAAGCGATTCCGACAAGCGCCTGTCGTTACCGGCTGCTCGGGGGCCGCATCCCCTCCCTCCTCACCCCCGTTTTGGAGCCGAGGTGTTCCTGATGAACCTTTCTGAACATCCACAAGCTCAGGGGAGACAATCCCTGGGGATGGAGCCCGGAGAGAGCGGGATGAGCATCCCCAGGAGCTGCGCTCAACTCTTCCCCGAATCCTCACCGGGCACAGAGCAGCTGCCACCTCGGCGGCTCTGCCTGGCCCTGATTTCTGTGCCAAATGAAGGGGAAACGAGAGCTCTGCGCTGAAAGCAGCAGCAGCGCCGGGTGCCTGGGGAGCCCCTGCCCTGCTCGGCTGTCCCGGTGTGCGCGGTCCCCGCTAATGACAGTGGTGGCACCGGGGGAACCTCGTGTCACAGCCTGGCGGGGTTGTTGTGGCCTTAATGGACGGCTCTGATTGCCAGCGAGCCGGAAAGGCCCGGTGTCACCACCTCGGTGCTGCTCTAATTACACCCTGCCAGGAGCTCTGCTCAGCCCAGCATCTCAATCTCAATCCTTCAGGCCCCAATCGCTGTTTTCCCACATCCCAGCAGCTCAGTGATGAGGAGGAGGATGAAGGCTCACACCCCTCACCCTGGAGGGGTCTCCAGCGCTTTTCCAAGCTGTTCCTGGGGGGCTGGATGGGATGAGCATCCTCCTGTTGAGGATTTGGTGGCAGCGGCGGTGCCGGGGGAGGTTTGCAGGGATGCAGCAGCAGCAGCACAAGCAGCTCCCGAGAGCAGCACCCAGTTGTCCTGGTAACAGTGGGTGCCTCCCGCTCCCACAGCTCTGCCCCCCCAGAGATGGAGCCCCCCCAGATCCTCTTTGCCCTCCTGGGGCTGAGGGGGCTTGGCAGGGAGGGGATGGGAGGACGGGAATGATTCCCGGGCTGGACAGGGGATGGTGGCCTTGTGGGACAGGGTGACACGAGCCAGGATGTGCCACAGCTTTGGGGGAGTCCCCATGGGCATCGCATCCATCCTGCACCACAACCTGTGTTGCATCCACTGTTGCATCCAGTATTGCATCCTGCATCCCACACTGCATCTCGTGCTGCATTCTGCAGTGCATCCCATGTTGCAGCCTGCATCCCACAGCAATCCCCCATCAAACCCATGTTGCATCCTGCATCCCACAGCAATCCCACATTGCATCCTGCATCCCATGTTGCATCTCGTGTTGCATTCTGCAGTGCATCCCATGTTGCATCTTGCATCCCACGGCAATCCCACATTGCATCCTGCATCCCGTATCAATCCCACATTGCATCCTGCATCCCACAGCAATCCCACATTGCATCCTGCATTGCATCCCACAGCAATCCCACATTGCATCCTGCATCCCCCATCAATCCCACACCAATCCCACATTGCATCCTGCATCCCCCATCAATCCCACACCAATCCCCCATCAATCCCACACCAATCCCACACCGTGTCCTGCACTCCTCTCAGGGCAGTCCAGGAGATCCCTTTGGACATCCCCAATTCCCTCATCCACCCTGGGCTGCTTGGCTGAGGCAGCAAACACCTCATGGGAAGCCGGGAATGGCCCATGGAGCTGTGGGTTTGGGGTTGTTCATGCACAGAGCTGTGCTGAGCTGTATTTACAGAGCCAGGGCTGGGAATATCCTGCAGCTCCAGCAGAGCTAATGCTGCTTTTCTCCTCGGGATAAGGACCAGCCTGAAAAGCTGGTTTGCTTTCTCCCAGCTTTGACCTGCAGGGCACGAGTGTCTGTCTGGGGACGCTGGGTCAGGCACCCAGGGACTGCAGGGAAGCGCTGGGAATAGGGAATGCCAGGAAGGGAAGGAGCTGAGCTGTGTGAAGCTCAGGGGTGGATGAGATCCTGCACTTCCAGCAGCACTGAGCTGGATCAGAGCCGGTGCTGAGCCACAAAGTGCTGAGCAGTTGTCCTGGAGCTGCATCATGTCTGTCCATCCACAGTGTCCGGCGTGGATGGAGGGGACAGGGGACAGCTGTGGGCAGCCCCAGGCTGAGAGTAGCATTGGTATAGGAATGCCAGGAAGGGAAGGAGCTGAGCTGCATGAAGCTCTGGACTGGATGAGATCCTGCACTTCCAGCAGCACCAGGCACAGATCCCCAGGGTGCAGAGCAGTTGTCCTGGAGTTGCATCCTGGACTTTCTATCCATGGTGTCCAGCGTGGATGGAGGGGACAGGGGCCAGCTGTGAGCTGAGACAGCTGAGAGCAGCGCTGGGCTGAGAGCAGCGCTGGCAGCAGCAGCGCTGGGCAGGATGTGTCCGGCAGAGGTGGACAGGCAGCAGAGGGAATGTGCTGCATTTCCAGCTGCACTGCTCCCGCTGCAGCGTGGCAGCCAGGCCCTGCTGCATCCTGCTGAGCTCCTCCTGCACGCCTGGGGCTCGGGGGCCCTGACACCCCATCCCCTGCCAGTCAGAGCAGGATCCCAGCTGCAGTGGAGCGGCTCAGTCGCCCACAGACCACCAAATCCTCAAGTTTATCCTGCCTGTGCTTCCTCTCTGGGTGTGAAACCGCAGCTCTGCAGCCCCCCGAGGTCCTGGGGGTCTGGCAGGCTGCGTGTCACCCCCACACGTGCCATGTTTGTGGTTGTGACAGCCCCGTTCGTCAGCATCCCTGCAGAACTCCCCGAGGCCTGCACACGTGTGGGGACACACACGGGACACACACATGGGACACACACACACACAGCCCCGTGTGCTTTGCACACGCGTGTGCACGGCAGAGCGTTCACACCCCCCCAGCTGTGCACACGCAGCCACAACCCCCCCGTGCCCGTGTGCCACTCCACGCGTGTGACACGGCTGGGATGGGGGGGTGGGGACACGCCACCCCCCCCGTGTGCGTGTGCACCGCTCCCCTCTGCCCCCCCAGCGCTGCAACGGCAACAGCGGCAGGAGCAGAACCCGGGGTCACCTCCCCCTGCACACACACGGCGGGGGCGGCGGAGCGGGGACGGGGAGGGAGCAGGGGGGGTCCCCGCCGTGCCCGGTTCTGTCACACACCCGGTGCTGTCACACACCCGGTGCCCGGTGCTGTCACACACCCGGTGCTCGGTGTGTCACACACTGTGCCCGGTGTGTCACACACCCGGTGCTGTCACACACCCGGTGCCCGGTTCTGTCACACACCGCCCCGCTCCCGGCGCATGCAGCACGTGCCCGAGCGGCGCGCGCCGCCGCCGCCCCCGCG
>JAWWEX010000094.1:4840809-4852944 GCA_035583215.1 Arremon brunneinucha | reverse complement strand
TTCTTTTCTTTTCTTTTCTTTTCTTTTCTTTTCTTTTCTTTTCTTTTCTTTTCTTTTCTTTTCTTTTATTTTCTTTTATTTTCTTTTCTTTTCTTTTCTTTTCTTTTCTTTTCTTTTCTTTTTTTTCTCTTTTCTCTTTTCTTTTTTTTTCTTTTCTTTTTTCTTTCTTTTCTTTTCTTGTTGCAGTTCTTTTGAGTCAATTCCCCTTCCAGACCGATTCACAAACCATGATACCCATGTGTTTCATTAACATAACATTATTAGTAGTAATTTTTAGGCGCTAGGAATTCTAAAATGTTTGAAATTAAGGTGCAAACACGCCTAGAACAGAGGGAACAACTGGAAATTCAATAGTTCCAGGGGAATTTCAAGTAGTCAAACAGACCCCACTAGTGTGTGGGGAGAATATTTTGGACAGACGGCGCTCAGGGCCAAACAGGTTTTCTTTTCCTAGCAAATTTCTGTGTCACCAAGAAGGGTCAGCCTGTCACAGGATATCCTTCCCCAGGGGCGGGGACTGCGACCTGGCGTCTCGGGCCACTGTTGGCTCGCCGGTGTGAGGGGATAAAACCAAGGAAGCGGGTGCGATCCAGCACAAGTTGAAACTGGCAAAACTTCAACTGTCTGCAGTGGGATCGGGCTCCGAGCCGGTTCCCTCTTGTCACGCTCGAACGCCGGCTCTTCGCCCGTGAGCTGGGGGCAGACCGCCGTGCCTCTATAGCAGGAAATTTACCTGTAAGAGATTTCTTTCCTTTTCTTCCCTTGTCTTGCCGCCGAAAAACTTTTGGATACTTTTATCAGTTTGGGGAGAGGGAGCGAAAACTTACGCTACAAGCACACGTTTCTTAACCAATGTGAAAGGCGAGTTTTCAACTAGCAGCACCAGCAGAAGCAAATAGATGGATTGGCTTTAATGAGCATTGGGCAGACAGGGTACGGCAGCAATCACTCACAAACCAGCCAGGATTCATCAGCCCAGCACGTAAATCTCTGACTTCTGATCTCTAACTTCTGATCCCTCTGCACAGACTTCTCGTCTATTGGAAGGTTCTTTTCAGTAAAGTGCTTTTCCCGAATAACTTTTTAACTATTTTCCTGTTGTCTTCCCCCACTTCCCCCAACCTCTTTCACTCTCCATCTTCCCCCTTTTCCCCGCAGGTTTTTGCGATCACGTTCACGTGGAAGAAACGCCAAGCAAACACGTACAAAATAGTGGTGTCTGTGAGCAGTGAAAGGTGATGTGAAAAGCACAATCTACGAATCGCCGGGCTGTTTTTATTTTAATGAGAAACCAGGAAATTCGGACACTCACACAGAGTTTGAGAGGCCAGATCATGCTTCAGTCCCTTCTAAGGTACTACAGGATGGGTTATAAAAGTGTGAAGGGGAAGCGCAAGCGATCGTTAGTTAAAGGAACCCTTCGCCGTCAATGCCGTTGTCATTTGAATTCCCACTACTTAATCGAAATATTTAACGTTTACTCTTTAAGCAGCAAGCATTACATGTCGTGGGGCCCCGGAGCTCGCCAGGGTCTGAGGTAACCACTTTGCCTACCCCGTTCACAGCAAGATCTACAGGACGGTGGAGCAGCGGATTCCTGTCTCTCGTGGAAGAGGGAGAAGCAGACTTCCGCAGGGATTGTATCCTTCTGCTCTCCCTATTCGCCGGCCGACTGCAGCACCTCTCCTCTCGGAGCTCGGGTTTCGCGGGGCCTCCGGGGTGACTGCCCCGGGACAGGGGCTCGGCGGGGAGCGCAGGCTGCACGGCACCCCGTGCCTCGGGCTGGCGGGGTGGCGGGAGAACTTCGTTCTCTGCCCTTTTCTCCGAGCCAGCCCCTTCGGCCCCGGCTGTGGTTTTTCACATCGCCTCTCCGCTACTAATGACATTTAACGACGATAAAAGATCTTACCTGCGACCTGGCTCTCAAATAATCTGATAGTACACGATATAAACACAGACACCAGCAGGGGTATAGTCATGAGATCGATCGGGTTTCTGCAAGCATGGGCCGGATTCCCCCGTCCTCTCCCCCGGGAGCTTGGAGGCCTCTCTCCCCCGCGAGCCCCTGCGCTTTAGGAGTGCACCAGGACGGAGTGGAGGGAGCTCTTGCCCTCGGGGTTGTTGCTCGCGGTCTGTTCCAGCAGCGATACAGCAGCCGGGGAAGTGGCGGGGCAGATCTGCGAGTCGGCGACCGTGAGGGCAGGGATGGCCGAGGCAGCGGGCAGCGACGGCGCCGGCTTGATGGGCACCGGGACGGCGGGCATGGTCTGTGCGGGCGGGTGGCAGAGCGCCTTCACGGGCATGCCGAAGGGTCCGTAGTCGGGGGACACGGGCACACCGGCCACGGAGTCCACCATCCCCACGTGCGGCCACACGGAGCTCACCACGCTGCTGAGCTGGCTGGGCACCGGGTAGCCCAGGTGGTGCATCACCGAGGCCAGCGGAAGCCCGCCGGCCTGCAGCACACCCTTGTAATCTCTGCCGATGATGTTTTCGATGGCGAAAGGATGCTTGAAGCCCGAAGGCTGGCTGCTCCCGTAGGGCGAGAACTGCGGCAGCCTTCCCACCGCGGCGGCGGCGGCCGCAGCCGCGCAGCGGCACCGGCGGCGCAGCGGGGGCGGCAGCTCGCCGGCGATGCGGGCTGCGGCGGCCGGTGCCGCCGCTTGGCAGAGCCCCGGTTCCACCGGGGGGACCCCCGCGGCTCCCACCCCATCTTTGCTGCCCCGGCGGCCGCGGGGCTGCGGGAACGGGAGTTGCGGCCGCGCGGGTGCCCCGTGCCCGGTGCTCGGCGCGGGCAGCGGCGTCCCCGAGGCGGCCCCGGCCCTGCCGGGAAGTTGCGCGGGGCTGCGGCGGCGCGGAGGGCTCGGCAGCGGGGCTGGCGGAGAGCCGCGGCGTGCCCGGGGCTGCCGCTCCTTCCCCCGGTACTGCCGGTCCTTCCCCCGGGGCTGCCGCTCCGCCGGTTCTCCGGGGCTGCCGCTCCTTCCCTCGGGGTGCCGCTCCCCCGTTCTCCCGGGGCTCCCGATCTCCTCCTCCCGCTCTGGCGCTCCCCCCTCCCCGCTGGTTGCCGTTTCTCCGGTTCTCCCCTCGGCTTTGCCGTTTCCCCGATGCCCCTCAGGACCCCCGTGCCCCCCTCGAGGCGCCGTTTCCTCCCTCCCGTTAAACCGTGCCCGGCTCCGGCCGCCCCACGGCGGAGGGGCTGCACGCGTGTCCGCGGGCACATGTGTGTTCCCGGGCACACGTGTGGCACCGCGGCTCGTGTCGCACAGCAAGGCCACGGGTGGGTGCAGGGCTCCCTGCTGGCATCCTCGCTGTGGGCACACGCGTGGATTGTGCCAGCCTGGCCAGCGTGGGTTTGTCACCCCTCGGGCAGAGCCCTGGGGGCTGCGTGGGTGAAGCCTCGGTCGTGGGTGGGTTCGTGGGTGGGTGGGTTCGTGGGTGGGTGGGTTCGTGGGTGGCTCCTCAGCCCTCCCCTGCGCGCCGGGGCTTTGTTCGGTGCCAGCGTGGGGTGCCACGGGGCCCGTGGGCGTGCGGGAGGGCACACGTGGGCACACGGCGTGTGCCACCGCGGGCACGTGCGGCGCGCAGGTGGCAGCTTGGGGGGACCCGCAGCTCTTTCCGGGGGGACCTGCGAGCCCTGGCAGCGGTGGCACGGAGCGGTGCCAGGTGCGCCTCCCGCGTGTGTCACTTGTTGAGGACGGGGGAGGTTTTTGCGCAGCCGGCGCTGGGGAGGGGGGGACTGGCGGCAGCGCGGCGTGTGAACAACCCTTCCCTTTTCTAGGTCATGGCACCGCTGGCTGCGCTGGCCGCCGCCTGGCAGCCGGGGCCGCCGGTGACGCGGGGAGGTGGCCCCGGGGTGGCCGGCCCGGGGGTTCAGCGCGGGGCACACGTGGAGCGGGTGGCATGGGGCTGGCTCTGAGCTGTGCCACAGGGGTTGTCCCCAGGGCTTGGGGACAGCGCTGTCCCTCCTTTGAAGGCCGTGCCGAGCTGAGGGGGGTCGTGGGGAGGCTCCGTGGGCTCGCATGGGGAGGAGCGGGGTGGCGCAGCTGTTGTCGCTGTCGCCGTCGCTGTCACCTGGCAGGGAGGGTCTGCTCCCCGCTCCCAGCAGGGCTCCTTGGTGATGCCACGGTGGCACTGCATGTGGGGCTGGCCGTGTGGCAGTGCCAGCCCTGCCGTGCCAGAGCACGGAGCCTGGCAGCAGCTCCTCTGCCAGGCCTGTCAAGCCTTGCCACCGGCCCCAGCTCTGATCCAAGGAGCCAGGATCCTACAAATTCGGGATGTGCTGGAGAGAAAACGGGCACGGAGCGGGCACAGCAGGATCTCACCCTCCAGCTGGGAGCCGCGTGGCAGAGGGGCTCCAGAGCTGGCTGGGACACGCTGCCAGCTCTCTCCAGCTCCTTCTGCTTCTTCTCAACAACTCCAAGGACCTTTGGCAGTGGAATTTTCTGCCTGGAGTCGCTCCCTGCCATGCTGAGGGTGGCACTGGGGATGCTCGGCTCTGCCTGCTGGTGCAGAGCCCTGCCCTGGCACCAAGCTCGCCGCTGTGGGATCAGTTGGGATTTCCTCCAGCCAGGGTGTCCCCATTGCTGCCACATCCCCCCATCCCACGGGGATTTTCAGATGGGATGGGAGCTGCAGGATGGATTCCCCATTCCCTGGAGGAAGATGTTGCTCCAGCCCTGTGCTGCTGTGATGCCTCCACATGGATGCTTCTCCATGGGAATTTGGACTGAGGCCCTGCAAACTCATTTCCTACCACGGGCCCCTCCTCTAATGGGGACAAGGCTGGCTTGGAGCCACCTGGCTCGGTTGCCAAATGTCAGAAGCTCTTCAGCTCCTCCCTGCTCACGAGGACCATCGTGTCCCCCCTGTGCTGCTCCTGCCTGTTCCTTCTTGATGTCCTCCAAGAACAGGATGGAGCCAGGCCCCTTCTCTCCCTGGAGCACCTCAGAAGCTCATGGTGGGGATGGATCTGGATGAGATAACGGGTATAAAAAAAATCCCCTTTTGGGGTGAGAACAGAACCCCTCTTTGGAGCCTTCCTGGGTCTCCAGAATGGAGCTGATGGAAAAGAGCGACTCACATCCCAAAGATGTGGAAGAAACTCCTTGGAAGAGGCTGTGGGAGCACTGTGGCTGCTGCAGCCCCTGAAGCTGAGGGGGTTTTGCCTCCAGGGACCCCCCCCAGCTGTGCAGGGCCGGGAGGGGAGGCAGCACCCACCATTCCCTGGCACAGCAAATCCCTAATCCCGGCGGAGATTTCTCTGTGCTGTCTCCCGGCCTTGCTTTTTGGAGTGGAGTTTTACCAACAACAGTTAAGGAAAATAAATAAAGAGGCCTGTGCCTGCCAGTGCTCGCGAGGCCGCGCCAGGGATTGGCAGAGCGGCACCATTAATTACAGCCCGGCACCGCTGCCAGCCTGCCGGCTCCAGGAGCGGCCGTGGCAGCACGCCGGGGAGCCACAGGGACAAGGGAGACGTGGAATCATGGAAGGGAGGGGAAACGTGCTCCTGGATGCCGAGGGAATTGTGCCAGGGTGGGTGGAAGCAGCTGGGAGAGCGCTGTGCCCGCTGGGTGTCTGTGTGCGCACACGCGTGTGCAAGCGTGTGCCAAGCAGGAATGCGTGTTTTTGGGGGGATTGCAGAGGGGTTTTACCCGGGAGTGGTGCTGGTGTGTTGGTGGAAGGGCTGGGAATGCTCAGGAGGAGCTTTGGGGCAGCTTTGGAGTCTCAGGATGCCTTTGAATACCGGGGGTTGGAGGGCAGTGGGAATTTGTGGCGTTGCCTTTGTCACTGTCACCTCTGGGTGGGCACAGATGGCATCCCATGGGATGGAGCCCCCTGCCAGAGTGGGTGGAAGCAGCTGGGTGTCTGTGTGTGCACACGCGTGTGCAAGCGTGTGCCGAGCAGGGATCTGTGTTTTCGGGGGGATTGCAGAGGGGTTTTACCCGGGAGTGGTGCTGGTGTGTTGGTGGAAGGGCTGGGAATGCTCAGGAGGAGCTTTGGGGCAGCTTTGGATTCCCTGGATGCCTTTGAATCCCAGGGGTTGGAGGGCAGTGGGAATTTGTGGCGTTGCCTTTGTCACTGACACCTCTGGGTGGGCACAGATGGCATCCCATGGGATGGAGCCCCCTGCCAGAGTGGGTGGAAGCAGTTGGGTGTCTGTGTGCGCACACGCGTGTGCAAGCGTGTGCTGAGCAGGGATCCGTGTTTTCGGGGGGATTGCAGAGCATTTTTACTCAGGAATGGTGCTGATGTGTTGGTGGAAGGGCTGGGAACGCTCAGGAGGTGCTTTGGGGCAGCTTTGGAGTTTTCAGACGCCTTTGAATCCCGGGAGTAGGGGGAATTGCTCGTTGCGGTGCTGCCTTTGTCACTGTCACCACTGGGTGGGCACAGATGGCATCTCATGGGATGGACCCTCATGGCTTTGCCGTTCCTGTTCCTTTTGGCAGGGAAATGAGGCTGTTCCAGGCCGGATCAACCACCCAGGATGCCCCAGCCCTTCCTCACTTTTTATTCCTTTATCCTAAGCCATGTTCATGTCAGGAATTTTCTTGGACCAGATCTTTTTTCCCCATGGTTTTGTATTTTTTACAGCCTGTTAAAAGAACCGTTGGGTTAAAAACCACATCCCTCCACCCCCAAATCTCCTTTAATCGTTTCTCAGATTATTGATGCTTTAGTGCTGCCCATTTACCACTTTTTTGGGGACTCGCTGGTTGTCCCCGGCTTTTCCTGATCACGATCTGAGCTCCTGCCGTGCCGGGATGATGGAGCTGGACCGGGATCCAGCCAAAATCCAGGCAAAACATCCTCGGGGAAACAACCTGTTTGTGCACGGGGAGCAGTGCCGTGCCGTGGCCGGGCAGAGCCGAGCCGCGCTCTGATCCTGCTTTTCCAGGAGCGAAATTCCAGCAGCGATGCGAGGCAGGGATGGAGAGAGAGCGGCGAGTCCGAGCTGTCGCTTCCGCCCGCCCGGCCGCTTTCCCAGAGCTCTGTGATGGCTCTTTAAAAGCTTTAATTAAAGCTCTAAACCCACCCCCTTCCCTGCGCCCGGGCGGCAACAAAGGCAGATGGAAGGGGCTGGAGCGTGCCAGGCTGTGCCCGCCGCGCTCCGGGTGGCATCGCTGTGCCCGCCGTGCTCCGGGTGGCATCGCTGTCCCCAGGGAGCACCGGCGGGGCGCAGGGGGGGTCCCCGGGTGGTTCAGGGGGTTCATCCCGCATGGATCGAGGCGGTTCGGGGGGCAGCGGGGGTGATGCCAGCGCGGCCGTGCCCTGGCACCGCGGCCGGGCTGGGCTGCCCCGAGCCGGGCAGCGCAGACGGTGACGCCGCAGGGCTCCGTGTCCCCGCCGTGCTGATGGCGGAGGGTGATGGTGACCCCTGGGCAGCTCCAGCCGGGTGACTCCGTGGCACAGATGTTCAAAATCTCCTCGGCCCCTTCGCAGATCAGTGAAATATTTTCACTGCAGCAGCTGCAGGGAGCGGGGCTGGTGCCGAGCGAGCTCCGGTGCAGCTCCGGTGCAGCCCCGGCCGTGGCTCCGCTCGGGCAGCCGCAACACGCAGGAGGTTTTGGGGCTGGGAGGAAGCTCCGCATATCCCAGAACAGCTGGATCATGCGTGCCTGGAGAGGTGAGGAGTGGGCTGTGTGCATCCCCGAGGATGGATGGATGGATGGATGGATGGATGGATGGATGGATGGATGGATGGATGGATGGATGGATGGATGGACGAATGGATGGATGGAGGGATGGATGGTGCTGCCGGAGCGTCCTCCCTGCTCGCTGCTGCTGCTGGGCGAGGGAAGCAAGCACCATCTTGTGTCCCTGCCAGGCTGCGGGAGCCCCGGGAGCTCGCTGCAGAGCAGCAGCGTGTCCCTGCCTGACCTCCTCCTCCTCCTCTCCCTCCTCCTCCTCCTCTCCCTCCTCGTCCTCCTCTCCCTCCTCGTCCTCCTCCTCTCCCGGCTCTCCGAGGGGGCTGCGACTCTCGGGGGGGGGACCCCAGGTTCTCCAGCAGCACCGATGGGGGATGCCCCTCTCCGGCTGCACTTGGAATTCGGTGCTTTTGGGTCTCTCCTGTTGCGTTTCTCTGGCTAGAGATCAGAAGAACCGGAGGGTTTTAATCCGGGAAAATGGAGTTTTCTTTCATCCCTGTTTGCATCGGGGAGATCCAGCCCGCTCTGCTCCATCCCAGCCCCTCTCCCCGTGCCCTGGAGGGGGGAACGCCTGCACCGAGCTCCCTCCGTGCTGCCGGAGCCAGCGCCAGCCTGTTGCATGAGAATCGGGATATTTTTAGCTCTTTAATGTCCCCGGAGTGGCTCCAGGGCAGGCTCGGCCAAGTGTCCCTCCCGACGAGCCGGGGGATGCCCCAGTATCAGCACCTCGGGCAGGGATGGCTCCGGAGCAGGATTTGCTGTTTGAGGGCGATTTGGGAGCAGGATTTGGTGTTTGAGGATGTTTGGGGAGCGGGATTCGGTGTTTGAGGGCAGTTTGGGAGCAGGATTCGGTGTTTGAGGGTGTTTGGGGAGCAGGATTTGGTGTTTGAGGCTGTTTGGAGAGCAGGATTTGGTGTTTGAGGGTGTTTTGGAAGCAGGATTTGCTGTTTGGGGAGCAGGATTTGCTGTTTGAGGTCGTTTAGGGAGCAGGATTTGGTGTTTGAGGGTGTTTGGGGAGCAGAATTTGCTGTTTGAAGGTGTTTAAGGAGCAGGATTCGGTGTTTGAGGGCGGTTTTGGAGCAGGATTTGCTGTTTGAGGGCGTTTTGGGAGCAGGATTTGGTGTTTGAGGGCGTTTTGGAGCATCATTTGCTGTTTGAGGGCGGTTTTGGAGCGGCATTTGCTGTTTGAGGGTGAGCAGGAGCATCCCCCGTGCCGTGCCAACGCTCGGCATCCCCAGCACACGGCTGGGCGGAGACCTCGGCGATTTTGGAATCAACCTCAGCCATGGCATCTGGCCCTGTGGCCACATCCCGGATGTCCCCTGATGTCCCCAGGGCTGTCCCTTTGCCCCGGGCACGGGCTGAGTGATGCTGCCACGTGCCCGGCGGCCTCGGCCTCTGTAGAGCCGCGCTCCGGGCTCGCTTAATAAGGCCACGGCGTGCATTATTTTATTAATGAGGTATTAAAAAGCTGTTCATGGCCATGCTCTGCATTCCCAGAGAGGCATCCAAGAAATCTGCGCTGAGCAGCGACTGCTCACCCTGTGCTTGGTTCTTAGGATAGATGTGGGGACACCACGCTGCTGGGGTGTCACTGTGCACCCCCAGCACGTCACCACGAGCTGCCAGCCTGTCCCCACCATGCTCCAGGATGAGTTCCAAGAGCTTTTGTAGCTCTGTCTGAAGCTGTTTGGTGGTTCCATGACCAGGCTGTGCTTGGGATGAGCCAAGAGTGGGGGGATCATTGCAGTGGGGACCTGCGGGGTTGGGATTTTGCTCTCATGGTTTTGGGGTGAATTGCTCACTCTGTGCTGCACTGTCCCCAACCTGGGCACTCATTGGCACAGTAAGGAGTCCCCTGTAACCCTGCAAGGTGGCAGATGGGGACAAGGACCAGATGGGGACAGGGACCATGTGGGGATAGGGACCAGGTGGGGACAGGGACCAGGTGGGGACATGGGGTAACTGGGATGCTGCTCACACACAGCATCCCTGTTACCCCATGTCACCTGCCGGTTCATGTCCCCACCCGGTCCCTGTCCCCGGGCTCAGGGCAGGGTGCTGACCCCCAGCCCAGCTCCACAGCACCCAAACCTCTTGGTAAGCCTCTGTCCGTGTGTCCATCTGTCTGTCCGCAGGGCAAATGCCATAGGATGACCGCTGCTGGTCCCCTCTTACTGGCTGTGATTTCGTCTGTCCTGTGGCTCACGCGGGGCTTCGACCCGGCTCCCAGCGCCTGCTCCGCCCTGGCCTCCGGCGTCCTCTACGGCTCCTTCTCCCTCAAGGACCTGTTCCCCACCATCTCCTCGGGCTGCTCCTGGACCCTGGAGAACCCCGACCCCACCAAGTACTCGCTCTACCTCCGCTTCAACCGGGAGGAGCAGGTGTGCACCCACTTCTCGCCCATGGTGCTGCCGCTCGACCACTACCTGGCCAACTACACCTGCGACCCCCGGGGCGAGGCCAGCCCTGCGCCCACCCCCCATCACCCAGAGCAGCAGCAGGAGGAGGAGGAGGACGAGGAAGCCGAGCTGGAGCTGTGTGAGGGCACAGGACCCTTCACCTTCCTGCACTTTGACAAGAACTTCGTGCAGCTGTGCCTGGCGGCCGAGCCCGAGGCGGCCCCGCGGCTGCTGGAGCCGCAGGCGCTGGAGTTCCGCTTCGTGGAGGTGCTGCTCATCAACAACAACAACTCCAGCCAGTTCACCTGCAGCGTGCTGTGCCGCTGGCTCGAGGAGTGCCTGCAGGCTCCCGGTGCCCGCCGTTGTGGCTTCACCCACGCCGGCTGCAGCTGCCAGGCCGAGAGCGCCCCGGCGCCCCGGCGCAACGGCACCCGGCCCCCCACGCCCACCCCGGTGCCCGCCGCGCCCGACTGCTGCCCCACCGAGCTGCATCCTGCCAATGCCAACGAGCTGGAGCTGCCCGAGGTGCCCCACGGTGAGTGGGGAGCGGGGATGGGCGCCCTGTGCGGGGATGGGGGTCTCTGGGTGATGCCAGTGCTGGTGGAATGGGTGGGCTCTGCCTGTGTGGGGTACGCGGGGAATGGGGAGGGTGGGAATGGGGCAGGGGGTGGGTCCTGATTGTGTGGGCTCTGTGGGGCTGGAATGTGCCAGGTGGGAAGTGGGAATGGGGCTGGGAATGGTGGAATGGATGGATCCTGGGGCTGGAGGTGCCAGTGGGGCACTGGGAATAGGTCAATGGATGGATCCTGGGGATGGAGGTGCCAGTGGGGCACTGGGCATGGAGCAGGGAATCCATGGGGTGGATGAATCCTGCCTGAGCACACTCCTAGGGCAGGATGGTGCCAACTGGGCACTGTGCATGGAGCAGGGAATCCACGGAATGGATGAATCTTCTCTGAGGCCACTCCCAGGGCAGATGGGAGCTGTGCATGGAGTAGAGAATCCATGGAATGGATGAATCTTGCCTGAGCACACTCCTCAGGGCAGGAGGGACCTGTACGTGGAGTAGAGAATCCATGGGATGGATGAATCTTCTCTGAGCCCACTCCCAGGGCAGGATGGTGCCAATTGCAGGGAATCCATGGGATGGATGAGTCCTGCCTGAGCATGCTCCCTTAGGGCTGGAACTTTCCAGTGGGATGTAGAGCATGGAGCAGGGAATCCATACAAAGTTCAAATCCACGGAGCTGCAACTTGCTCTGCCCTTGCCGTGGCCCAGCCATCCCTGGGAACACCACAGTGACCCCACCATGCCAGGGCTGATGCCAGGGCTGCCCTGGCACATCCCTCATGGCTCCCTGGCGTCACTCACCGCCTCCCTGGCACGGGGCAGGAGCAGGAGCCAACTCGCTCTGCCCCGCTGGAGACGCGGAAAACAATTTGCAGGTAAAATGACCCTTTGCCGTGGCAAATTACCCTTGACTGCTGCAGCCCGGGCGCTTGTTATTCCAGGCAGGATGTCACGGCCGGGCTGTTAACCAGGCGGAATGAGGCCATTTGCTCGTTCCGGGATTGTGGGAACGGCTGAGGATAAAGGAGCCGGCCCCGGGATCCCCACGTTCACAGGGGTCTGAGGATGAGGGAAGAGATGAGGATGTGACTCCGTGTTTCACAAGGCTTGATTTATTATTTTATTATATATATTACATTGAAACTATACTAAAAGAATAGAAGAAAAAATTTCTTCAGAAAGCTGGCTAAAAATAGAATAAGAAAAAATTATAACAGAAGTTCTGTCTTGGACTCTCTGTCCGAGCCAGCTGGGCTGTGATTGGCCCATTAATTAGAAACAACTAACATGGTGTTAGCGTTCAGAAACGCATAATCATGAGAATGATTATATGCAGGTGCTTTTATTGAAGAGCTCTGGGTGTCAGGGGTGCAAACCTAAATCTGACTCCGACCATACATTCAGGATGAACACGTTTTTATATTCTAGCATTATGTAACTTTCATGTTAATTATTAAACTTATATTGTTCTATTGTATACATAGATTTCATCCAAGCATGGGCTCCTCGTGGTCCC
>JAWWEX010000094.1:4805484-4821389 GCA_035583215.1 Arremon brunneinucha | reverse complement strand
GGATGAGGTGGGCACTGGAGGGTGGGGATGGGCACGGAGCATTCCTAGGATGATGTGGGCACTGGAGGGTGGGGATGGGCACAGAGCATTTCTAGGATGAGGTGGGCACTGGAGGGTGGGGATGGGCACGGAGCATTTCTAGGACGAGGTGGGCACTGGAGGGTGGGGATGGGCACAGAGCATTTCTAGGGAGAGGTGGGCACTGGAGGGTGGGGATGGGCACAGAGCATTCCTAGGATAAGATGGGCACTGGAGGGTGGGGATGGGCATGGAGCATTTCTAGGATGAGGTGGGCACTGGAGGGTTGGGGTGTCCCCAGCAGCCAGGGGAAGGGTCCCAGCACCCCCAGCACCCCCAGCACCCCCAGCACCCCCAGCAGGGTGGGTTTGTGTGGGCAGGGGCTGCCATGGTCCCTAGAGCTCCATACAGGGCACTGCAGTGTGCCAGGAGGGGAGGGGGCACGCCGTTGCTATTCCCTGTTGGCACCGAGTCCCCTCTGGCTGTGCCACCACTGCCACCGACCCCTTCGGGCACCAGAGGGGCTGGCAGGGAGCAGTGGGGAGGGGCTGGGCTCAGCCTGTGTGTCCCCCCAGGCCATGGACCCCTCGGGGACGCCGTCGGTGCCGCTGATGATCGGCTGCGCCGTGTCCTGCATGGCCCTGCTGACCCTGCTGGTGATCTACGCCGCCTTCTGGAGGTGACCCGAGGGGACATGGGGACATGGGGGGCTCCTGGGGCGTGGGGCTGTGTGGGGAGGGGGTGACAAAGGGGGACAGAGCACTGGGGAAGGGTCAGCATCAATGGGATTAATGGGAATGGAAAAGCTGAGTGGGAGAAGTGCCTGGGACTGTCCCCACCGCAGGACAGTGCCCACACTGTGGCAGCATGGGACAAGGGATGGGGACATGGGACAGGGACATGGTACATGGGACATGGGACATGGGACAGGGACATGGCACAGGGACATGAGACAGGGACAGGTACATGGGACAGGGAAAAGGAACAGGGACATGGGACAGGGATTGGGACATGGGACAGGGACATGGGACATGGGACAGGGACATGGGACAGGGACAGGGACAAGGGATGGGGACATGGGACAGGGACAAGGACATGGGACAGGAACATGGGACAGGTACATGGGACATGGACAGGGACGTGGACAAGGACATGGGACAGGGACATTGGACAGGGACAGGGATATGGGACAGGGACATGGGACAAGGACAAGGGACGTGGGACAAGGGGCATGGGACAGGGACAGGGACATGGGACAAGGGTCAAGTGACAGGGGTCAAGTGACAGGGACAAGTGACAGGGACATGGGACAAGTGACAGGGACAGGGACAAGGGACATGGGACTGGGACAGAGACAGGCTGGCCCCACGCTGCTCCTGCCGCAGGTTCATCAAGTCGGAGCGCTCCATCATCCTGCTCAACTTCTGCGTCTCCATCCTGGCTTCCAACATCCTTATCCTCGTGGGCCAGTCCCAGATGCTCAGCAAGGTGGGTGCCACCACCCTGCCACCACCCTGCCACCCTCGGTCACTCGCCTGGTCCCCTGCTGGCTCCCAGCTGCAGATTGGATTTGGATTAACTCGATCCTGGGATTAAATCCCCTGGCTTTGACACAAACCTCGCCGGGCATGGGTGTTTAACCACCACGGTGCCAGACACTGATGTCCCCGTGATGTCCCCGCGTCCCCCCCTGCAGGGCGTGTGCACCATGACCGCCGCCTTCCTCCACTTCTTCTTCCTCTCGTCCTTCTGCTGGGTGCTGACCGAGGCCTGGCAGTCCTACCTGGCGGTGATCGGCCGGATCCGGACACGCCTGGTCAGGAAACGCTTCCTATGCTTGGGATGGGGTAAGAGCCCGGCCTGGCTGTGCAAATCTTTGTTTCTGAATAAAGAATCTTCATTGTTTGCAAATCTCCCGGCCTGGCTGGGAGGGGGGCACCCCTTGCCCATCCCTGGAACCCCCCAGGATCATCAGAGTGATGGTGCCCACAGGGGTCTGAGGGTGAGGGAAGAGATGAGGACCTGACTCCATGTTTCAGAAGGCTTGTTTTATATTCATATTACTAATTATTATTATATATTATTATTCATATATTAAAATATATTATAATATATAAAATGAAATATTAATATTAAAATATAAAAATAGTATAAATAAAATATAAATATTATATTAAACAAAATTATATATAAATATATTAAAAATATAAAAATGTAAATATATAAAAATATAAATATATATAAATATAAAAATATAAAAATATAAAAATATAAAAATATAAAAATATAAAAATATAAATATATAAATATATAAATATATAAATATATAAATATATAATTACATAATAAAATATTCTATTTTAATATTATAAAACATTCTATTTAAATATTATAAGTATTAAAAATAAAATCTTATAAATGAAACATTAATCAAAATATTACATAATTTTCATATATTGTTATTTGTTATTTATTATATATTTATTATTGTTTTTCATTTTATATTCATATTATTTTATTATATATATTACATTACAACTATACTAAAAGAATAGAAGAAAGGATTTCATCAGAAGGCTGGCTAAGAATAGAATAATAAAGAATGATAACAAAGGTTTATCGTGTCTCGGCTCTCTGTCCGAGCCAGCTGTGCTGTGATTGGCCATTAATTAGAAACAACCACATGAGACCAATCACAGATGCACCTGTTGCATTCCACAGCAGCAGATAATCATTGTTTACATTTTGTTCCTGAAGCTTCTCAGCTTCTCAGGAGGAAAAATCCTAAGGAAAGGATTTTCCATAAAAGATATCTGTGACACATCAGAGGGGAAACTGAGGCACAGCAGAGGAAAGCAGACCCAGGTGTCTCACTGGTGGCACCCTCAGGAGCTGTCAGAGGAGCTCCATCTCTGTCCCCACCCCTGGAGCTGGCACACGGTGGGGACAGTGCCACCTTCGTGCAGCTCCTCCATCCCTGTGTCCCCTCTCCAGGGTTGCCAGCTCTCGTGGTCGCCGTCTCTGTCGGATTCACGCGGACCAAAGGCTACGGGACAGCGAGCTAGTACGTGGGGACAGGGGACAGGGACACGGGGTGGTGGGGACAGGGGACACGGGGCAGGGCACGGTGGCCGCTGTGGGTTCGCTGGGAGCAGGGCACAACCACAGGGCTGTCCCTGACCCGCCACCCTGTGTCCCCTGCAGCTGCTGGCTCTCGCTGGAGGGCGGTTTGCTCTACGCCTTCGTGGGACCCGCTGCTGTCATTGTGCTGGTGAGCCCTGGACCCCCCAAACCCCACCCTGGGGGGGCTGGTGGCGCGGGCAGGGGTCTCCATGCCAGCCCTGAGCCCACCCTCCCGCAGGTGAACATGCTGGTGGGCATCATCGTCTTCAACAAGCTCATGTCCCGCGACGGCATTTCAGATAAGTCCAAAAAGCAGCGAGCTGGGTAAGTGTGCCCTGTGCCCCACGAGAGGGGGTCCCTGGGGTGCCCCCAGACCCCCACACCCTGCCGGGGGCTGGGCATGGGGTGCCCCAGTGGTGGGCACGGGGTGGGGCAGATTTCACGGCATCAATGGGCGGCGGGGGCCAAGCCCGGGGTGAGCACAGCCCCTCCTCGTTGGGGGCTGCTGGAGGGGCAGAATTTGGGGGGCAGCCCCTCGGGGAAGGGGGGGGTCCGCAGGCCGCAGCCCCCCCTCCGTGCCCGCCCCCTCCCCTGCCGCTTGGCCACCCCCCCTCGCCATTAACAGCTGCCACCCTCGACTAACCCGACGCTCTCTCTTTCTCTCTCTCTCTTTCTTCTCCTCCTCCCATTTGCTTCTTGCCTGTGTCTGTCCATCCCTCCATCCATCTGTCCGTCCATCTGTCCATCCTCCCTGCCCTCTCCTTGCCGTCCTGCCTTGCTCCCTCCCCTCTCCCCATGCCTGCATCCCTCCTCCTCCTCCTCCTCCTCCTCCTCGTCCCCGCGTGGCCCGGTCCTGGCCGCGGGGCGCCGGGGGGGCGCTGGGCCCGTAGCTCCAAGCCCCCCCCGTGCGGCAGCCTGCTGCTGAAATGCACCAAGTGCGGCGTGGTGTCCAGCACGGCCATGACCTCCGCCACCGCCAGCAGCGCCATGTTAGTGCCCGTCCCGCGCCCCCCGCCCCGAGCACAGCGCGGGGAGGGGGCTCTGGGCATCTCTGGGGGTGGCTCGGGGGTCCCCGAGGGGATGGAAGGATGGAAGGAAGGAAGGGTGACGCTCTGTGCTCGGGGCGGGGTGTCCCATCACGTCTGCATGGCATGGCTTCCCATGGCAGGTCACCTCATCGCTGGGGTTGGGGGGCTCGTCTGGCCTGGGGTGGGGGACCCTCGGGACCCTCCTCCTGGTGTGTGGCTGCCAACGTCCCTGCTCATGGGGGTTTGGTCACAATAGAGGCAGCCCCAAAATTCGCTGCTAAAAAAAAAGAGAAAAAAATCCCCAAATTCCCCTCTCTGCTGTTCTGGTGGCCGTGGGAGGGTGGCAGTGTCCCCGTGACCCCCAGCACGCTGTGGCTGTGTGGGGACAGGGACACATGGGGGTTTAGTCACAACAGAGGCAGCCCCAAAGTTCGCTGCTAAAAAAAGATAAAAAAAACCAAAAAATCCCCTCTCTGCTGTTCTGGTGGCCGTGGGAGGGTGGCAGTGTCCCCGTGACCCCCAGCACCCTGTGGCTGTGTGGGGACAGGGACACACCTGTGGGGCTGGAGCTCACAGGTCCACTCAACCCTCAGTTCCCAGCCAGCGCTGGCTTGGGGACACCGAGGACGAGGGGACAGCTGTGTCACACAGCCCCGGCCATGCTTGTGGGGTTTGGGGGCTGCGGTGGGGAGGGGGGCGATGCTCGGGGGGCTCTCCCAGGGCATCCCCACCCTTCAGGCTCACCCCGGCCCCTCTCTCCCTGCGCCAGGGCATCGCTGTGGAGCTCCTGCGTGGTCCTGCCTCTGCTGGCGCTGACCTGGATGTCGGCCGTGCTCGCCATGACCGACCGGCGCTCCATCCTCTTCCAGGTCCTCTTCGCCGTCTTCAACTCCGTCCAGGGCTTCGTCATCATCACCGTGCACGGCTTCCTGCGCCGAGAGGTGGGGGCGGCGCCGGAGGGGCGCCGGGGGACAGCCCTGGCCACGGGGCCGTGACCGGCTCTGTCCCCGCAGGTCCAGGACGTGGTCAAGTGTCAAATGGGGGGGTGCAGGAGCGAGGAGAATGAGAACTCGCCCGACTCCTGCAAGAACGGGCAGGTGCAGATCCTGGTGAGTGGGTCCCCCCCTGGAGACCCCCGCCACCGCTGCTGCCCGTGCCCGGCCGTGCTGCTTCATTTCCCCGTGTCTCTCCCTTCTCTTTCTCTCCTCTCTGTCTCGCTCTCTCCCTTCTTTCTGGATTTTTATAGACAGATTTTGAAAAGGACGTTGACCTGGCGTGTCAGACAGGTGAGCTCCCCTCTGTTGGCCACACCTGGGAGGGACAGGCAGCACAAGCCAGGGGGTCTCTCCTGTGTCCCCCACCCTCCGTGGGACCCTCAGGGCTGGCTCTGACCCCGCTCCCTGCCCACAGTGCTGTTCAAAGAGGTGAACACCTGCAACCCCGCCACCATCACGGGCACCTTGTCGCGCATCTCCCTGGACGGAGACGAAGACCCCAAGCTCAACACCACCTCGGAGGGCGGCCTGGGCTTCTCCAGCCTGCCCGGCAACATCCCCCCCGCCAGCATCCTGGTGCAGGTGCCCAAGATGACGCCCAACGTGGTGGCGGGTCTGACCGAGCTGGGCGAGCCGCCGGCGCAGCAGCTCAGCCTGGAGGCGCCGGGTCCCGTTTACCTGTGCACCGAGAGCAGCTTGAGGCCCCTGGAATACGGCTGGATCCGGGCTCCCGAGCCGCCCCGGGAGAGCGATTACATGATGCTGCCCCGGCGCACCAGCAGCCTCAAGCGCTTCCCCCGGGAGGAAGGAACGCTCGGTGCCGGTGCGGAGGAAGCGGTGCCCGGCGGGACGGGGCGCTCGGCGGCGGAAGGGGACGCCTATCCCGGCTTTGTGGCCGTGGATCACGTCAATGTGAACCTCAACCAGCCCTACGCCACGGTGAAGGCGCCCTACGGCCTGCAGTTCAAGCAGCACCCCATGGTGAGGCAGATCCTGGCCTCGGAGCTGTCGGAGCGCAGCCGCACCATGCCCCGCACCGTGCCCGGCTCTGCCATGAAAGTGGGGTCCCTGGAGGTGAGCGGGGGGCTGGTGCCCGTGTGCAGGCATGTGGGGAGGGATCTGTGTGCCCAGGACACAAACGCACGTGTAGGGTTGCATGAATTCCCCCCGTGCCATCCCAGCCTTGGTGGGATGAGCTCCGTGTCCCCAGCCGGGCATGGATAGGGGCTGGCATGAGCCCCTAAACCCTGTTCCCCTCATCCTGGCCCTGCAAAGACCTTTCCCTTTTCTTCTCCATCTCCTCCCCTGCTCCTGCCTGTCCCCCTGCCAGAGGAAGAGGTTGCGGTACTCTGACCTGGACTTCGAGGTAAGTCCTGCCTTGGAGGTGGCACCGGTGCCATTGTGGGGGACTGATCCACGTTGTCCCCACTCCCTTTGCCCCACCAGCAGCTCCTGAGCTCTGAGGGGTTTAGACCAGGCAGTACCAAGTGTTGGCTCTGGATTAAAACACCGATGATGAGCATGGAGTGCTGGTCTGGGATGGCCCAGGAAGGCAGAGATGGGGACAGGGATGGGGACAGTGCCAAGGGACAGGGGACACAGCGGGCAGAGCCGATGGCCACAGGCCCTGCTCTGCCCCCGCAGAAGGTGATGCACACACGGAAACGCCACTCGGAGCTCTACCACGAGCTCAACCAGAAATTCCACACGCTGGACCGGTACCGGGCTCCGTCCACCGGCTCCTCCAAGGTGAGATCCTGGAGGCCCTGTCCTGCCCTGGCGTGCACCCTGCCAGCCTTTTCCTCCTCCCGCATGGACTGTGGCACCCCGGGGACACTCAGGGCACCCAGGGGCGCCGCCAGGGCTGAGCGCTGGCGTTTTTCCACAGCGAGAAAAGCGGTGGAGCGTCTCGTCGGGCGGCGGGGACAAGAGCACGGCCAACGTAAGTCCTGACTCCTCCTGGGGGTGTTGCGGAGAGGGCAGGAGGTGGCTGTGGCACAGAGGTGCCCACAGCTGCCCCTCACCCTGCAGGATGTGACCAGCCCCGAGGAGCAGCGGCCGAAAGCTCCGGCAGCGCCGCCCAAGCCATGGAGCACGTTCAAGGCGATGACACTGGGCTCGCTGCCCAGCGCCCAGCGGGACCGGCTGGAGCTGTGCAGGGCAGACTGGGACAGCCACTGCGCTGGCCTGGACACGGCCGACGGCGATTTCCAGACGGAGGTGTGAGCCCCGGAGGTGCCGCCGCCGCCGCCGCCGCCCCGCGCGCGGCCCCGCTGGGTTTGCTCCGAGCTCCGGGGCAGCCGGGGGGTCCCTGCCCCTCGGGAGAGCCGCCTCCCACCCGTCCTCATGCGGTTCCTCCTCCTCCCGCCACCCCCAGGACGCGGGTGTGGAGGGGACCCGCGCCCTCTGCCCCCACCCATCCCCGAAATGCTCCCCCACGCTCACGCCTGCACCCCAACCCCCGGGGCAGGACCGGCCCGTGGAGGCCCTCAGACCTTTGTTCTTTTCTACCGGGATGTTTCTTCTTCTTCACGCCGTGCACCGTGTGCACGCCAGCGGCCGCCCCCCGGGACCCCCCCCAAAAAGCGCCGGGAGCCCCGCGGCCGCCCCCTCCCAGCCCTCCCCACCGTCCCCCACCCCACGGGGCAGGTGCTGTCGTTGTTGGAAATAAAATTCACTCTCTGTGGTGCCGTGGGGCCGTGGGCGCTGCCTCGTGCTTGGCCTGGGGGTGGCTGTCACCCGGTGTCACCTGGTGTCACCCCGTGTCACCCAGTGCCACAGCCTGCACCCCCCTGCCCAAAATTCCCACCCTGAGCAGGGCTGAACCTGCACCCACACGCTGCAAATGAGCATCTGATGATGGGAGCTGGGAAAGGTAATTATAGAGTAATTAATCTGTGAGTAAATTAGGAATCTTGGAGGTCATCACCATGTGGAGTCGCTCCAGGTGGGCTGCCCAACACTGCGGGATCATCCCAGCATCCAGAGATGGGGATGTGGCCTCTGGAGATGGAGGTGGGGCAGTAGGAGCTGCAGGTGTGGGTGGGAATGCCCAGAGTAGGAACTGGGTCAGGACAGTGGTGCTGGAGGAGAGGACATCTCTGATGGTGGCTCTGGGCACATCCGGGATGACAGATTTGGATCCATGGTGGGATCATGGCACCAAAACCCTCCCGCTGTGAGTGCTCCTCCATGGTGGGAGCAGATCTTGGTGGTCACAGCCCTTTTCCCTCTGGGAAAAGCCTCCTGAGCTTCTTGAGGGCTTGGGAAGAGCAAAGGACACTGCCCAGTTTGGGCTGGTGGCCCCTGCTTGGTTTGGACCATGAGACAGGACAGGGCAGCTCCCAACCCCAGCGCTGGAACACTGGGACAGGATGTGACCTTTGGAGTGGGGTTGAAAGTCCCAATTTCATAACCCAGCTCATCCCAGCAGTTCCCAGTTCAGGTTTGGGCCACTGGAAGGAGCCATTTGTGTCCCAACGTGGTGATGGGAGTGACGAGGAGGGCGTGGAAGGAGCCAAATTATTCCACTGCCACCTCCTAAGTGGGATCCAGCTCTTTGGGGAGGGGGCTGGGATGAACATGAACATTTTGGCTGCCCATGGCAGGGGTCAGAATCGTGGGTGGCAGATCCTGGGGCTGCCGTGGGGCTCCCAGCCCCATGGAGGGTGTGGGTCAGGAGCAACATCTCCTCCTTGGAGTGTCCCTCTGCTGGTCCATAATTGTACTGGAAAATTCTGCTGGAAAATTCTGCTGGAAATTCTGCTGGAAATTCTGCTGGAATTCTGCTGGAATTTTTTCTGGAATTCTGCTGGAAATTCTGCTGGAAATTGTGCTGGTATTCTGCAGCCACATCCTCCAGCTCCGCTTTCTCAGCGCTGCCACGCACTGGGATCCCCCTCCCGCCGCCCTCCCTGCTTCGGGGGGATCCGGGGCCTGCTCCAGCTCCCCTCCTCTCCTTCCCCAGCCAAACACAGCCGCGAGAGGCAGCGTCAGGGTTTCCTGGGGCATCTGTTGGCAATTAGCGGCTTTTATTACTCATGGAGACGCCAGATGGGGCGAGGGAACGGAGCCCGGGCCAGAGGCGCAGACTCGTGGTGTGTCCCAGCATAAGGGGACAAGGGACAGCCCCAGTCCTGCCAGACAGGGGTGGGTCAGAGCAGATCCCAGAGCTCTGGAGCTGTTTTCCATTTTCAGCTCCCATCGGAGCCAGGCTGAGTCCCCCCAGTGCCAAAAATGTGAATTTTGGGGGGCGGAAATGATGGAGAAGCGGCTCTGAGGCTGCTCGGGGAACGAGGAGCTCCGCGGAGCTTCTCCCTCCACTTCCCAGGAAAGGAACTTCACCAAAAAGAGGCGAAAAGTGCTGTTCTAGCACCGTGGCTACAAACGGCCCAGGAAAGCTGGAAAGAATTCCTGCAGCGCTTTCCTTCCTGGCTGGAATTGTGCCTGGATTGGAGCAGAAATTAATGCTGAACCTCTGAAATCCTCAGTCCTGCCAGACAGGGGGTACGGGGTGGATCAGAGCAGATCCCACAGCTCTGGAGCCGTTTTCCATCAGCCGGGCTGAGTCCCCCCAGTGCCAAAAATGTGAATTTTGGAGGGGCGGAAACGATGGAGAATCTGCTCCGAGGCTTCTCCCTCCGCTCCCCGCGATAGAAACTTCACCAAAAAGAGGCAAAAATTGCTGTTCTAGCACCGCGGCTACAAACGGCCCTGGGAAGCTGGAAAGAATTCCTGCAGCGCTTTCCTTCCTGGCTGGAATTAGGCGGGGAGGGGAGGAGGGGGAATTGTGCCTGGATCGGAGCAGAAATTAATGCTGAGCCTCTGAAATCCTCACCGCAGGAATTCCCTCCTGCGCCTTGTCCAGCTGCCTCTGAGCCAGCGCGGTCCGGCCGGCGTCATCCCAACCCTCATTCCTTGGATTTGGGGAGCTTTTTGGGGGAGGGCTGAGACGTGGGGAGCCCCAGGGTAACAAAATCTCCGCGTTGCTCGGAGGCAAAATTGTCTCCAGCCCCAAAATTATCGGGCTCTGCTCCGGCTCGTGTTTTTTGGCAGGCGGCGCGGCGGTTTCTTGGAAGCGCAGCGTGCCTCTGCTTTTTCCATGATGGGATGGATGGATGGAGGGTGGGCTGCAGGATCCTGCTTTCCATCCCCCCGCTGGGCGCCGCTCCAAGGCAGAGCTCTGGGCAGGCGGGATCCGGCTTCTTCCTCCCTCTGGAAATGCCGATCCCGTGCTCTGGAGCAGCAAAGGGAAGCAGGAGCTGCACGGAGCGGGGTTTTCCACGCCGCTGCCACCTTTGGGGATGTGGAGGTCACTTTGTGCCATTGGCTGGTGACAAAGAACCCAGGGGAGCACCCCGGGAAGTGAGGGAAACTCAGTTGTAAACCCTCCGAAGTGTTTTGCGGATGAATTGAGGATCAGTTGGGAAATGCAGAGGATGGGATGAGGCCGCCCTTCATCCCCTGCTCTGCTCTGGGGTTGGCGTGGGATGTGGGGCCGGTTTTGGGGCCCACAGGACACACAAACCCACGTGCATCGCTGCTGCGTGGCCCCAAACAAAGAACAGAGGAGAACAATCATCCCAAACGGGAGAACAGAAGAAAATTCGCTCTGTTTCGTTCCCACTTGCTTTAATTACCCTTAATTACCTCAGCAGGCACCTCGTGGGAGCGTTGTCGCCGGGACTGGCTGGGGTTGCCCACGACGGCTCATTTACTGCCTCTGCACGAGCAGCAGTTGTTAATTAGCGACTTTATTGAGATCCACGCGTCCCTCACGCGTCTCTAAAGCCGCAGCCTGAACAGATCCATCACAATTCGGGGGAAAACGCAGCTGGGCCATCCTGAGGGTCCCTGTGCCACGGCGACACAGCCATGGAGATGCCAGAGGATGCTTTGCACCCTCCAGACCTAAAATTACATGAGCTGGGCTCGTTCCCTGCCTGGTTTTGGGGTGTCAGGGCGGCCTGGCACGCACGGGAACGGGAGGATGGGGCAGCCAGGCCGCGGGGCGGCATTGCAGGCTGGCACATCCCGGGGCAGCATTGCGGGCTGGCACATCCCGGGGCAGCATTCCAGGCTGGCACATCCCGGGGCAGCATTGCAGGCTGGCACATCCCGGGATCCCTCCAGGGCTTGGCAGGGCTCTGGGAGATCAGCAGGACGCGGTGCCAGCGGCAGGGATGGTGACAGCAGCGGTCCCGTCTCATCGCTCTGACCCCGGGGCGCCTCGCCCTGAGCCAGAGCGTCCCCAAGGCACCCCCGAGGCGCAGGGAGGGGACAGCAGCTCCGTGTCACACAGCGGGCTGGCAGCCCTCGGGGTTTGCCCGGAGCTGCTCCTGGGGCCGTGCCCGTGGAGGAGCAGCCTTGAGGGACACCGTCCTTCCTTGGGGACACATTCTGGCCAGCGATGCCACCAGCGATGCCACCACCGGTGCCCTCAGCTCCATGTGGGGAGGAAGAGCCGCTCCACAGGGATGGCAGACAGGGAATGGGATGAGGGGAACCCCGGGATTGGGGTCCAGCGGCCGGAGAGGGGAAGGAGGGTGGGGAGGGAGCGGAGGCGCTGCCGGGGGAGGCGCCCGGAGGAGGAGGAGGAGGAGGAGGAGGAGGAGGAGGAGGAGGAGTAGGAGGAGGAGGGCGGGGATGCCAAGGCGGCTCCCCCGGGTTGGGGAGGGGGGTGGTGCGAGGGGCGGGCAGCGCTTGGGGGGCGGCTCGGGCTCCCCCCGGAGGGAGGCGGGGAAGGCGGCGGGGGCGGCTCCCGGTGTCCGGTGTGCCGCTCTCCAGCGGAGTTCCCGGTGTCCCGCGGTGGAATTCCCGGTGTCCCGGTGTCCCGCACCCCCCGTCCCCACCGAGCCCCGCGCAGGTGAGCCCCGGGAGCGCGGAGCAGCCCGGCCCTGCGGCGGGACGGGACGAGGGGGATTCCCCGTTAATCCCCGGCGTTAATCACGCCCCGGGGCCGCGGGGACCCGCCGGTGCGGAGGGTGCGGCGCGGGGAAGGCGAGGAACGGAACGGGGGTGGCACAAGGGGTGGCACGGGCCAGAGGAGCCGGGTGGCAGCACAGGGGACAACCATTAAAGGGGCTGTGGGGGGTCAGGGGGGCTGGGAAGATCGGGGGGTGCCAGAGAGCCCCGAGCATGCAGGGCAGGGGTGGAAGGACGGGGATGTCCCGCTCTGGCAGCAGCCCCGGAGCCGAGGGTGTCCGTCTGTCCGTCTGTCCCGGCTCCGGGCGCTGCCGGCAGCCCCGGCTTGCCTCGTGGCAGGAAGCAGGAGAGGGGCCAGGTCGGGGTGACCTGCCGGGATACCCCGACCTGATTTCATCTCCCGGGATCCACGCGGGACCGGGAGAAGGAACGGGAGGTGCTGAGACCTTCCCGGGTGGGTGCACCCGGTTCCACTCTGGGGAAAACTTCAATCATTGCATTTCTGAATGTTTGGAGTAAATTTGGGTGCTGGCCTTTGACACCCAGGGATGCTGGGATGCTGAGGCTTGGGGTGGGTGTGGAGCAGAGGGATGGGGGGCACACTGACCCCCCAAAACACCACCAAGCCTTGGCCAGGAGGGTCAGTGCCACTCCATGCTGGTGGCTTTACTGGTGTGAGCAACCAGGTGCCCATCTCAGGATCTGTCCCTTGCAGGTGGCCCTGAGGGCGCTGAGCCTCTGCCAGGGGCACCATGAGGGGTCTCTGGGCCCTGGTGCTTGCTGGGCTCATCAGCGCCTGCCAGGGGAAGGAGCCACTGCCAGCAGAAGGTAAGGAACACCGGGGAAAGGGCTCGGGAGCCACATCCCTCCTCCTCTGTCCCTGTCACAGCTGGGTCAGCCCAGGGGTGGCAGAGCAGGGGTGACCACAGTGAGCTGTGCCAGCGCCAGAGTGGTGGCTCCAGAGTGAGTGTCAGGCTTTGCTCAGCATCCCACACAGCCAGGGGGCCAGGGAGAGCAGAGCAGAGGTGACAGACACCATGAGCTGTGCCAGGACTGCAGTGGTGGCTCCAGAGTGAGCTCCGGGGCTTTGCTCAACATCCCCCCGCGGTCAGGGGACCAGGGAGAGCAGAGCTGAGCCAGCCCGACTGTGGGGAGCCAGCCTGGGACACCCCAACACCGCCCCCACAGCCCTGGCATGGGGACAGATGGGGTTTGGTGACATTAGGTGACAGCCAGGGCAGCACAGCTGGAGCCGGGTCCGGGCAGGGCAGGTGAGCCAGGGCAGGGCAGGGTGAGGATGCACAGAGCTCCCGAGGGAGGTTTGGCCTCCAGCTGCGAGTCCTGAAGAGGTTTGGCCATGATCCACACCATGGTGCAGGGCTGGGTGTGTCCAGCTGGGGACAGGGGTACAATGGCTGAGGATGGGAATGGGGACGGGGGAACAGGGATGGAGAAATGAGGATGGGAAAAGGGATAGGAGAACGGGGATGGGGACAGGGACAAGGAAGAGGGATGGGGGAACAGGGATGGAAACAGGGACAGAAAGCAGGGTTGGAAACAGGGATGGGAGAGCTGCGATGGAACAGGGACGGGGACGGGGACAGGAAACTGGGACGGGGACAGGGATGGGAACAGGGATAGGAGGAGGGATGGGGGAACTGGGATGGGCAACAGAGATGGGAGCAGGGGATGGGGACAGGGACAAGGAAAGGGGATGGGGTAACAGGGATGGAAACAGGGATGGCGAGCAGGGATGGGGGAACAGGGATAGGAATAGGGATAGGGAACAGGGATGGGGACAGGGACAAGAAACAGGGATGGAAACAGGGACAAGGAACAGAGATGGGTCCCGGTGTGGGATGAGCCCCGGGCTCCGGGGGAGGAGCTGCTGGAAGCGACATCAGGGTTGCATCAGGCGGGAGGGGACATTGTCACTGTCATTGTCACCCACTCCTACTGCCCGGCAGGGCCTTTCCTGAGAGACAGAGGCGAGATTTTCCCTTCCCAGAGCTGGGAGAGGCTCCAGAGGGGTGGCACTGGGGTGATTTATGCTCCTTGGTGTCCCCTGCCCTGCTGAGGTTGAGAGAGGGGGACTCTGCCCTGGCTGTGACATTCACTGCTGTGACATTGGCCCAGGCATGTCCCCACACCACTGCTGGCCCCTGCTCAGCCTGGGCCACAAACACGGTGGTGCCAAGCTCTTGATAGAGGCGGGGAGGGTCTGGGGGGGCTCAGAGACCCCCAGGAACGTCCTAGGAAGAGGTGGGAGAATCTTCAGTGCCCATCCTGCTCCAGGGCCGCTTTGCACGGAGACAAAACAAATCCTTCCCTCTCCCCTTGTTTACTCCTTTATCTCGCACCTCCCAACATCTGGCGCATCTGGAGGTGGCTCGGCGCTGCCGGGGCCGTGATTTATCCCTGCAAGCAGCAGCAGCACCCCCGTGACCGCCCCTGACACGGCATTTCCTGCTCCTCGGCCTCGGGCTGCACCCTCACGCCTGTCCCCGAGGGCCACCGGCTCTGAGCTGTCACCAGGAAGGGACAGATGTCGATGGCGCTGTGGGTGTCCCTGGCAGCCGGCCCAGCCTCCTGATGCTGATCGCAGCCGCGGGGCTGTCTGCAGGCAAAACAGAGCTGGGAAAGCGCTTCACCTGTGGGAGGCAGCAGCGCCAGCTCTGTCCTCGCTGAAGCTCTGCCCCTTCTCAAGTTGTGTCCCCTCCCAGTCTCTGTCCCCTCTGGAGCTCTGTCCCCTCTGGAGCTCTGTCCCCTCTGATGCTCTGTCTCTTCTGATGCTCTGTCCCCTCCCAATCTCTGTCCCCTCCCGAGCTCTGTCCCCCTCAATCTCTGTCCCTTCCCCAGCTCTGTCTCCTCCCATTCTCTGTCCCCCTCAATCTCTGTCCATCCAAAGCTCTGTCCCCTTTCAATCTCTGTCCCCTCCCAAGCTCTGTCCCCTCCCAATCTCTGTCCATCCAAAGCTCTGTCCCCTCCCAATCTCTGGACCCTCTGAAGCGGGGTTTGCTTGCTCTGCACTGCCTCAGGGAGCTGGTGCTGGCTCCTGGCAGCACCCCCAGACCCTCCTGGCCTTGGGGAGCTCTGTGTGGTGCCACCCTGCTTGCCTGGGGACACCGCAGTGACAGTGACAGCTGGTTTGCCCCACAGGGGAGCTGTGCCCGCGGCTCTGGGACGAGGATCTGCTTGGGGACAAGTATGAGAATGTCACCGGTAAGGAAAGAGCCTCTCAGGGATCCTCTGGCACCCCAGGATGGGCTCTGTGACCTGCCTGGGGACTGTCACCTGCCCCAGGGCCGGGTCTCATGTCCCCTGCTCTGTCCTGCAGGGTTTAACCTGGTTAAAAGGTTCGACCTGCTCAAGATCTCATCCATCAAGAAGATCCGCAGCGCCCGGGGGCCGGCGGTGCTGCGCCTGGGCACCGTGCCCCTGGTCCAGCCCACGCAGTGAGTGGCACTGGGTGACACGTCAGGTGGCCTTGGGTGACCTGTGGGGTGGCCCTGAGTGACCCTCAGGTGGCCCAGAGCTCCTCCAGGTGTAGATTTGGGGTCTGGGTGCAGCTGGGTTGTGACAGTGTTCACAGGGGTCTGAGGATGAGGGAAGAGATGATGGTCTGACTCCGTGTTTCAGAAGGTTGATTTATTATTTTATGATATATAATATAATATAATATAATATAATATAATATAATATAATATAATATAATATAATATAAAATACATTATATAATATACTATATTAATAAATAATATAATATATAATACAATATATTATATATTATATATTATATATTATATATTATATATTA
>JAWWEX010000094.1:4791470-4805384 GCA_035583215.1 Arremon brunneinucha | reverse complement strand
TATTATATATTATATATTATATATTATATACAATATAATATATATTATATTATATATTATATATTATATATTACATATTACATATTACATATTATATATTATCTATAACATATCCTATATTCTATATTCTACATTATATGTTATATGTTATATTAATATATTCTATAATACAAAATATATTATACAATATAATATATACAATATAACATATAACATATTATGTGCTATATATTATATATTATATTAATAGAATATATTAATATATTATAATATAAAGTATTGTATTTAAACTATACTAAAAGAATAGAAGAAAGGATTTCATCAGAAGGCTGGCTAAGAATAGAAAAAGAGGAAATGATAACAAAAGCTTCTGTCTCAGGGAGTCCGAGCCAGCTGGGCTGTGATTGGCCATTAATTAGAAACAATTAACATGGGCCAATCACAGATGCGCCTGTTACATTCCACAGCAGCAGATAACCATTGTTTGCATTTTGTCCCTGAGGCCTCAGCTTCTCAGGAGGAAAAACCCTAAGGAAAGGATTTTTCATCAAATGTGTTTGCGACACAGGGTGGGCTTTGCCCTTAGCTGGTGCCAGGGATGCCAGGCAGCTCCGTGTCGCCTGTGGGGACACTGGGGACCCTGTGGCTGTCCCAACACCTTTCTCCTTGAAAGTAAACCCCCAGGCTGCCACGGCTCTGCTGGGTGCTGGCCAAACCTTGCGCAAGCAGAGCTCTGTGGCTGCTCTGTGGCTGCTCCTGGCAGAGCCTGCGGGGTCCAGACAAGCTCCAGAGGCTCTGAGCAGGCGCTGCTGGGTGTGTGGGGGGCTGCTGGGGGGCACAGGGTGTCTGGCCTTTGTCCCCACGGTGCCAGGGTTGGCAGGGACGCTGCAGCGTGGCAGGGTGGCAGCAGATCCACATCCTGCAGGAAATGGCTGTGGCGTGTCCCCACATCGCCCCGGGGCTGGCACGGAGCTGTGCTGGGCATGGGGCTCTCCAGAGGGCCAGCAGATCCAGCCTGGGCAGCCAAACCCTTGGATGGATGGTGGAGAATCCAGGCTGGTGTTGTTCTTGGCTTGGGGCACAGCAAATTCAGCTCTGGGGAGTCTGGAGATGGGCACAGAGATCTTGTGAGATCCTACGGGTGCCCACCCGCCTCAGTGCCATGTCAGGGTGTCCCTGTGCCCCGTGGAGAGCAGAGGGCACCGCTGGCCTGGTCCCAGTGCCCATCCCTTGGTGCAGCTCCAGAGCAGCGGCTCGGAAAGCCGCGGGTGTGGAGCCAAGGCTGGGAGCGGAGCAGAGCCCGGAGCAAATATTTCCAGTGGCTGAATGGGCTGTGGGCGAGCTGGGAAAGGCTGCCAGAGCTTTCATGGGGATCATGGATGCATTTCCTGCCTGCCCTGGGACAAAATTTTGGGATAAGAGCTGCAGCCCCACCAGCAGGGGTGACAGTGTGGGGCAGAACCCACTGTGATGCCATCTGGGGTGCCAGGAGTGGGGACAGACCATGGCAGGACACACTGGGGGTTGTTGGGTGGTGCTGCCACCTGAAAGTGCCCTATGGATGGTGCCATCAGTGGGGACAGCTCATGGCAGGACTCATTGGGGTTTGTTGGGGTGGCGCTGCCACCTGAATGTGTCCTACGGATGGGTGCCACCAGTGGGGACACCGGGGCACCCATCCATAGGGGATGACACTGGGGACATGGAAGGACACACAGGGGGCTTGTTGGGATGGTGCTGCCACCTGAAAGTGTCCTATGGGTGCCACCAGTGGGGACAGATCATGGCAGGACACACAGGGGATTGTTGGGGTGGTGCTGCCACCTGAAAGTGCCCTATGGATGGGTGCCACTGTCCTTGGTGCCATCTCCAGCCCCAGAGCACCCCAAGAGCTGTCCCCACAGGCAGGTGTTCCCCCGGGGGCTGCCCCCCACCTTCACCCTGGTCCTCACCTTGCTGCTGAAGAAGAACAGCACCGGGGAGCACTGGTACCTCTTCCAGGTCACCGACCGCCAGGGATACCCCCAGGTACACCCCGGGGACGTGGTGGCGACACCCCAGGAATGACCAGGAGCCATTTCTGAGCGTGCCACTGTCCCCTGTGTGTGCCCAGCTCTCCCTGTCCGTGCACGGCCCTGAGAGGAGCCTGGAGTTCCAGGCGCGGGCACCAGGTGCCACCTTCGTCAGCGCCACCTTCGCGGGCAAGGCGGTGGCGTCGCTGTTCGACGGGCGCTGGCACAAGGTGGTGCTGGCCGTGCAGGGCCAGGCCGTGTCCGTGCACCTGGACTGCGCCTCCCTCTCCTCCAAGCCGCTGGGGCCACGCCGAGCGCTGGCACCCGAGGGCAACGCCTTCCTGGGGCTGGATGCCGTGCGTGGCACCCCGGTCAGGGTGAGTCACAGGGGTCGGTGCCCATGAGTGCCAATGAGTGTCACTGAGTGCCAATGAGTGCCAATGAATGCCCCGGGGACAGTGCCCCTGAGTGCCAATGAGTGCCTCTGAGTGCCAATGAGTGCCAATGAGTGCCAATGAGTGCCAATGAATGCCCCGGGGACAACGCCCCTGAGTGCCAATGAGTGCCCCTGAGTGCCCCTGAGTGCCAATGAGTGCCTCTGAGTGCCAGTGAGTGCCAATGAATGCCCCAGGGACAGTGCCCCTGAGTGCCAATGGGTGTCAATGAGTGCCCCTGAGTGCCAATGAGTGCCAATGAGTGCCCCGGGGTCAGTGCCCCTGAGTGCCCCTGAGTGCCCTGGGGTCAGTGCTCCTGAGTGCCAATGAGTGCCCCTGAGTGCCAATGAGTGCCCTTGAGTGCCAATGAGTGCCCCGGGGTCAGTGCCCCTTGAGTGCCAATGAGAGCCCTGGGGTCAGTGCCCCTGAGTGCCAATGAGTGCCCCTGAGTGCCCCTTGAGTGCCAATGTGTGCCCTGGGGTCAGTGCCGCCGAGTGTCACTGAGTGCCCCAGGATCAGTGCCCCTGAGTGCCTCTGAGTGCCAATGGGTGCCCCTGGCTCTGCCCGCAGTGTCAGGGCCACCCCTGACCTGTCACCCATGTCCTGCTGCAGTTTGACCTCCAGCAAGCTCAGATCTACTGCGACGCCGAGCTGGCCAGGCAGGAGGGGTGCTGCGAGATCTTGGCCAGCGGGGTGAGTGACCCTGAGTGCCCCTGAGTGCCACTGAGTGGCTCTAAGAGCCCTGGAGTGTCCCTGGTGCCCCTGAACACCCCTGAGTGCCAATGAGTGCCACTGAGTGCCCCTGAGTGCCCCGAGTGCTTCTGAGTGCCAGTGAGTGGCACTGAGTGCCCCTGAGCACCCCTGAGCATCTCTGAGCGCCCCCACCCCAACCCTGCACCCTGGAACTGCCCTGTGCAAGCTCAGGGTTTTCCCCACCGAGGAAACTGAGGCACAGTGAGGGAAGGTCTGTCCCCTTTGTGTCACCGCCTCGTGCTGCCTGTCCCCACGCCTCCCTCTGACCCCGCTGTGTCCCTGCAGTGCCAGACGGAAGCGCCCAAGACCCGCCGGCAAGCGGAGCTGATGCAGAGCAGCAACCTGATCGAGATGGTGCCGCAGCCCGAGGGCAGGGTGTTCACCCGCTGCTTCTGCCTGGAGGAGCCGCTGGGCACCGTGAGCTCCGGCAGTGCCACCCCGTGCCCATCCTGGCCCCATCCCAGTCCCCATCCCGGTCCCTGTTCCCATCTCCATCCCCATCCTGGGTCCCCATCCTGTCCCTGTCCCTGTCCCTGAGCCCACCTCCATTTCCATCCCCATTCTCATCCCAGTCCCCATCCCTGTTCCCATTCCCATCTCCATCCCAGTCCCCATCCCAGTCCCATCCCATTCCATCCCATTCCCATCCCAGTCCCTATCCTCATCCTGGGTCCCCCATTCCCGTTCCCATGCCCATCCCCATCCCCATCCGCATCCCAGTCCCATCCCAGTTCCATCTCCATCCCCATCCTCGTTCCCATCCCCATCCCGTTCCCATCCCCATCCCAGTCCCATCCCAGTGCCCATCCCCATCCTGTGTTCCCCATCCCATCCCATCCCATCCCATCCCATCCCCATCCCCATCCCCGTTCCCATCCCCATCCCCATTCCCATCCCCGTTCCCATCCCATTGCTCCAGCCCCTGGAAAATCCCGTCCTCACTTTTTCCACCTAGTATGAGGCTCAGGAGGGAGGGAGGGAGGTGTCTGTGACCCGAGGGGATGATGAGGGACAGGAATGTCCCACTGCTGCCTCCTCCTCCTCCCTGGATGCCCAAGCAGGACAAACCCAGGGTTCATGGATGGGGAACACCCAGGGCTGGGATGCTCCAGGCTCTTCGCACCAGCTCTTCCCTCCCTGCAGGAGCCGGGCAGAGCCACGGGAAGGACGAACCTGAGGGACGATCCCAAGGACAAGGTGAGCGTGTGCCAGCCCTGCTCCCCTTCCAGTGCCACCCACGGTGCCACCACTGTCCCACAGCCCGGCTGGCTCTGTCCCTGCCAGTTTGGGCTCTCCCAGCGCTGCAGGGACGCCGTGAGGAGCGGCTGCTCTGCTCCCCCGAGCAGGGACTGAGGCCCCACTGGCTCCGTGCTGCTGCTGGAGCCAGCCCAGCTCTGGCCAAGGGCCTCTTTGTTCCCTCTGAGCATCTGCCAGAGCTGGGAAATGTCTCCAGACTCCTGTTCCTCATCCCTGAACATTTCTGGGAGCTGTTCCTCATCCCTGAACGTTTCTGGGATCTGTTCCTCATCCCTGAACATTTCTGGGATCTGTTCCTCATCCCTGAATGTCTCTGGGATCTGTTCTTCATCCCTGAACATTTCTGGGATGCCTCATCCCACCACAGGGATGTCCCAGGGTGGAGATTGGGGTGGGTGCAGATCTCCAGCGCCCCTGTTACTCATCCCTGAATATTTCTGGGATCTGTTCCTCATCCCTGAACGTCTCTGGGACCCCTCATCCCATCACGGGGATGTCCCAGCGTGCAGATTGGGGTGGGGGGTGATTCATGGTCTCAAAAGCTCCTGCAGATCTATTTCACACCCAAGATAGCTCAGCTAAATTAGAAGGTGTAAAATCAGCCGGATGGTTTCTGTTGCAGTGGCGGAAACAAAAAAGTTTTAGTAAAAGGCAAAATAACAAAATTCTTTACAGAGAAAAACCCAGCCAGGTGTGAAAGGTTCTTGGATGCTCTGGGAATTTAAGTGCTCTGGGGTTTGTGGGTGTTGTGAGGTTTAGGGGTGCTGTGGGGTTTGGGGGAGGTTTGAGGTGCTGTGAAGTTTGGGAGTGCTGTGGGGTTTTGGGGTCCTGTGGGGTTTTGGGGTCCTGTGGGGTTTTGAGTGCTGTGGGTTTTTGGGTGCAGTGGGGTTTTGGATGCTCTGGGGTTTGGGAGTGCTGTGGAGTTTGGGGTGCTGTGGATTTTGGGATTATTGTGGGAGTTTTGGGTGTTATGGGATTTGGGGCATTGTGGGGTTTTAAGAGTGCTGTTGTGTTTGGGGTTCTGTGGTGTTTGGGGTGCTCTGGGTTTTTGGGTGCTGTGGTGTTTAGGGGTATTGTGGGGTTTGGGGTCCTCTGGCGTTTTGGGTGCTCTGGGTTTTGGGACATTGTGGGATTTGGGAGTGCCATGGGCTTTGGGGTGTTGTGGGGTTTGGGGTGCTCTGGTGTTTGGGGTTCCTGTGGGGTCTGGCAGTGCTGTGGGATTTGGGGTGTTCCGGGGTTTGGGGTGCTGTGGGTTTTTGGGTGCTCTGGCGTTTGGGGTGCTCTGAGTTTGGATAGTTGTGGGTTTTTGGGCGCCCTGGTGTTCGGGGTGCCACGGGCAGTGCGTGCAGCCGCCCCAAGCTCCCACCCCCGTCTCTTGCAGTGCCCTCCCTGCTCGCCCCAGATGGCACCAGGAAATGTGAGTGTGGCCCCGGGCATGGGGACCCCGACCTGGCCGGGCTGGGCTGTCACCTGGGGGTGACAAAAGCCATTGAGCCACTGTCCCCAGCCCCCACGACCCCACAGCTCCTCCTGGCCCTGCAACATCTGGAAGGGCCCTGGTCCTTTCCAGATGTGGCCCCATTCCTACAGCAACAGCTGGCTGGGGCGTGGGGGGATGGCAGGGGGGTGGCAGCCATTGGGACACCTCGTGCCCCATGGTGGCATTTGGGGACAGAGTGCTGGGACAATGGGGACTGTGCTGGGCTCAGGGTTCTGCTGCTGCCACCTTGGGGACAACTTTGTCCTGTGTCCACAGGTCACCCTCGGTCCCCCAGGTCCCAAGGTTGGTTTGTCACCTCCCCAGGACACCCAGAGCTGCAGCAGGAATGTGGGGATGCTGTGCCAGGGGCTGTGGGCACACATGGGGGCATGGGGACACCCTGTGCCTGTCACCCTTCCTGTGCCCATTTGTCCCCCACCCTGTGCCCGTTTTACACCCACTTTGTGCCAGTTTTTCACCAATCCTGTACCTCTTTGTCCCCCATCCTGTGCCCATTTTTCACCCATTCTGTGCCCATTTTTAACCCATCCCGTGCCCGTTTTTCACCCACCCTGTGTCTGTCACCCACCCTGTGCCCATTTGTCCCCTTCCCTGTGCCCACTTGTCCCCCATCCTGTGCCCATTTGTCACCCACCCTGTGCCCACTTGTCCCCTTCCCTGTGCCCATTTGTGTGCCCATTTGTCACCCATTCTGTGTCTGTTTGTCCCCTTCCCTGTGCCCATTTTTCACCCACCCTGTGTCTGTCACCCACCCTGTGCCCATTTCTCCCCTTCCCTGTGCCCATTTGTCACCCTCCCTGTCTCTCTTTTTCACCCTCTCTATGCCCACTTGTCCCCCACTCTGTATCCATTTTTCACCCACCCTGTGCCCATTTTTCACCCTCCTTGTGCCCCTTTTTCCCCCTCCCTCCCTCTCTTGCAGGGCACCAAGGGCGAGCGGGGCCTCCCTGGCACGGCGGGTGGCAAAGGGGAGAAGGGTGACCGTGTGAGTGTCCCCGGTGTCCCTGTCCCTTGTGTCCCTGGTGTCCCTGTCCCTTGTGTCCCCTCCTGCTGCCTCCCTGGCACACGGGGATGCCCTGGGGGTGCCCCTGTGCCCCCAAACCCCCCAAACCCCATCCCTGAGCCACCTCCCCCCTCCGCAGGGCATGGACTGTGTGCGCACCCACCCCGATGGCCCCGTGCAGGTGAGACCCCCCAAACCCTCCCCAAATCCCCCTTCCCATCCCCATCACACCTCCCCTCTCACCTCCTCCTCTTCTTCCTCCTCCCAGTGTGCTGAGGGTCCGCGGGGTGAGAAGGGGCAGCGTGGGCAGGTGGTAAGTGACAATGTGGGGACAAATTGGGGACACTTTGGGGACAAATTTGGGACAGTGTGGGGGTCTCCCTGCCCTGGGATGGGGTGGGGGGTCCAGCTCTGTGGGTCCAGCTCTGTGTGGGCATGAAAGGAGCAGGAGGTGACCCTGCACGAGCCCAGCTGGGCACCCACCCAAGCCCACCTGGGCACCCTGCATGAACTCACCTGGGCACCCTGCACGAGCCCACCTGGGCACCCACCCAAGCCCTCTTTATCCCCTTTTTGTCTCCCTTTTTGTCCCCCTCTTTGTCCCCTTTTTCCCATGCAGGGACTCCCGGGCCCAGCTGGCACTGAGGGGCAGAAGGTGAGTCCAGCCCACCTGGCATGGCAGCAGGGACACCTGGCATGGTGGCAGAGGTGCCAGCACCAACCTTGGGTGACACCACGGGTGACACCAGAGGTGACATCTGTGTGTCCTGCAGGGCCAGAAGGGTGAGAAGGGCGATGGGGGACTGCAGGGCAAGCCAGGGCGCCCTGGGCGTGATGTGAGTAGTGCTGGGCACCCCCTGGGCACCCCTGGGCACCCCTGGGCACCCCCACAGGAGCCTTCACACCCCTCTCCCCTCCTGGCAGGGCCGGCCTGGAGAGATCTGCGTGGTGGGACCCAAGGGACAGAAGGTACTGGGGGGGGTTTGGGGGTGACAGGTGGCACCTGGTGGCACTGCCAGCACTGCCACCCTCTCCTCATTGTCCTGCAGGGTGACCCCGGCCTCGTGGGACCGGAGGGCTTGGCTGGTGAACCAGGACCCCCGGGTGTGCCAGGCTCCCCCGGGGTTGGCATGCCAGGGAAGCCGGTGAGGAGCCCTGTGCCAAGGCGGTGTCCCCACGGTGGGCATGGCCATGGCAGGGGCAAGGTGCCACCCCACAGCCAGGGCACCCCAGCAGGGCTAACAGCGCCCTTTGTCCATTTCAGGGTGACCCTGGTGGCCCCCCAGGTCCCAAGGGAGAGAAGGTGAGTGCGGGGAAGGGGTCCCAGGTGCCCCCCAGGGATGGGAACCCCATCCAGAGCTGGACCCACCAGGGCTGAGCAGCAGCTTCAACACCCCCAGGGGGACAGGGCTGTCACCCAGGGCTGTGGTACAACCCCAGAGGGGACAGGGGTGTCACCCCCAGGGCTGTGGTGACAGTGACACCCTTGGGGGGACAGGGGTGCCACACCCAGGGCTGTGGTGACAGTGTCACCCCCGGGGGGACAGGGGTGTCACACCCAAGGGCACAGGGTGTCACCCAGGGCTGTTGTGCCACCTCCAGGGGGACAGGGGTGTCACCCCAGAGGGGACAGGAGTGTCACACCCAAGGCTGTGGTGTCACCCCTGAGGGGACAGGGGTGTCACCCAGGGCTGTGGTGTCACCACAGAGAGGACAGGGGCGTCACCCCGGGCTGTGGTGTCACCCTGGGGGCACAGGGGTGTCACATCCAGGGCTGTGGTGTCACCACAGAGAGGACAGGGGTGTCACACCCAGGGCTGTGGTGTCACCCTGGGGGCACAGGAGCGTCACCCAGGGCTGTGGTGTCACTCTGGGGGGACAGGGGTGTCACACCCAGGGCTGTGGTGTCACCCAGGGCTGTGGTGTCACTCTGGGGGCACAGAGGTGTCACCCCGGGCTGTGCTGTCCCCCTGGCCGAGCTCAGCGTTCCCCATCTCTGGCTCCAGGGCAGCCCGGGAGCTCCTGGCCCCGGAGGATCGCCTGGGACAGCCGTGAGTAGCAGAGCCAGGAGCCAAGGCCGGGGTCAGGGCCGGGGCTTTGGCTCGGGGTCGGGGCTGCTTGGCCGGAGAGGGGCCGGGATCTGAGCCCGGGAGATGAGAGGGATTTGGGAAAAGTGGGAGCCAAGAGGGCTTTGGGAAAAGCGGGAACTGAAAGGGGTTTGGAAAGCCAGGAGCTGGGAGGGATTTGGGAAAAGCAGGAGCTGAGAGGGTTTGGTGAAACCTGGAGCTGAGAGGGCTTTGGAAAAACCGAGAGCTGAGAGGCGTTTGGGGAAAACAGGAGCTGAGAGGGCTTTGGGAAATGAGGGAACTGAGAGAGACCTGGAAAAGTGGGGGCTGAGAGGGCTTTGGGAAAAGTGGGAGCCAAGAGGGCTTTGGGAAAAGCGGGAACTGGAAGGGGTTTGGAAAGCCAGGAGCTGAGAGGGATTTGGGAAAAGCAGGAGCCAAGAGGGCTTTGAGAAAAGCAAGAGATGAGAGAGATTTGGGAAAAGTGGGAACTGAAAGGGGTTTGGAAAGCCTGGAGCTGGGAGGACTTTGGGAAACTGGGAGCTGAGAGAGCTCTGGGAAAAGCAGGAGCTGAGACAGATGTGGGAAAAGCAGATGAGAGGGCTTTGGGAAACTGGGAGACAAGAGGGCTTAGGGAAAACTGGGAGCTGAGAGGGGTTTGGGGAAAACAGGAGCTGAGAGAGTTTTGGGAAAAGCAGGAGCTGAGAGAGATTTGGGAAGCTGGGAGCTGAGAGGGCTTTGGGAAAACCAAGAGTCAAGAGGGCTTTGGGAAACCAGGAGCCAAGAGGGTTTTGGGAAAAGTGGGAGATGAGAGGGCTTTGGAAAAATGGGAGTTTTGGGAAAAGTGGGAGCATTGCTCAGGGCTGGGATCAGCCCATGACGGGGCTGGGGGTCAGCTGAGGGTGGCACTGCTGGGGCACAGCGTGGCCTCCCTGAAGCAGCCCCGTCCCCAATTTGCTCCTGCAGGGTCCCCCTGGGGCGCTGGGGCCGAAAGGAGACAAGGTGGGTGCGGTGACACGGTGGGTGAGGTGACACAGAGTGGCGCAGTGGGTACAGCGACACGGGTGAGGTGACACAGTGGGTATGGTGACACGGTGGCTGTGGTGACATGGTGGCTGCGGTGACACAGTGGGTGAGGTGACACAGGCGCTGTGACATGGTGGGTGAGGTGACACGGTGGGTGCAATGACATGGTAGGTGCAGTGACACGGTGGGTGCAGTGACACACAGTGACACAGTGGGTATGGTGACATGACACCATGGGTACGGTGGCACAGTGGGTGCAGTGACACAATGGGTATGGTGACACTGGTGGGGTGACACGGTGGCCACGGTCACATCCCCTGGCCCTGCGGCTGCCTGAGACATCCTGGGGGCCACCGCACCGACCCCCAAGCTCTGTGTCACTGCTGTCACCGTGCAGGGCGAGCCGTGCCAGCCATGTCCCACCGCGGGGACGCTCGGTGCCATTGGAACTCCCGGAATTCCCGGCCAGCCGGGGCCACGGGGGGAGCCCGGAGCGCCCGGCAGGGACGGGATCTCGGTGAGTCTGAACCCAGGGATGGAGGAAAGAGCGGTGTCACCTCAGCATCCCTGATGTTCCCTCTGTTTCCCCCTTCCCAGGACACCCCCGGCCCCGCAGGACCCAAAGGGGACAGGGTAGGTGACACGGGCCAGGCTGGCTGTCCCCATCTCCACCTGGGGGACACCGAGCAGCGCCCACCTCCTGTTTTCCCTTCCAGGGCGATCCCGGCATCCAGGGCATGAAAGGCGACAAGGTGAGTGTGTGACCCTCCATGCCACCTTCGCTCGGTCACTGCAGCCCCTGAGCTGTCCCCTGCTGTCCCCACCAGGGGGACTCGTGCCAGCCCTGCGATCATCTCCGTGTCCTCGCCGCGCTGCGCCTCGAGGGGCAGCCGGGGCTGCCGGTGAGTAACGGGACGGGACCCCCAGTCCCGGGTGGGAATGGGATCCTCCCGTCACGGGGTGGGACCCCCCTGTCCCTGTCCCAGAGCGGGACCCCCTGTCCCGGGGCTGGGTGACACCCTGGGGTGCTCTGAGTGCCCAGAGTGACCACACGTGTGTCCAGCAGGGCCAGGAGGGGCTGTCCGAGCTGGCCGGGATCAAGGGTGACAAGGTGAGTGACCCCTGTCCCCTCTGGACATCCCAGGCTTGGCTGATCCCGACCCTAATTCTGATTGTGGCCCTGCTCCCTTTCAGGGGGACATTGGCCATGTGGGACCCACGGGCAGACCGGTGAGTGGGGACATTTTTTGGGGGAGTCTGGGGGCTCAGGGGGGTCAGAGATGAGTTTTGGGGACCGTGGTGTCACCTGTGCTGTGGATTCTCCATGCAGGGAGCGCCGGGAGAGAAGGGAGACCCAGGTGTGAGGGGGCTCAAGGGAGAGAAGGTGGGTACAGCACTGGGGACACTCCTGTCCCTGCCCTGTCCCTGCCCTGTCCCTGCCCTGTCCCTGTCTTGTCTCTGCCCTGTCCCTGCCCTGTCTCTGCTGAGATCTGCGCTGAGGAGGTCAGGGAGCCATGTCCCTGTCCCCAAAGCCACCTCCCAGCCAGGATGTCCCCTTGCAGGGTGACCAATGCGGGCAGTGCCCTCCCACCCCTCAAGCCCTGCAAGGGACAGCGACAGTGGTGGCAGTGCCAGGTCCACCGGGTGAGAGGGGCCCTGCTGGCGCCCCGGGCAGAGCGGTGAGTGCCCCCCATGCCCCCCATGCCCGTTTTTGGGGGGCATACCCCATCCTGACCCATTGCTGCGTTTCCCCAGGGCAGACCCGGCGAGGCTGGTGACAAGGGACAGAAGGTGAGCAGAGGGGCTCGGGGTGGCTCAGCAGTGACAGAGGGCACTGTGACCTCTCTGTGCCGTGTGTCCCCTCCCTCCCCATGCCACCTTTGTCCCCTCTCTTTGCCAGGGTGATGCTGGCAGCCCGGGGGACCCGGGCACGCCGGGCATGGCCGGTGTGCCAGGGCTGGCGGGTGAGCCTGGCATCAGGGGACCAGCCGGCCCTAAAGGTGACAAGGTGAGGACAGTCGCAATTCTGGGCAGCTGTGCCCTGTCCCTGCAGTGTCACCATCCCTGTCCTGTCCCCTCTCTGCAGGGAGAGCCGTGTGAGCCTCACCCCGCCATGCTCGGGCACCTCCCGGACACCGAGGGCATCCCGGGAAAAGCCGTGGGCATCCCGGGCCCCAAAGGGGAGCAGGGCCCGCCGGGCATCGGGCAGCCTGGCAGAGCTGTGAGTGTCCCCTCCCTCCCCATGGGACAGAGCCCGCTGGCACCGTGCCCTCGGGGTGACCCTGCTGTGTTTTAGGGCAAGCCAGGACTGCCGGGGGTGCGGGGTCCTGCGGGGCCCAAGGGGCTGCAGGTGAGTGGAGTGCAGGCATGGGGTGTTGGGGACACCTCAGTGTCCCTTTGTGTCCCCAGCGGGGTTCTGGGGTACCCCTCTGTGTCCCCAGTGGGGTCCTGGGGACACCTCAGTGCCCCTCTGTGGGATCCTGGGGACACCCCAGTGCCCCTCTGTGTCCTCAGTGGAGTCCTGGGGTGCCCCTCTGTGTCCCCAATGGCATCCTGGGGACACCTCAGTGTCCCCTCTGTGTCCCCAGTGGAGTTCTGGGGACAACTCCCTGCCCCTCTGTGTCCCCAATGGGGTCCTGGGACAGCTCAGTGCCCCTCTGTGTCCCCACTGGGGTTTTTGGGACACCTCCCTGCCCCCTCTGTGTCCCCAGTGGGGTTTTGGGACACCTCCCTGCCCCTCTCTGTCCATAGGGTGAGCCAGGACCGCAGGGGATCGGCCAGCCAGGACCACAGGTGGGTTTTGGGTTGTCCCCTGCTGTGTTGTCCCCTGCTGTGTTGTCCCCTGCTGTCCCCTGCCGGGTGGCTCTGGTGCCTTTCACACCCTCTGCTTTCCCCAGGGAGACCCCGGGAGCCCCGGACCCCCCGGACCCCCCGTGAGTAGGGTTTGGGGTGTTGGGGTGGGCTTTTGGGGGTGCCCAGCCCTGGCTGATGGGGTCACACCTCCGCCAGCCCTCTGTGGTGGCTCTGGGGACAGCATTGTCCCCTCCTTGGGGGGTGAACCAACACCCTGTCCTGCCCCCAGGGCCCCCCAGGACCGCAGGGACCCCCAGGGATGGCAGCAGAGAAAGGTGCCCAGGTAAGGGAGCGTCCCCCAGCCCTCGGTGTGCCCCGTGCTGCCCATTCCTGCTGTCCTTCCTCTGCAGGGCTCTGCGGGCCCCAAAGGTGCCACAGGACCGCCCGGGCCACCAGGGCCACCGGGGAGCAGCGTCACAGGGCCACCGGTAGGTCCTGCCATGGGGGTGGGCAGTGCCACCCAGCTGGCACCTTGATCCTGGTGCAGCCGGGCGCTTCCCTCACCCTCCTCTTCCTCACAGGGCCCCGAGGGGCAGCGGGGGCTCCCCGGCTCCAGCGGGCAGCCGGTAGGTGAGGGGGTGCCAGGGGGGGTGCCAGGGGTGTGGGGGGCACTCAGTGGGTGGGGGACATGACAGTGCTCACAGGGGTCTGAGGATGAGGGAAGAGACGAGGATCTGACTCCATGTTTCAGAAGGCTGATTCATTGTTTTATGATATATGTTATATTAAACATAACATAACATATAAATATAAATATAAATATATAATATATATATTACCTGCATATATTTATATATATAATATATTATATATTATATACTATATATAATACAATATATATTACATAATATATAATACATAATATATAATATATGATATATAATATATAATATATAATATATTACAATTTATATTATATTAATATATTATAATATATATGGAATATATACCATAACATATATAATTTATATATATAATATCATTTATATATAATATATAATCTATATAATAT
>JAWWEX010000094.1:4771367-4791370 GCA_035583215.1 Arremon brunneinucha | reverse complement strand
TGAGACCAATCCCAGATGCACCTGTTGCATTCCACAGCAGCAGATAATCATTGTTTACATTTTGTTCCTGAGGCCTCGCAGCTTCTCAGGAGAAAAAATCCTAAGGAAAGGATTTTCAATAAAAGATGTCTGTGACAGGGGGGCACTGGGTGTTGCCCTAACTGTGATTAGCCATTAATTAATGCCCTCACACCCATCTCTGCTTCCTCTGGCAGGGCGAGAAGGGTGCCCAAGGAGAAAAGGTGAGTGGGGGTCTCCGGGGGGAGCCCTGCCCCCTGTGCCACCCCAAACCCGCCCTGCCCTCACCCCCTGTGCCCACAGGGAGACCCTGGCGAGTGCTCCTGCCCCTCCAGTCCCCGCCAGGACCCCAGCTACAACGGGATGCCGGTGAGTGTCACCCCTCTGGCACTGTGCCACCCTCATGGGGCACCCCCAGCTCCATTTCACCCTCTGGGATTCTCTCACCCCCAGGGAGCGCCGGGATTATGGACTGGGATGTCCTGGCAGCCCCAGCCTGGCCCACAGGTCAGTGCCACCCCTGTCACCCCCTCATCCCTCACCCCTCACCCCTCTCTGATTATTTTTTGGGGTCTTTCAGGGTCCCCCTGGAGCTCCTGGTCCCCCCGGGCCGCCCGGTGCCCCCGGTCGCCAGGTGAGCGATGGGAGAGGGGAGCGGGGTCCATCCTGAGCTTTCAGGGCAGGGTTTGAACATTCCCCTGGGATTTAGGGAATGCCAGGACACAACGGCCTGCCCGGACTGCCTGGACCAGCTGGAGACCTGGTAGGTGGTGACAACTCCCATGGCAATGTCCCCATGGTGGGGACAATCCCTCCATCCATCCATCCATCCATCCATCCATCCATCCATCCATCCATCCATCCATCCATCCATCCATCCATCCATCCTTCCCTCCATCCCTCCATCCCTCCATCCTTCCCTCTCTTCCAGGGACCCCTGGCCGTCATGGCTGAGAGGAACATCGAGGTGCTGAAGGTGAGAGGGTGGGGATGGGGTCACCCTCCTGCCCTGGGGACCCCTTGGGGCACCCCTGACTCCCCTTTTCCCCCTTTTTCCAGACTCTCTGCGGGGACTGTGCCCAGCTGCAGGCGGCCCTGGAGGGGGAGAAGGGAGATGGGGGTATGCCAGGCGCCCCTGGCACTGAGGACTGTGCCAGGGTGAGTTTTTGAATGGGGATTTTGGTGCCTGACACCCCTTGCCATGCGGGGTGGGGTTGGAGAGATGGTCCCAAGTAGGGAATTGGATTTGGTGGAAATTGGGATGGAGGGGGAGAAGGGAGATGGGGACGAGGGAAGAGACGAGGATCTGACTCCATGTTTCAGAAGGCCGATTTATTATTTTATGATATATATTTTATTGAAACTATACTGAAAGTATAGAAGAAAGGATTTCATCAGAAGGCTCGAAAGGAAAAGAATAGAATGATAATAAAATCTCGTGACTGACCTGAGTCTGAGCCAGCTGACTGTGATTGGCCATTAGTTAGAAACAACCACATGAGACCAATCACAGATGCACCTGTTGCATTCCACAGCAGCAGATAATCATTGTTTACATTTTGTTCCTGAGGCCTCCCAGCTTCTCAGGAGAAAAAATCCCAGCAAAAAGATTTTTCATAAAACATCTGCGACACCGGGGAATTGAATTTGGTGGGATTTGGGGGAAGTGCCGCCCTCTGGGGACACTGACCCGTCTGGGAATGCAGACACAGCCCCAGTGGGGGTCCTGGAGATGAGGGACAGGCTGCTCCTTTGTCACACTGGGTGACTCTAGGGTTCTTTTCCAGTGCCTTGTGCAGCTCCCGCGAGCGGAGGAGGCTCGGGTGAGTGACAGAGTGACACACTGTCCTGGTGCCACCCCAGGGATGGCTCCTGCTGGACACCAGCACTGCGGGGGCTTTGGGGAGGCTTGGCATGGCTCAGCATGGCTGGCAGTGCCTCCTCGGCGTCCTGATGTGTCCCCATCCCCTGCAGGGTGACAGCCCTGACTGTGCGGGTCACCCCGGGCTGCCAGGAGCGCCAGGGATGCCAGGAGAGCAGGTGGGTGACACCAACCCATCCAACACACCCAACCCATCCAACACACCCAACCCATCCAACCCATCCAACCCATCCAACACATCCAACCCATCCATCCAACCCACCCATCCAACCCATCCGACCCATCCAACCCATCCAACCCATCCAACCCACCCATCCAACACATCCAACGGGTATCCGACGGGTATCCAACCCATCCAACCCATCCAACCCAACCCATCCAACCCATCCAACCCACTCATCCAACCCACCCAACCCATCCAACCCATCCAACGGGCATCCAACCCACCCAACCCATCCAGCCCATCCAACCCACCCAACCCATCCAACCCACCCAAACAACTCATCCAACCCACCCATCCAACCCATCCAACCCATCCAACCCTGCCCATCCAACCCACCCAACCCATCCAACCCTGCCCGTCCTGGGCGCTGTGCCACGTCCCGTGATGCTGTCCCCACCTCGGTGGTCACACCTGGTGTTAGTAAAAGGTTTTAAAATCATAAAATTCAGGAGAAGCTAGACTTAGTGGGGCCCTGGAAAAATGTTAAAAATCCTCTGAAAATGTCAGGCTTTGTGTTTGCCAGATCGTGTGAAATTGCACCTGAGTCAGCAGTATATGATAAATGATATAATTGTTAGATGTGATGATTGTTTAGCAATTAAATACAATTACTGTTTAATGGTAAGAAGAATCATGAGAAACTATGTTAGAAGTTTGAGGGGGGACCACGAGGAGCCCATGCTTGGATGAAATCTATGTATACAATAGAACAACATAAGTTTAATAATTAACATGAAATTTATATAACGATAGAATATAAAATGTCGGGGTCAGATTTGGGTTTGACACCCAGAGCTTTTCAATAAAACCACGTGAATAGAATAATTCTCATGATTATGTGGTTCTGAATGCTAACATTGGCACCTCAATCCCCTTCCAGGGCTCCCCAGGACTGCGCGGACCCCCAGGACCACCCGGACCCATCGTGAGTACCCCTGCCCGGGCTGGGGGGTCTGGGGGCTCGTAGCCCCTCAAAGCAGGTTGGCAAAGGGGCCTGGCACCCTGCCCTGAGGCAGAGGGCCATGGCCATGGTGAGGTGTGACATGGCACGGCACGGATGTCCCCACGGATGTCCCCATGGAGGCTGGACATGGAGGTGACGCTGCTGCCAGCCCGGAGGTGGAGCAGGAGCTCTGCGGCACCCCCAGGGCTCAGGCCAGGCTCCCCAGCGCCTTTTCCAAGCTGTGACCTCCCTGCTTCTCCCCTCAGGGCCCCCCAGGCTTCCCTGGAACGCCGGGCGCCCCCGGACTGCCCGTAAGAACGCAGCACGGCTCCGCTCTGTGCCCCTTGTGTCGCTGCCGCTTGGTTTGGCTGTGTCCCCTGTCCCTGTCCCTGCTGGGGACAGCCCAGCACAGCTGCCCTTCCATTCCATCTCCATCACACCATTCCCGCTCCTCCATCCCAAAACAGGGGGTCCCGGCGGACCTGGAGCTGATGATTTGGGGATGATCTTCCTCAGCTCAGGGACCTGGTGGTGGCACTTGGCACTGGGTCCCCTTGGCACCGTGGGGGCTGGTGTGGCTCCAGGGAGGTGCCACCTGGGCCAGGTGATCATCACAGCTCCCCTGATGGCCACCAGGGACACCAGGAGGATCCCGTGTGTGGCCTGGGCTCCTCCTCCTCACTCCTGTGTGGTCACTCAGCCTCCACCGCTATCTCCATCTTCATGTCCATCTTCGTCCTCACCTCCACCAACACCTCCATCTCCATCTCCATCTCCATCTCCATTCTCACCTCCACCTTCATCCTCACCTCCGTTTCCATCTTCATCCTCACCTCCAGCATCACCTCCACCTCCATCTCCCTCTTCATCTCCATCCTCATCCTCATCCCCGCCCTCCTGCTGCCCCTGCTCGCTCCCCACAGGAGCCGGTGGTGGGGCTGTGCTGGCGGCTCCCGGAGGATCCCGCGCTCCTGCTCGTGTCCCCTCGTCCACTAATGTCACCGTCACCCCAGGGCCTCCCTGGGGCTCTCTGTGGGCCGTGCTCTGCGGTGTGCCAGCGTGTCCTGTCCTTCTGTGTCACCTCAGTGCCACGTCACCCCACTAACCCACCCCGGAGGTCCCCGTATCACCCTGGGAGGACGGGGGGCACCAGGCTGGAGCTGAGGGCTTCACCCAGAGCTGGGCACTCCATGAGCCCCTCCAGGGCTGGCATTTCCATGGCACCAGGGTTTGAGCGTCCCCACCACACCTGGGCACTGCCCCGGTGCCTGCAGGGGTGGAGGGAGCCCAGGCAGGTGCCAGCAGGCTGGCAGAGGGCACAGAGCCCACGGGCCGTGCCCAGCTCCTGCTGCCAGGCGGGCACAGCCCCGGGCACCCCCCTGCATCTCCTCTCTTCTCCCCACCAAGGGTCTGCAAGGGGAGCGTGGCCCTGCAGGGCTGGCCGGAGCCAAGGGGGAGCCGGTGAGTGCTGTGGGACCAGGGGACAGGGGACACTGGTGGCCTGTGGGGGTGGCAGCTGGCTGGGGTGCTGCAGGTGGTTCAATGTCATCGTTGTCACTCACAGGGACCTCCAGGACAACCGGGATACCCCGGGGCCACGGGGCCACCCGGCCTTCCTGTGAGTGTTGGGGGGACCAGGCAGGCCCTGCCAGCACCCGTGCCCCAAACCTGCCCCAAATCCCATTCCTGCCCCAAATCCCAGCCCTGCCCCAAATCCCAGCCCTGTGCCAAATGTCACGCCTGTGCCATGTCCTATCCATGCCCCAAATCCCAGCCCTGTGCCAAGTCCTATCCATGCCCCATGTCCCATCCATGCCCCAAATCCTATCTGTGTCCCATATCCAACTTTTACCCCATATCCCACCTGTACTTCATATCCCACCTGCACCTCAAATTCCATCCAATGTCCCATATCCCATCCATGCCCCAAATCCCACCTGTACTCCAAATCCCCCCCATGCCCCACTTCCCACCCATACCCCAAATCCCACCTGTACCCCAAATACCATCCATACCCCACATCCCACCTGTATCCCAAATCCCATCCATGCCCTATATCCCACCCATACTCCAAATCCCACCTGTACCCCAAATCTCACCCATGCCCCATATCCCATCTCTGTGCCATGTCCTATCCATGCCCCAAATTCCACCCATGCCCCATATCCCCCCCATGTCCCATATCCCACCCGTGCCTCACATCCCCACCTTGTCCCTCCCTTCCCAGGGCATCAAAGGCGAGCGAGGCTACGTGGGTCCCCCCGGAGAGAAAGGGGAGCTGGTGAGTCCCTCAGGGCCCCTCTCCGTGGGCACTGGGGCCAGGGGCTCCCCCAGGTGCCCCCTTTCCATGGGCACCAGGGCTGGCACCTCCCATCCACCTCCACTGATCCTGTTCCATCCTTCCCAGGGTCCCCCCGGCGTGGACGGGCTGCCCGGCCCCGTGGGGCCAGCGGTAGGTGCCCACCTTGGGGGTTGTGGGGAGGGATGGGGTGGCTGGGGGGGTTTTGGGGTGCTCCCACCACCCCATGCCAACTCTCTGCAGGGTCCCAGGGGTGAGCGTGGGCTGCCGGGAAGCGCCGGAGAGAAGGGGGACCAGGTGAGTGTCCCCAAAGGGGGCAGGACCCCCAGGGCCACCCCCCACCATAGGCTGTGGGGTCCAGCTCAGCTCCTGTCTCTCCTCAGGGCTTCCAGGGCCAGCCTGGCTTCCCGGGACCACCGGTGAGTAAATCCTGCTGGGAATTCTGAGTAAATCCCACTGGGAATTCTGAGCAAATCCCACTGGGAATTCTGAGTAAATCCCATTGGGAACTCTGAGCAAATCCCACTGGGAATTCTGAGTAAAACACAATGGGAATTCTGAGTACATCCTGCCAGGAATTCTGAGCAAATCCCACTGGGAGTCTGATTAAACCCCACTGGGAATTCTGAGTAAATCCCACTGGGAATTCTGAGTAAACACCACTGGGAATTCTGAATAAATCCCACCAGGAATTCTGAGTAAATCCCACTGAGAAATCTGAATAAATCCCACTGAGAATTCGGAGTAAAATCCACTTGGAATTCTGAGTAAGTCCCACCAGGAATTCTGAGTAAACCCCACCGGGAATTCTGAGTACATCCCACTGGGAATTCCAGCACCCTGGCAGATGGGCTGTGTGTCCATCCCTGGCTGTGTGTCCATCCCTGGCTGTGTGTCCATCCCTGGCTGTGTGTCCCCATGTCCCCACAGGACAGGGGGTTCCACACGGGGGACACGAGTAGGGTGAGGAGCAGGGAGCAGCCCCGGATCAATCCCATTAAATCAAGCCGGGAAAGAACGGGATTTACGGGCTGGGATCCCCCTTCACTCAGCACCCCTCTCCCCTTTAGGGCCCTCCTGGTTTCCCAGGAAAGGTTGGTCCAGCGGGGCCACCAGGGCCTGTGGCAGAGAAGGTGAGTGCCACCCTCAGAGAAGGTGAGTGCCACCTGTGCCAGCGGGCAGTGGCTCCGTGCTGTCCCCGCCTGTCCCCTGGGCTGCGGCCGGGTCTGGTGGCCTTGCCTGTGACCTGCCTGTCACCTCCTGTGGCTCTTGCAGGGCAGCGAGGGCATGCGGGGCCCCACGGGGATGCCAGGGCCCCCCGGACCCCCTGGACCCCCCGGAATCCAGGTATGACCCCCCATAGGTGTCACCCTCGGGTGCTCCTGGGAGCAGCACTGGCTGTTCCCAACCCCGGGGACCTGTTCCTGTTCTCAGAGACCTGTTCCCATCCCCAGGGGTCTATTCCTGTTCCCAGGGACCTGTTCCCATTCCCTTGGGTCTGTTCCCACTCCCAAGGATCTGTTCCCATCCCCAGGGATCTGTTCCTATTCCCTGGGGATCTGTTCCCATTCCCAAGGACCTGTTCCTTTCCCCGGGGATCTGTTCCTGTTCCCAGGGACCTGTTCCCACCCCCAGGGACCTGTTCCCATTCCCCTGGGACATGTTCCCATCCCCAAGGATCTGTTCCCATCCCTGGGGATCTGTTCCCATTCCCAAGGATCTGTTCCCATCCCTGGGGATCTGTTCCTATTCTCAAGGATCTGTTCTCATCCCCATGCCCTATATCCCCCCCGTACCCCAAATTCCCATTCCCAGGGATCTATTCCCAAGCATCTGTTCCCATCCCCAGGACTTGTTCCCATTCTCAAGGACCCATTCCCATCCCCAAGGACCTGTTCCCATCCCCTGGGATCTGTTCCCATGGCCTGGGGTGCCCTGAGCAAGTCCCCCAGAGCTCCCCAGTGCCACCCTCCCTCTGTCACTGTCACCTTGTCCCCGCAGGGCCCTGCTGGCTTGGAAGGACTGGATGGCAAGGACGGCAAGCCAGGGCTGAGGGTGAGGCTGGGTTTGGGTGGGGGGCAGCCACCCTGCACCCCCCAGGACACCCCCAACCCCTGTCTGTCTGTTTGTCCCCAGGGTGACCCCGGTCCCCCCGGGCCACCAGGGATGATGGGTCCTCCGGTGAGTGACACCCTCCTTGTCACCCCTCCCTGGCAGCCAAGCCGGGCTGCCCTGAGCCAGGACTGTCCCCTCACGTGTTCCTGGTGACACCGAGCTGAGGGTGGTGGCCCTGGACCAGCACTGCATGGTCAGGGTCACCTGGCTTCACCTTGGCACCCCCACCCAGCTCTTTTCTCCCTCCAGGGCTTCAAGGGCAAGACAGGACACCCAGGGCTGCCAGGACCGAAGGTGAGCCGTGGTGGCACTGCCTGGTGACATCCTCAAGGCCTGGCCAGGACTCCACTCAGTGTCCCTTCTCCTTTCAGGGTGACTGTGGCAAACCCGGCCCCCCGGGCAGCACAGGCAGACCAGGAGCTGAGGTGAGCGACCCCTGGACACCCCCTTGTCACCCCTTTGTCACCACCCTGCCATCCTCATCCTCATCCTCCTCCTCACCTTGCCTTCCTCAGGGTGACCCCGGACCCATGGGACCCCAAGGCCGGCAGGGACCCCCAGGGCTCATCGTGAGTTGCTGCCCCCATCATGGGGGGATCCTAGAGGGGATGCCTTTGGGGTGGGGATTGGGGACACCACCCGTGACCCCCCAGCTGACCCCTCTGTCTCTGTCCCCAGGGTCCCCCTGGCAGCCCAGGACAGCCAGGACCCGCTGGCCTGGCTGGGGTGGTGAGTAGTGCCAGGAGTGGGGATTTGGGGTGGGGATTTGGGGGTTTGGGATCCCCTCATCCCAGTGCTCCCAGTGCTCCCGGTGCCCCGGATCCCTGCTCCTCACAGGGGCTTTGGGGTGGGTATTTGGGGGGTTTGGGATCCCCTGATCCTGGTGTTCCTGGTGCTCCTGGTCCCTCCTCCCTGCAGGGGCTGGGGTGAGGATTTGGGGTTTTGGGATCCCCTGATCCCAATGCTCCCAGTGCTCCCGGTCCCTCCTCCCCACGGGGGCTTTGGGGTGGGGATTTGGGGGTTTGGGATCCCCTGATCCCGATGTTCCGGTGTTCCTGGTCCCTCCTCCCTACAGGGGATTTGGGGGTTTTGGGATCCCCTGATCCCAATGTTCCCGGTGTTCCCATTCCCTCCTCTCCATAGGGGCTGAAGGGCGAGCGCGGCTCCGTGGGCGAGCGGGGTCTGCCGGGGATGCCAGGACAGCCGGGACCCCCGGGACACCCAGGACCACCGGTGAGCACAGCAAGACCCTGCACCCCGAGCGTGGGGACCTTGGGGGTGGCCCTGTAGTGTCACCACCTCACGCTGTCCCTGTTTGTCCCTGCAGGGAGAGCAGGGAGCGGATGGACCTGTTGGGAAGGAGGTGAGCAGGGTTCTCTGGAACTTTCTGCCCAGCTGGACACGAATTTTGTCACCTCCTGGCCTGGCTGGGGTGACATCCCTGCCACACTGCTCCTGTGTTCTAGGGACCACCAGGCAAACCGGGCATTGCAGGCCCAGCTGGACAGAAGGTGAGGCTGTGCCAGCTGGCAGTGCCACCACGGCCACCACGCTGTCCTGGCACACAGGACTGACCTTTCCCATCCGCAGGGTGACGCTGGAGCCCCCGGCGAGCGCGGCTACCCCGGGGAGAAGGGCAGAGCCGGGATGCCAGGGGGGCCGGGCAAAAGCGGCTCCATGGGGCTGGTGGGGCCGCGGGGCCCCGCGGGGGAGAGGGGACCCCCGGGCTCGCCGGGCCCCGCGGGCAGCCCCGGCCTGCCGGGACCCCCGGGCATGATGGTAAGGACGGGGGGTGGCCGTGTCGGGGGCAGGACGATGTCCCTGTGGTGGCCATGTCCCCTCGTGTCCTTTCACGTCCCTTTGTGTCCCCTCGTGTGTCCCCTTGCGTGTCCCTTTGTGTGTCCTCTCACGTGTCCCCTTGCGTCCCCTCATGTGTCCTCTTACATGTCTCCTCTTGTGTCCCTTCCCGTGTCCCCTCCCATGTCCCCTCCCATGTCCCCTCTCGCGTCCCTTCGTGTGTCCCCTCCCGTGTACCCCTCCCGTGTCCCCTCATGTGTCCCCCGGTGTACCCTCACGTGTCCCCTCACGTGTGCCCTCCTGTGTCCCTCGTGTGTCCCTTCACATGTCCTTTCGTGTGTCCCCTCCTGTGTCCCCTCCTGTGTCCCCTCTGTCCCCACAGGGAGATGTGGTCAATTACGACGAGGTCAAGCGCTTCATCCGCCAGGAGCTGAACAAGATGTTTGACGGTAACGGGGGGTGGTGACCCTCCCTGTGTCCCCACCCTGTCCCTGCCCTGTCCCCGCTGGCTGAGCTCAGTTTTTGTCCCCGTTTTTGTCCCCATTTGTGTCCCCTAGAGCGGATGGCCTATTACACCTCCCGGCTGCACTTCCCGGTGGAGATGGTGGCGTCCCCGGGCAGGCCCGGTCCCCCCGGCAAGGACGGGCTGCCCGGCCGGCCGGGACCCCCCGGCTCCCCGGGCATGCCGGGGCAGATCGGCCGAGAGGGGCGGCAGGGCGTGCCGGGCATGCGGGGTACGTGCTGCTCCTTGGTGTCACCGGTGTCCCTGTGGTGTTCCCGGTGTCCCCATCATGTTCTTGATGTCCCTGGGGCATTCCCAGTGTCCCTGAGGTGTTCCTGGTGTCCCTGGGGTGTTCCTGGTGTCCCCAGGATGTTCCTGATGTCCCCAGGATGTTCCCGGTGTCCCCAGGATGTTCTTGGTGTCCCTGGGTTGTTCCCCAGTGTCCCCATCATGTTCTCAATGTCCCTGGGGCATTCCCAGTGTCCCTGCAGTGTTCCCGGTGTCCCCAGTTCATTCCAAGTGTCCCCAGTTCATTCCCGGTGTCCCCAGGACATTCCCAGTGTCCCCGGGCTGTTCCCAGTATCCCCGGGACATTTGCAGTGTCCCCAGTTCATTCCCAGTGTCCCCAGTTCATTCCCAGTGTCCCTGGACTGTTGCCAGTTTCCCCAGTTCATTCCCAGTGTCCCTGGGCTGTTCCCAGTTCATTCCCAGTTTCCCCAGTTCATTCCCAGTGTCCCTGGGCTGTTGCCAGTTCATTCCCAGTTTCCCCAGTTCATTCCCAGTGTCCCTGGGCTGTTCCCAGTATCCCCAGTTCATTCCCAGTGTCCCCAGTTCATTCCCAGTGTCTCTGGGCTGTTCCCAGTGTCCTTGGGCTGTTCCCAGTGTTGCTCAGACATTTCCAGAGTCCCTGGGCTGTTCCCAGTGTCCCCAGTTCATTCCCAGTGTCCCCAGTTCATTCCCAGTGTCCCCGGGCTGTTCCTAGTGTCCCCAGGATGTTCCCAGTGTCCCCAGTTCATTCCCAGTGTCCCCAGTTCATTCCCAGTGTCCCTGGCACTGGGATACTGTGGCTGTGCCAGTTTCTCACCCCTCCTCTCCCTCCCCCAGGTGAGCCGGGTGCCAAAGGAGAGAAAGGCGAGAAAGGCGTGGGGCTGATGGGGGACAGCGGCCCCCCGGGACCCCCAGGTGAGCCCCCTCCCTCCTCCTGACCCCCAGCCCCACCCTGGGCTTTGCTGCCACCCCCTCACCATGTCACCCCACTTCTCCTTCACTCCTTCTCTTCCAGGTCCCCAAGGGCCACCAGGCTACGGCAAGATGGGTCCCCCGGGCCCCGTGGGGCAGCAGGGCATCCCTGGCATCCCCGGCCCTCCCGGTGCCACGGGGCAGCCGGGCAAAACGGGGCACTGCAACCCTGCCGACTGCCTGGGGGCTCTGCCCGTGGAGCAGCCGCTCTTCCAGCCCAAGAACGTCAAGGGGCCCTTTGGCTGAGCCCCCCGCGCCCCCCGAGCCCCCCCAGATTTGCTGTTAATATTGTTCGTGTTTTACCCCGCTGTGCCGGGGCCGTGCCCGTGCTGGGGGGCTCGGTGGGGCTTGTACAGGCAATGGTGGGGGCAGGTGGATCCTGCCCCAAAAATACACCTGTGAGTGGACACAGATGGGTCTGTGCCTTGTCCCCAGCTCTGTCCCCAGCCCTGTCCCCGTGGTGGGGAGCTCGGGGCTCGTACAGCTCCGTGGCAATCATGGGGGTGGATCCTGCCCCAAAAATACACCTGTGAGTGGACACGGGTGGCTCTGTGCCTTGTCCCCAGCCTGTCACCACCCTGTCACCAAGGGATGCTGTTCCAGCCGGTTCTGAGCCCGCTCTGGTTGGGGACACGGTGATGCTGAGCACCCTGGGATGGATGAGGCAGTGTCAGTCCTGATGCCAGGGGATCCTGGTGCTGTCTCAGGGCAATCCCAGCCCTGATTTGGGGGTGTCCCAGCGCCGTTCCTGGGGAGATCCCGCTCTCATCCCAGCACATCCCAGCCCTGGTTCCAGGAGATCTGGGATGGGATGGAATCCCAGCTTTGCCTCTGGAGGAATCCCAAACTAATTCCTGTGGTTTTGTGGGGATTCCAGCCCTGCTCTCAGGCTGACCTCAGCCCTGCTCTTGGATTTTCTGGAACCCCAGAAAATTTTGCCATGCCAGCCCTGCTCCTAGAGGGATCTCGGTCCTGCTGCCAGGGGAATCCCGGTTGATCTCCCGGGCAATTCCAGCCCCATTCCCTGGTTGATCCCGGCCGCACTCCCGGACTGATCCCGCCGCTATCCCCTCCCGGTGGGCCCCACCCCGCCCAGGCGCCGTTGCCGCTTTAAGGCCTCCCTCGGGCGCGCGCTTCCCGCGCGTCACCGCTCCGCCTCCGCCTCGCCCAGGGGGCGTGGTCACTGCCCAGCGTAGCCAATGGGTGAAGGTCGTTTCTGTGACGTCATCAGGGCGTGGCCGGAGCGGAAGACCCGCTATGGCGTACCCGGGGCAGGTGCGGGACCGGGATCGTGACCAGGATCGGGATCGGGATCGGGATCGGGATCGGGATCGGGATCGGGATCGGGATCGGGACGAGGACCAGGAGCGGCGGCGGGGAACGGGAACTGGGACCGGGACCGGAGGAGTGGGAGGGGCGGCAGGGAGCCCGACCGGGACCCGGGGGCAGGGAATGGGGACCGGGGAGCGGGACCGGAGAGGCAGCGGAGAGTAGGACCGGGGAGCGGGACCGGAACCCGGAGCGGCGCGGGGATCCAGGGACCGGGATCGGGACTGTGACCGGGATCGGGACTGTGACCGGGAGCGGGACTATGACCGGGATCCGGACCGTGACTGGGAACGGGATCCGGACTGTGACCGGGGCGGGGGTCGGACCGGGCGCTGGTCCGGGGGTCGGGGCCATGGGAGGCGCGCAGGGTCTGCAGGGTGAGCGACACCCGCTCCCTCCCCGTGCCCATCCCGGTGCCCGGTGCCCGCCTCACACCGGCTCTGTCCCCTCCCCAGGGCTACCCCGGCGCAGGACAGCCCCCTCCGGTCGGGCCCTACCCCGGGGCTCCCTACGGCGGGGGACCACCCCCGGGACCTTACGGGCATCCCCCACCCGGGGGTCCCTATGGCGGGGGGCCACCCCCGGGACCCTACGGGCATCCCCCGCCCGGGGGTCCCTACGGCGGCCCCTACGGCAGCCCCCAGCCCGGGCCCTACGGCGGGCCGGCCCCGGGAGGTGAGTCCGGGATCTCCCTGCGGCGGTACCGGGACAAGGTGGGGAGCGATGGGGTCCGCAGCCCGGTGCGGGGTCGAGGGATGGGGAGTGCCCACTGTGGTGCCCCCCGATGGGGGTTGAGGGGGTCCCCAGCTCAGCAGAAGCCACCGCGGAGATGAAATAGGATGTCCCGGTTTATTATTTTGAAATCCTGGAGGAGGAGGAGGAGAGGGAGGAGAAGGAAGAGGAGGAGGGAGAGGAGAAAGAGGAGGAGGAAAAAGGGAAAAGGGAGGAAGAGGAAGTGCCAGGCAGCCCTAAAACTTTCACCCCACACCAATCTCCCGGTTCTGCCGGATTTGTGGGGCAGCACCGTGTCTCCCTGTCCACCCCCGAGCTCCACCAGGCTCCGGTTCCCAGCCCATTCCCGGCTCCAGCCGCTCCGTGCCCATCCCAGCCCGGTTCTCCCGGGATTTACCGGGCTGTAATTCCCGTGGGAGGAGAAGCTCTGCCCGGCCCTGGGAGCCACCCCCGGGGCCAGCCCAGCCCGTGGCCTGTCCGAGGGGAAGGTGACGGCTCCGATGGCCTCTCCCCGAGCAGGGAATGCCCCCCCAGGGGTGGATCCCGAGGCGTTTTCCTGGTTCCAGACGGTGGATACGGATCACAGCGGGTTCATCTCCGTCAAGGAGCTGAAGCAGGCTCTGGTCAACAACAACTGGTCCTCGTTCAACGATGAGACCTGTCTGCTCATGATCAGTGAGTTTGGGATCCCCTTCCCCTCATTCTAATCTGGTTTGGTTGGATTTGGGGTGAATTCCGCTTTTCCCTGGGTATCGTTCCTGGTTGGAGCTGAGCAAATGAAGCAGCTCCCAGTGGTGCAGGACACGGGTGAAGGACCCAAAATCCTGCTTGGAAAAGGAAATCCCAGCTCTGCACAAGCCCCAGATCCCAGAAAGACAGGGAGGAAAGTGAGGAAAGCCCAAAAATGCAGAGACTCACCCAAAGCTTGCCCCAACCTCAGGTTTTGGTGCCATTTCTTACCAGCCTTGAGGGTTGAACGATCACAATCCTGGATCCCACAATCCCAGTGGATCACAATCCTGGCGAGGGGGATTTTTGGGATCAGAGCAGGATTCCAGGGAGCCACGGTGTGGATCCTGAGCTCCCTGGAGGTTTCTGCAGCTTTTCCACTCCTCCTCCCTGCCCTGTTGCTGCTCCTCCCTGCCCAGACATGTTCGACAAGACGCGGTCGGGGCGCATCGACGTCTACGGCTTCTCCGCCCTGCTGCGCTTCATCCAGCAGTGGAGGAGCCTCTTCCAACAGTATGACCGGGACCAGTCTGGCTCCATCAGCTTCAGCGAGCTCCAGCAAGGTGGGTGAGGGCCACAGCCACCAGCCTGGCCCATCCTGACCCTCCCCATAACCATTGCCAGGCTCTGTTCCCAGCTGGAAACTGGAATTCCTGCTGGAGTGGTCTCTGTGGCCAGGCTGGAGGGCTCTGAGCTCCTGGGATGCTTCTTTGGGAATTATCCATGGGATAAACCAGGAGGTTCTCAGGGGAGGAGCTGCAGCAGGGGTGGGGCACAAAGTTCCTTCAGGAAGCCCTAAATTCCCCCTCAACGATGAGTGGCTGGAGCCTGGTTTTTGGGGAGGAGCTCTTGGGTGTGTGTGAAAGGGAAAAATGCCTGGAATTTGTGGTTTGATTCCTCTGGAGAGCCCTGCCCGTGCACACCCTGAGTGGGAAGGGTGGTGGGAGTGGGAGATGGGGTGTGTGGGACATGGGGGAGCAGGACACAGCCACTCCCTCTCCATTTGGGAAGCTTCAATCCCAATTTTTCCTCCTCCCAGCTTTCTCCCAGATGGGTTACAACCTGAGCCCCCAGTTCAGCCAGCTGCTGCTGGCCCGGTACGCCCAGCGTTCCCCCAATCCCAGTATCCAACTGGACCGGTTCATCCACATCTGCATGCAGCTGCAGAGCCTCACCGACGCCTTCAGGGAGAAGGACACGGCCATGGTGGGGAACGTCCGCCTCAGCTACGAGGATTTCCTCACCATGGTGGTGACACGGATGCTCTGACATCCCCACTCCAAAAGCTGGGAATTCTGGAGCTCTCCAGAACCTTCAGCCATCCTCATCTTCCTTGTTGGATGATGCTGAGCCCATCTGAGAGTTCCCCCCGGGGCCAAATTTCCAGCTTGATCCACCCCAAATCCTGCTGGGGTTTTCCTGGCTTGGATTCCTCGTGTCCATTTTGTGAAACCCACGCCAAACTGGGGCAGCCAAAGCAGCTTAGATCCCGTGCCAGCCCCAAATTCCAGCTTCATCCCGAGGTGCCTGCAGCAGAACATCCCCGTTTTGGGGAGGAAAAGCTGAACCTTGGGTTTGGAAGAAGCAGAAAATGGGAAAAATGAGGACAATGCCCCTTCCTTCCCTCGCTGAGTGCCCTGGGAGCACATCCCGCCCTGGGAATGCTTTCCTGGGGGTCTCATCCCTGTTTTCCATGGGGCTGCTGGAATGGGATGTGCTGCTGCAGCCCCACGGGATCCTCCCCTCGCTGTTGCCAATCCTGAAGCCAAATCCAGACAAAGTTCAGAGCTCAGGTTTTCCAGCTTTGGAATAAAATGTGTTCTGCTCCAGCTGCTCCGTGGTCTCTGTGTCCAGGGGGGGCTCCAGGGGACGTCAGGTGCCTCCTGTCCCCTGTGGTGGCACTAGGGGACACGTCCCAGGGCTGGACACCATTCCCTAAAATCAATTCTGAGGAATTTCATGTCCAAATATGGAAAATAAAGGATTAGGGGGGACTCCTGAGGCACAGAAAAATCCCATCAATGCCGGAGTCTTCTTCCCGAGTGATGAGCCAGGAATTCACCCTGAGGAATCTCCGAGAGATTTGGAGGAATTCTTAAGGAGTAAAAGGTTCAAAGGTCTGAGATGAGCAGGAGGAGCCAGGCTCGGTGTTTTCTGTGTGACCTCGGTGTTTTCCAGCCCCGGGCAGGACTGGCTGTTCCCAACCATCCCCGAGCATTCCAAGGATGTTTTTCCCTGAGCATTTCCAATATTTCTGTTGAGTCAGAGCTCAGCCCTGCTTGGGCTTGAGGCAGAGGGGTTGTAAATACATATACATATATTTATATGTATATAAAAAATAGAAATATATATTTTATAGATTTTTTTATACATTCTATATGTGCATATATGTATTTTTAATATATTTTATATGCTATATATATATAAAATACATATATGTAAAATATATATAAAATACATATAAATATATTTAAAAATACATACCTGCATGATATATATTTTTTTTATATATACACACATACAGGTGTATAGTTAGATATGTATATATACACTGGTGTATATATATACATATATAGAGGTGTGTGTACATGCATATTTTCATGTATAAATATATATACAGACTTTTAAAAATATATATACATACATGTACATATATATAGATACACATAAACATAAAAAACTGTTTATATGTATATATACATATGTAAATATATATAAAGGCATGTGTTTATATACATACAAGTATATATGTAAATACATAGACACACGTGTTTTACATAATATATAATATACAATATGCAATATATAATATATAATATATAATATATAATATATAATATATAATATATAATATGTATATTATGTTTTATATCTTATGCATATTATATTTTATATTTTATTTTATATGTTATATTTTTCTATTATATTATTTATATTATATATTATTATATATATTAAACAGGTGTGGTTACATGTACATATATACGCATATAGAAATATATACAGGATATTTTTATATATATGTGTGCAAAAAAGATATATAAAAATATATATATTTTTGCACATATATATATATATATATAAATATACAGGTATGTACACATACATATGTATATACATTGAGAAATTTATATTGAGATATATATGGGGAGGTGAACAGAAGCAGCCACCTGTGTATATATATATATATACACAGACTTATCTATACACATCTATATCTCTCTATACATAATAGAAATGTTTTTACATATTTTTAAAATATATAAATATATTCGCACCCATCCTGCAGTTGCACGCAGCCACCACCAGGTGGCACCGCCCTCGACCCTGTGAGTGTCCCCTGCGGGGGGACCCGGGGGTGACAGAGGGAGGGGACACGGACAGGGACAGCGACCGCCAGCAACGCAGGCCTTTGGGAAAGGCGACAACAGCCCCAGCGCCACCCCAGGGAGGGCACAGGGGCTGTGGGGACACAGTGGATGTGGTGACGCATCTCATTTTTGTGGCGCTTGGGGTGGCACATGTCACCGTGGTGGCACTGGCAGCTGGCATTTGGCTGCCCAGCTGCACGGTGGCTGTGGTGGCAATACCTGGCCGTGGTGGCACAGCTGGCCGCGGTGACCCCCTGGCCGCGGTGACATAGGTGGCCGTGGTGGCCCGAGTGGCTGCGCGTGCCCGCGGCGTGGCCAGCGCTGGCCGCGGTGACCGGAGCGGCGGGGCCGGAAGGCGGACAATGAGCGGGGCCTTATCTCACCCCCCCAGCCCTTCCCGAGGCCGCGCTGGGCCCCCCGGACAGGGGGTGACAGGGGCCACGCGTCCCTCTCGGAGCACTGAGCGCACCCTCCGGGCTCTGAGGCTTCCGTAACTTTATTTACAAACAATAAAAAGCAAAATAAATACAAAAAAAATGTCTTAAAAGTACAGCCCTTGGGTTGGGGGGGAAGGGGGGCTGTGCTGGCTGCGTGCACCCCATTTGTGCCCCCCCAGGACACGGGGACACCACGGGGCTGAGCCCTCCCTTGTCCCTGCTGTCCCCCAGGGGGGTGGCAGGGCTATAGCACCATAGGGACGGGCTGGGGGGGACGGTGGGGACCCCGTCCTGGCACCACCCAGCCCTGGGGGCTCAGGGGACCCCCTTGTTGGGTTATTTCACCCCCAAACTCCAACGCTGCCCTGCTGGGGGGAGCTGCTGGGGCCAGGACGGGAGGGGCAGGAATTTCCATTGGGAAAAGGGGGAGAAATCCCACAGCCGGGATTTGGGGAGGGGGGTGCAGCTGCCTTTGAAGAGCCCCCCGGCGCTACCGCAGCCCAGCCGAGCCCCGGGGCAGGGGGGATTAGCGGGTAAATCCCATGGGAGACGGGAGCAGCCCCCGGAGCATCCCCCTCGCACGCCCCACTGCCCCCAGCCGCTGTGTCAGCACGGCGGGGACACGCAGCCCCCTCCAGGGGACACAGGGGACAGCGCCAGCCCCCTCCAGGGACACAGGGGACAACGCCAGCCCCTTCCATGGGACACAGGGACAGCGCCAGCCCCCTCCAGGGGACACAGGGGACAGTGCCAGCCCCCTCCAGGGGACACAGGGGACAATGCCAGCCCCCTCCAGGGGACACAGGGGACAATGCCAGCCCCCTCCAGGGGACAGCGCCAGCCCCTCCAGGGGACACAGGGGACAGCGCCAGACCACTGCCCTGTGCGCCTTGAGCTGGGTGGGACCGCGCTGGGGACATTGGAGACATCGGGGGACTCACTTGTGAGGCATGTCCTCCATGCTGTCCTCCAGGGGACACAGGGGACAGCGCCAGCCCCTTCCAGGGGACACGGGGGACAGTGCCAGCCCTTTCCAGGGGACCCAGGGCACAGCCCCCTGCCCAGCGTGCTGTGAGCTGGGCAGGGCCGCGCTGGGGACAGGGACATCGGGGACATCGGGGACATGGCGGGGCTCACTTGTGGGGCATGTCCTCCATGCTGACGCGGCCCCAGACCCCCACCACGAAGGTCTCCACCTCGCACTCGTTGATGCCGCGGGCGATGCGAAAGTGGCCGCCCTCGCCCCACGCCGTGCCCCACGAGTTGGCCGCCGTCTGCAGAGGGGACAGGGGACACGCTCAGGGCGGTGACACCCCCGAAAAAGCCAAGCTGGACCCCACAGGGGTGCGGGGAACGGCAGCGCCCCATGGCTGAGCCCTTCACCCCAAAACTCACCCAGTATTTTTGGGTCTGGCCATCAGGCAGCTGCTCCTCTCCCCATCTGCAGAGGGACAGGACAGTGAGGAGGGATCCCCCAAGCACCCCCAGACCGTGGGGTCCCCAAGTACCTCCAGACTTTGGGGTCCCCAAGCATCCCCAGACTTTGATGTCCCCAAGCTCTCCGAAACTGTGGTGTCCCCAAGCACCTCCAGAATGTGGGGTCCCCCCAAGAACCCCCAGATTGTGGGGTCCCCCCAAGCACCCCCAGACTGTGGGGTCCCTCAAGCACCCCCAGACTGTGGTGTCTCCAAGCACCCCCAGACTTTGAGGTCCCCCCAAGCACCCCCAAAATGTGGGGTCCTCAAGCACCCCCAGACTTTGGGGTCCCCCCAAGCTCCCCCAGACTGTGAGATCCCCAGGCTCCCCCAGACTTGGGGTCCCCCCACCCAGCCCCCTGGTGGGATTGGGGCACGGGGGGGCTGACCCTGCTCATTTCCTGCCCCGGCACCTCCCCAGGGCCAGGCCGAGGTTGGGACATCCGCTCCAGGAATAGGGGCAGGAATATTTAGCCACGGCAGGAGGAAGGAAACACGGACACAGGGCAGATCCATCCCCATCCTGGGGGTCTGCACCTCCAAACTCCCCCTCCTCCAGGGTGCTGAGCGCCACATGCATGTCCCTTGTGCCACCAATCCCCTCCCTGCTCGGGGACACCCAAAGGGAACATTTCTGCCACCCTGAATGGGATGGGATGGGATAGGAAAGTTGTGGGGTGGGATGGGAAGGGAGTGGGATGGGACAGGACAGGATGGGATGGGGCAGGGTGCTATGGGACAAGATGAAATGGGAATGGAAGAGAATTGGATGGAGTGAAACATGATGGGATGGGAATGAATGGGATGGGAATAGGAGAGAATAAGAGGGGATGGTACAGGATGGGATGGGATGGGATGGGATGGGATGGGATGGGATGGGATGGGATGGGATGGGATGGGATGGGATGGGGC
>JAWWEX010000094.1:4756457-4771267 GCA_035583215.1 Arremon brunneinucha | reverse complement strand
ATGGGATGGGATGGGATGGGATGGGATGGGATGGGATGGGATGGGATGGGATGGGATGGGATGGGATGGGATGGGGCAGGGTGTCATGGGACAAGATGAAATGGGAATGGGACAGAATCAGATGGGATGGGATGGGATAGGACAATATGGAACAAGATGAAATGGGGATGGGAGAGAATTGGATGGGGTGGAACACGATGGGATGGGAATGAATGGGATGGGATGGGATGGGAATGGAAGAGAATCGGATGGGATGGAAGATGAAGGGATGGGGATGGGATGCGATGGCTCTCCCCTCTGTGAGCCCCCCCAGGCCACCCCCAGACCTACCCTGTGATTTTCACTGAGTGGGTCCCGTGCCTCTGGTGCTTGGCCCCCTTCCCCTCGGCCACGGGCGTGTGCCGATAGATCCCGCTCTTGTACATGAAGAAATCCTCGTGCACCTCCAGGATGGCTGTGGGGACGGCCAGAGGGTTTGGGGACACTGCCGCTGTCCCGAGGGAGGGGATCTGTGTCCCCATGGGTGGCAGATGTGGGCACAGAGGGGAGTGGGGGCATTGAATTCCAAACAGCAGCTGGAGCCTCCCGGGGGCAACGCAACAACACTCCCAGGAGGTTTCAAAAAGCACAAATAAAGTTAAACAAACGCAGCTGCCAAGGCAGTGATTAAATCTCAGGAGTTAATGAGCAACCCGGTGCCCGCTGGGGTGGGCAGCGTGACGGGCACTGGGGCAGCACTGCCCGGGCACGCAGGGGGAGCGGCTCAGGGGGGTTCTGGCTGCCACCACAGCTCCCCCAGCCCTGACAGAGAGGTTTTCCCCCGTATTTTATCCCCCCAACCTTTTGGGGTGCACAGAGGGCCAGCTCCGTACCTTGCACGGGGCCGTTCTCCATGAGCTCCTTCATGATCTCCTTCTCCTGCAAGCATAGAACAGGTGGCACAGGCTGGCACCGAGACCGGGACCCCCAGCCCTGCCCTCCCACCCACAGGGATGCAGCAGAGCAGCCCCAGCACCCACGGGCGGCCGCTGCGGAGGAGCCGCTCCCCAGCGGGGTTTTCCCAGCCGCATTCCCAAGCTCGGTTTTCCCAGGTGAAGCAGCCCCAGCCAAGCCCGTTCCCGCTCCCCGCTCCGCCCGCGGGCCCGGCGCTCACGCTGGAGGAGAGGCGGTAGGCGGGCGTGGACTGGTAGATGTCGTTGGCGTGGCTCCGGGGGTTGGGGCAGCGCGCTGTCGCCTGCCGCTTGCCCCGGCCCGTGGAGCGGCTGTGCATCATGCAGGGCGGCGCCGCGGGCTGGCTCTGCTGGCTCGTGAACGGGTAGCACTCGTCTGTCACCACGCTGGGGCGCGGGAGGGGAAGGAACGGCTCCATCCTCATCCCGAACCCCACTGCCATCCCCATCCCAGATGGAGCTTCCGGTCCCATCCCAATCCCATCCTTGTAGTGAACCTACCCTCCATCCTCACACCAAATCCCTCTTCCATTCCCATCCCAAAACTCATTCTCATCCCTATTCCAATCCCCACTTCCATTTTCACCCCAAACCCCACTCCCATCTCCACTCTGATCCACACTCCCATCCCAATCCCAAACCCCATTGTCCATCCCTGTCCCAAACCCCAATTCCCATCCTGATCCCAAACCCCAATGTCCATTCTGCCCTCATTCCCCAGCTGTCCAAGCAAGGTTAAGGACAGGGATCTCCTAGGCTTTCTCCAGGTGACCAAAGCCCCAAACCCCCTTTATCCCAGAGCAGGCCCTGTCCCCCATCCCATCCCATCCCATCCCATCCCATCCCATCCCATCCCATCCCATCCCGTTCCATTCCCATTTCATCTTGTCCCATATTGTCCTATCCCATCCTACTCCCTTCCCATCTCATCCCACAACTTTTTTATCCCATCCTATCCCATTCCATCCTGTTTGATGCCATCCCCTCCTCTCCCATCCCATTCCCATCCCATCCCCTCTTATTGTCTCCTATTCCCATCTTATCCCATCCTATCCCATTCCACTGTGTTGCACCCCATCCAATTCTCTTCCGTTCCCATTTCATCTTGTCCCATATCGTCCTGTCCCATATAGTCCTGTCCCATCCCACCCTGTCCCTATCCCATTCCCATCCCATCATCCCATCACCCCACTCACCCCCTCCTGCGCAGGTACCACCAGGCTCCGTCCAGGCGCCCCCCGCTGCAGCCGCGCTGGTTTCGGGTGTCACAGGACAGGAGGTTTTGGGGGGACAGCGCGGGGGTCATGTGGCCCATGGAGTGGATGGAGATGCGGTCTGAGGCCACGGCTGTGGAGGAGCCACGGGTGAGGGGAAGGACGTCCCATCCCTGTCCCCAGTGTCCCTGCAGCTCAGGGGGAGGTGGCTCTGCCCCTGTCCCTGCTGTCCCCCCTGTCCCAGCTGTCCCCTCACCAGCCGTGGAGAAGGCCCAGGAGCCGGCACAGTTCCCCTGGTCCAGGGGCTCGTGGATCATCCCGGGCCATTTCTCGGCGGCATCGAAGTGACGCGGCAGCACCTCGTTGGAGTCCATGTTCATCTGCGGGGCAGAGATGGGGGGGCTCAGCCCAGTGGGACCCCCTCAGCTCCTCCTGCCACCCCAACCATCCTCTGAGATGGTCCCCAGCGAGCTTTGGTGTCTCCAGTCCCACTATGGGACCCCATGTCCTCCTCCTGCCATCCCAATCATCCTTTGAGATGGTCCCCAGACAGCTTTGGTGTCCCCAGCCCCACTATGGGACCCCAACTCCTCCTGCCATCCTAGCCATCCTTTGAGGGTCCTCAGTGAGCTTTAGTGTCCCCAGTCCCACTGTGGGACCCCTCAGGTCAGGGACATCACCCTGGGCAGCAAGGATTTGGGTTCTCCTTTATCCCAGAAAGGCCAAACTCCCCAATTTCCCCTAAATTTGGGCTCCACAGCCCCAGCAGCTCCTTGGAGCACACCAGCACTGAGTGTCCCATCCCTTAGCCCAGCAGGGCCCTCGGTGGCTGCCCCGAGGGGACAGCCCAGGGTGACACAGCCCCTCAGGGTGGCCTCTGGCCCTGCCTTTCCTCCCTGGAGCAGGACAGTGTCCCCGCCCTGGCCTTCCTGGGGAGGACATGGCCACAATCGCCCGCAGGAAACGCCTCTAAAATTAAACCTGGGGCTGGGGGTGCACCAAGCGCTGCCGTCGCAGACATCTTTTCATGAAAATCCTTTCCTTGGGATTTTTTTTCCTCCTGAGAAGCCGAGAGGCCTCAGGAACAAAATATAAATAATTATTATCTGCTGCTGTGGAATGCAACAGGTGCATCCGTGATTGACTCATGTGGTAGTTTCTAAATAATGGCCAATCACAGCACAAACTGTCCGAGCCACAAAACTTTGTTATTCATTCTTTTCTATTCTATTCTTAGCCAGCCTTCTGAGATGAAACCTTTTCTTCTATTCTTTTAGTATAGATTTAATGTAATATATATCATGAAATAATAAATCAAGCCTTCTGAAATATAGAGTCAAATCTTCATCTCTTCCCTCATCCTGAGACCCCTGTGACCACCGTCACACCCTCCCAGCCCCCCAGGGACCCCCGGGGGGTGCCAAGCCGGGTCTGGGTGCAGGGAAAGGCAAAGAGAGGCAGCTCTGCTGAGTCAGCAGCGTCGGGCTCGGCGTTCCGATGGGAAACCAGTGCGGAGGAGAGGGGGAAAAAACAACACTGGCAGAGCGGGGATTGTCCGGGGGAATTTGCTGAGCCGCTGTCTCCAAACACGAGGGCTGCCCTGCCTGACCCCCGCTCTGGGAGACCCCCTTGGCGTGCCTCAGTTTCCCTCCCCGCGGGCACTCACGTGCATCTCGTTCATGTTCATGACGGTGGCAGAGGGACGGAAGGTGCCCAGGCGGTGCCGGATCCCGTCCTCCAGGGTCATGCCCCAGAACTGGCTGTAGTTGGCGGCTCTCCAGCTGCGTGGAGAGAGGGGGGCACGGCTCAGGGGTCACCCCGAAAAGCAGCGAGGGGTGCAGCATCCCTGTGCCCGGTCCTTACCCGTAATTGCCCCTGTTGATGGCGTCGATGAGCTCCCCGTCCATCAGGCAGGCGTGGTCCTCGCACTGCCACTGCCCGCCGGGCCCGCAGGTGCTGCAGAGGGGACAACAGGTGAGAAATGATGTCCCCAGGGTGACCAGGGGGACACTGAGTGGGCGCTGCCCCTCCCAGACTGGTGACTTTTGTTAGGGGTCACCAGAGCTTGGCACCTTGCAGTGGGGTGAATCCATGGGCAGCCCGTTGGGTGACACCAAGTGGCCTCTGGGTGACCCTGGGAGTTGTCCCCCCCCTGCCCCAGCCCCCACAAGAGCCCTGAGGGCAGCCAGGCCATGGGACAGAAAATCATCTGAAAAGCTGCCAGGGCTGCAGACATCAGAGCGGGGCTTGGACAGCAGCCCGAGGCTGCGGGTCAGGGCTGGGTGTCCCCATGGGTGACCCACAGTGACCAGGGCACTCCATGGGGACAGCCGGGCCAGAGGGGGGGTTCTGGGGGTGTGGTGGGTCCCCTGGGGAGCCCCGGGCTGTGCTCCCCCCGTGCAGTGAGCAATGCTTGGCATGCTCAGATCCCGGCACATTTCCCTTTTATGGAGCTGAGCGAGGCCGTGGCCGTGTCCTGCCAGACACCCCCATCCCGATCCTGGCCGGCAGCACCTGGATTCCAGCCTTGCCCCATCCATCCCTGAGTGCTCCTGGAGCTCTGTGTGACACCTGGGGACTTGGGAGCACCTCTGGGTGCCACACACACCTTGTGTCACCCCGCCATGGCTTTTGTCCCCTGGTACCCCCCCAACAGGGACAGGGTGGGGGTGATGCTGCAGAAATTCCTCTTCTCCAGGCACCAAATGTGAGGGAGGAGGTTTGGAAGGGATTTGCTCCCTCCCCAGTGCTGGTGGGTCAGAGATGCTCCCCCAGCAGCAGAGAGGTGACATCCACCTGCGTGGCTTGGGGACATTGACATTCCCAGGGGAACAGGGACACCCTCCATCCCTGATTGCTCCGTGCCACCGTCCTGGATAAACTCCCCAGAGCTGTGGGGAGGCTCGGGCTGGCTTTTCACCTGCAGTCCTGGTGCTCTGTGTGACACCTGGGGACTTGGGAGCACCTCTGGGTGCCACCAGATAGGTGCCCCATACACCCTGTGTCACCCCACCATGGGTTTTGTGCCCTGCCACTCCCTCAGTGGGACCCCAGCAGGGGTGACACTGCAGAAATTCCTCTTCTCCAGGCACCAAGTGTGGGGGAGAGGCTTTGGAAGGGTTAGGAAGGGAAGAGATGGGTCAGAGATGCTGCCCCAGCAGCAGAGAGGTGACATCCACCTGCGTGGCTTGGGGACATTGACACTGAACAGGGACACCCTCCATCCCTGAGTGCTCTGTGCCACCGTCCTGGATAAACTCCCCAGAGCTGTGGGGAGGCTCAGGCTGGCTTTTCACCTGCAGCCCCAGCACACACACATGTTCCCACACGTGCCCCTGCCCTGCACACGCCCCAGACGCTGCCTTTGATTTCCCCTTATCTGCAGCATCGCCCCTCGGGCTGCAATCCTCGTCTCCAATCCCCCACCTCCGCATGCCAGCAATACCAGTACAGAACACCAGTACTCCCAGTTAACCCCGAGCTCCGGGAGTGCCCAGCAGCACAGAACCCCCGTCAGGCTTGGGCAAGCTGGGCTGGGACCAGCGTGGCCAAAACGCCCCTGGGCAGCGCCGGCTCCCACGCAGGCACGAACTGAAACTTGGGAGAGGCTCAAGGCCCTTTTTGGCTCGCGATTTTTGTTGGAGCAAAGGCATTTTGGCAGCAGCTCCCACCACCCAGCTCGGGCCTCGCTCCCTGAGGTTCACAGGAGCGTGACACCTTCCTCTGGTGACATGCTGGTGACATGCCACAGGTGCCCACACTCACCACAGGTTGCAGTTCTCCCGGTACGTGGCTCCTGTGGGGTAATTGTGTCCAGCACGGGCACAGCCTGTATGGGAATGGGAGAGCTCCTGATGAGTGTTTGGGGTCCCACCAGCCCCCCAAATTCCCGGGGGCACAAACCAAAGGGAAAATTAACGTGGTTCTTAAATCCAGGCTGCACCTGGGGGTCAGTGGGTGCAGGGTGGGAGCCTGGCTTGGCGCCGGGAGGGTTAAATGTGCTCAGCCTGGCGGGACAGGGATAAAGGGGCCAGTTGTGCCCGGGAGCTGGCTCTGCTCTGCTGCTGGGACTTGTGAGAGAGCCTTGTGCTGGGAGCTGGGGGCTGCCCGCAGGGTTAAACCAGGGCCAGCATCTGCCTGCCCCAGACGTGACCGGCCAAGCTGGGATGGCGTCCCCTAATGTCCCCTCGTGTCCCTGCTCTGCCTGCAGGCACCGATGGGAACGGGCTCTGGGATCCCCGGCTGCTCCCACACCTCTTTTTGAGGGAATCCATCCCCATCCCGGACACTCTGTAGGAATTCCTAAAATTTTGAGGAGTCTGAGCAGCTCTGCAGAGAGGGCAGCACCACATCCATCACCCCAGGGCTGAACCCCAGCACCTGCAGCCTCACCTGGGGCTTTGGGGAAGGGCGCCGGGATTCCCAGGCAGTATTCCCAGAAGTCGGGGCAGCAGTCGGACACGGTGCGGTTGCAGAAGAGGTCGCAGTAGCAGAGGGTGTCGTGGTAGGGCACGGTGCAGCCGTCGTCGCGGCCGTGGCAGCACACGTCGCCCCGCTGGCAGTAGGAGCCGCCCGCGTCGTAGACGCCGTGCTGGTACAAGCCGGGGCCCAGCTCCCGGCGGGTGCGGACCCGCGAGGACACGGCCACCCGCGCCACCTGGGCCACCTGGGCCACCAGCCAGAGGCACAGCACGGCCCGCATGTCCCCGGCCATGTCCCCGCACCTGCGCAGGGACGGCGGTGAGGGCACGGTGAGGGCACCGCGGGGTGGGCGCTGCTCCCACTGAGGGCACCGCAGGGGTGGGCTCTGCTCTCCCCCTGCCCTCCCCAGGCTCTGCTCTCACCGTGCCCTCTCCAGGTTCTGCTCCCACCCCGCCATCCTAAGGCTCTGCTCTCACCGTGCCCTCCCCGATCTCTGCTGCCACCCTGCCCTCCCCAAGCTCTGCTCCCACCCTGCCCTCCCCAAGCTCTGCCCCCACCCTGCCTTCTCCGGGTTCTGCTCCCACCCTGCCCTCTCCGGGCTCCTCAGAGCATTCCTGTTTTGTAACTCCCCTTGTGACCGCGCAGCTCAAGCTCCAAAACACCATTTCTCCCCCAGCTCCGCATATCCCGAGCCCGCCAACCTCCTCACCACCAGCTCCAAAGCCAAACTCCCGGGGGAAGGGGCTCCCCGGGACACTCGGGGGGCTGCCCGGGAGCCACCCCCGGTCCCCATCGCGGGCAGTGTCAGGAGCTGCCAGGCTCAGCCCGCGGGGTTCGGGGAGGGATGGGGACCCCAAAAAGGGACCGGTGGGGACAATCCGGGGACACACGGGGAAGGACCCCCTCATGCCGCCTCCCTCCCGCGGTCAGGCGGCGAGGAGACCCCCGGGACCCCCATAAAGCGGGGAGGGTGACCCAACAACCACGGGGACCCCAAGGGTGGGACCCTTCCCCATTCCCGGCCGTACCTGCCGCGCCGAGACCCCGTGAGAGGAGCGGAGGGTCCGGGGCTGGGATCCCTCACGGAACTCATGGGCGGGACCCCCGTTCTCCCCATGCCTGGCACCCCCCCAGCCCCACCGCGTCCCCCCGGAGCCCGCTCCGTACCTGCCGCTCCCGCCGCTCCGCCGCCCCGCGCCCGCCGCCGGCCCCGCCGCTCCCTTATAGCCGCGCCCCGGCCGGGGGGGCGCGGGGAGGCGCCGACACAGCCGCGACCGGCCCGGGGCGGAGCGCGGCGGGGCGGGGGTCGGGCCTGGGGCTGCAGAGAGGAGCCCCCAACTTGTGGCCCGCTCTGTCCCCTCGGTGTCCCCGGCTCCTGATCCCCTCCCGGTGCCCCCCGGCGCTGCCCTCGCCAAATGGGGGGGTCCCGGCTATGGGGGCAGCATCCCCTGCCCCATGTACATCCTGGGGGGCTCCCCCATTGCCCAGGTGTGCGCAGAGGAGGGGAGGGGGCTGCATTCCTGCCCATTCCAGGGGTCCAGCTGGGACAGGGACACCCCAAGGCATTGAGTTGGTGTCACTTGGATCCAGCCCAGCTGTCAGCACCCAACCTCGCCCTCAGGGACCACAACAGGGGGGTCTTGGCCGCCCCCCAGGCTCCAGCACCTGCTGCGGGAGCTCGGCCGCCCACGCGGGGCTCCCGCTGTCCCCGCCCGGCCGGGAGCATCTCCAAAGGATTCCTCGAGGGTGGCTCACGGCAGCCAGCACGGGAGCACGGCGGGGTTCCCTGGGCGGCCACAGGATCCTGGCTGAGCCCACGGTGGGGATGCCACGGCCAGGGTGGGATTCATGCCGGGGAAACGGGGAGCACCAAATCCCCCCGGGCACCGGGGCTGCCGGCACCCAAGGGTGCCTGAACCAGGGTCCTGTGGAGACCCCCGGGCAGGGAGCCCCTGCTCCAAGCGCTCTTGGAAGGCCCTTTCCTGTGAGCGCGTCCTTGGGCAGCGCACGCAACGCGGAGCTGGAGCGGCGCAGGAAGGAACTGAGTCCAGCCCAGTTCGTCTCCAGCATGACTGGACTCGCAGGAATCCGCAGTGAGTCACGAATTCCCCCAAGACCCCCGGAGAACAAAGCAAAGCCACTGGCACAAAGGACATCCCCGGCCGCTGCTCTGTGTCCTTGTGCCCCCGCCAGCTCCCTGACAGCTCAGAGACGCCGCGGGAGCAGCTGAGCGTTCCCGTAAACAGCGCTGTCCCCCTGCCAGCTGATAAGAAAGCGGCGCAGCGCGGAGGCGGCAGCGGCCACAGGCCAAGTGTTGGAGCATCCCCTCACCCCGTTCCTGCGGCCGGGCTCCGGCGGGACGCCGCCAGCTGGCCCTGCCAGCTCACAGCTCCGTCTCTGTGTCACTGTGTGCGCGTGTGTCCCCTCTGCGGGGAGTGGCAGCCTGGGCACACGTGGGGTAACCAAGGTGGAGGGGGACAAAGTCCTGCCAGGGCACTTTGTGTGCCCGTGCGAGGGCGGGAGGCAGAGCCCAGGGCTGGCACACAGTCCCTGCCCTGCCTGTGCCACCGGGGCAGGGACAAGTGCCAGCACCCTGTCCCCACTGCCCAGGGACACGGGGAGACCCCAACCCACGGCTGGGTTGGCCCCGGATGCCCCATGAACAGAGCCGGGCTCTGTCGAGATTGGTGTGGGGTGAAGATTCCACACTGCAGGGATGAATCCTTCCAAACCCACCCAGGAAAGTCGCCCACACCTCTGGGAACACAACAGGAGGCCGGTACCGTGCCCCCCAAAGCCAGCCCCCCACTGATCGCACCCCACACATCGTGCTCTGAGCAGAACCGGGGTGCTGGAGCCCCCCCGAGCCCCCATCCCCGGGCAGGGCAGCTCTGGGGGCGCTGCCCCAGCAGGGCTCGGCCCCGAGGCGATCCTGGAGAGAATTTCTTGGCAGGAGGCGGCCAGGAAAGGCAGGGACGGAGCCGCGGCCGGCCCCGGCTTCCTCCCCGGCCAGCGGCACGGGAAGGAGCCTCCTCAGCCCCGACATCGCTGCAGGACGCGCTGTCCCACGGGGGTGACAGCTCATTGCCAGGGATGAAGCTCTGCTGTCCCCACAGGGGTCTGGGGGCTCCTGGGGAAGGGGGGCGCACCTTCACCTCGCTGGGATGACATTGAGGACATCGCCATTTGCGGGGGGACACACCAAACAGGCAAGGAGGGCACAGCCCTTCCCGGGGCAGCGACACTTCACTGTAAGGTGACAAAAATCAGGACACGGGTCCTTCTGCAGTGACACCAACCCTGCACCCCCGCACGGACAGGATGGAGCTGGAGCTGCGCTCTCAGTCCCATCTCGGTGGCTTTCTGCAGCTTAAGGGGTCAGGGAGGTGTCCGGAAATTTGTGTCCCCTGCCGGTCATTTGTGTCCTTTGCCGGAAATTTGTGTCCCCTGCTGGACATTTGTGTCCTCAGCTGGACATTTGTGTCCCTGGCCAGACATTTGTGTTCCCTGTCGGACATTTGTGTCCCTGTTTGGACATTTGTGTCCTCAGTGGGACATTTGTGTCCCCTGCTGGTCATTCGTGTCCCCTGCTGGACATTCATGTCCCCTGTCGGACATTTGTGTCCCCGTCCGGTCATTCGTGTCCCCTGCTGATCATTCGTGTCCCCTGCCGGACATTTGTGTCCCCGTCCGGATATTTGTTTCCCCTGCCGGACATTTGTGCCCCTGTTTGGACATTTGTGTCCCTGGCCAGACATTTGTGTCCCCTGCTGGACATTTGTGTCCCCTGCTGGTCATTCGTATCCCCTGCTGGACATTCATGTTCCCTCCCAGATATTTGTGTCCCTCTCTGGTCATTTGTGTTCCCAACCGGACATTTGTGTCCCCGTCTGGACATTTGTGTCCCCGTCTGGACATTTGTGTCGTGTCCCCACCCGGTCATTTGTGTCCCCTGTCCGCGGCTCAGTGGCAGGGCCGCAGTGCCACCTCTCGGGAGACAGACAGCAGCAAGACGGGCAGCCTCTACTCCAAATTTTAATGAAACAAATAAATTAATAAGTTAATCAAGTGAGGTAACTACCGCTGGCTCTGGGGGGCTCTGCGGGGACCAGCCAGCCCGGGCAGGGGGCTTCTAAAGGGTGAAAATTCCTGCGATTCCTGCAAAGCTGTCACATGCACCTCGCCCAGCGCTGTGCCCCGCTGTGGCACCGCCCGGGCACCCCCGGGATTTGGGGGGTTCGAGCAGCCCTGGCACGGCCCGCGCTGGCCACATGCACTGATGGGAGAGGGAACGAGCAGGGTCGGGGGTCCCCAATGGCCGGAGCAGAGAACCTGGAGCGAACCCCACTGTGCCAAAGAGAGAGGGGGAGCGGTGGGAGCAGCCCAGGGCAGTTCCTGGCACTGTGGGGTCACCACCGAGCCCCCCTGGAGCCACTTTGGCACAGCCCCAGCGTTACTGGGCATCGCAGGGGATTGGGACAGCGCTGGAGCTGTCGCATCTCTGCTGTTGGTGACATGCAAGGACACCACCCTGTAGCAGGTCCCCTCCAGGCCCGGCCCGTGCTCCCCGGGCCGCAGAGGGGACAGAGACAGGGACAGGGACAAACTGAGCACCGCGGGACCCAGCCGGGAGGGAATCCCCTAAGCAGGAGCAGGGGCTGGGACACTCCTTGGGGACAGCGCTGTCCCCTGCTCAGCTTCCTGGCTCCAGGGCCACCCTGGGGTGGAGATTTCCACCTTTCCTGAGCTCTCAGCGCCTTCAGGGCAGCACAGTCCAGCCCTGGGAGCTGGCAGGGGGTTGCTTATTGCCTATGGCCCCTCGGGTTGCTCTTCCCAGGGGTGTTGCATATTAAGACATTATTGCATAAATATAAATATATATATATATAATCTATATATGTATTGCCCTGGGAGCATGCACGGGCAGGCAGAAGGCTCTGCTGTGCTTCTGGAGAGGTTCAGCCTGGGCAGGGAGGGACAGTCCCCTGCTCCCCACATTGGGGACCCCCAGTGACACGGGTAAAACCACCCTGGGTCGTGCCCCCACACCCCTGCACTGGCAGCAAGAGGGAGATGGGACCTTGCATAGCTTGTGGTGGCCCCGGCTCAGCTCTGGGGGACCAGGCAGGACCTGTCCTGAGGGCTGGGGATGGGGTTCAAAGCAAACCCCAGGGGATGGGGCCAGCCCTGAGCAACCCCACCACAGATGGGGAGCACCCAGGACCCCAGAGCTGGGGATGTGTCATCCTACAGGAAGCCAGGAGCACCCCAGGAATATCCCAGGAGCATCCCAGGAATATTCTAGAAACATCCCAGGAGCACCCCAGGAACATCCCAGGAGCATCTCAGGAACATCCCAGGAATATTCTAGGAGCGTCCCAGGAACGTCCCAGGAATATCCCAGGAACATCCCAGGAACGTCCCCAGGAACGTCCCCAGGAGCACCCCAGGAACGTCCCCAGGAGCATCCTCAGGAATATCCCCAGGAGAACCCCAGGAACATCTCAGGAACGTCCCAGGAGCCTGGGCTGGCCATGCCCCAGTGCCACAGGCACCCTGCCGCAGCCGTGTCCCCGCAGAGGAAGACTCGGTTCAAGTAACACCGCGAGGGGACAGCGAGGTGACAACGAGGTGACAACACCCCGCCGTCCCCATCACCCCGGGTCCATCCCGCCGCCTCCTGCTCAGTCCATGTTGGCGCTGGCCGACCTGGAGCTGCTGAGGGTCTGCGCGGACACCGAGATGTCCTCGTGCTCCGCGGGGCTGTGATAGTCCGAGGTGACATCGGGCTCGCCGGGCGGCGCCCGCACCGCGGCCAGGCTGAAGGAGTTGCTGGAGCCCTTGCGCAGGCACTGCGAGTAGAGGCCGAGCAGCAGGTCCAGCTTGTGCTCGATGGATTGCACCTGCAGGGACGAGGATGGAGGCAGTTATGGCTAGTACACCCGCTGGTTTGTTTGTTACCTTGAATTTTTTAAGATTTTCTAAGCCTCGTGATGTTGGCATTCTTGGAGTGAACTTTCTCACTCGCTTTCTGTAAATAACTCATTGTTTTGCATCTCTTTATAGAAGAGGAGAAAGTTGATGGACTGTTGGTTTGTCCAGTGTCATTGGAGAGGTGGCGCTGTCACCCTCCAATCCACTGTCACTATAAATGCTGGAGTCAGAAAATAAACTTCCCTTTTTTCTTCACCTTGAGAACAGCGGTGTGAGCTTGCGTTCGTTCGTGTCTATAGCGACAGGAATGGATCGGAGGATGGCAAATAGGAAGAATCATTCGGGTTTGATGTGTGGAGGAGTGACTAATGGGTTAGGTGGTGTTAAAGTTTTCTGGGTCACCCAAGAAGTTGGGGGAGAATAGGGTCAGGGGGAGAGTAGGGAAAGTATCAGTACAAACCCTAGAATGTCTTTAATGGTGTAGTATGGGTGGAAGGGGATTTTGTCACAGTCTGAGGGGGTTATTTGAGCCTGTTTAGTGGAGGAAGGTGAGATGGACGAGTGTGAGGCCTACGATGACGAATGGGAGGAGGAAACGAAGGGCAAAGAACGGAGTTAGTGTAGGGTTGTCGACAGAGAACCCACCTCAGGCTCATTCAACTAGCGTTTGTCCAATGTAGGGGATGGCTGACATTTACAGCAGCCCCTCAGTAACCCCTGAGCTGGGCCCACCCCCATGGAAGGCTCAGCTGTCTCTCCCAAGGGATGGTGACACTGCCGGGTGTCCCCTCCTGACCTGCCGCTCCACTTTGACCACGCGCCCCATCATGCTGAGCTCATCCACCAGCTCCGCCTCCAGCGCCGGCTTCTCGCCCTTCTCCCGAACCTTCTTGTCCGCCGGGAGCACCCGATCCCTGCCCACGATCTGATCCACCCTGGAACAGAGGGAAGGAAGGGGCAGAGCCCATCCATCACTCCTGAGACCCCACCAGGGAATGCCCCAGGGTTGGGAATGCCCCAAATTTGGGAAGGAAGGGGCAGAGCCCACCCATCGCTCCCGAGGGCTGGAGACCCCACCAGGGAGTGCCCCAAAATCAGGAAGGAAGGGGCAGAGCCCACCATCACTCCCAAGGGTTTGGGAGTCCACCAGGGAATGCCCCAGGGAGGAAATACCACAGAGTGGGGAAAGAAGGGACAGAGCCCATCCATCACTCCCAAGGGCTCAGGACTCCACCAGGGAATGCCCCAGGGAAGAAAGGAAGGGGTAGAACCCATCCATCACTCCCAAGACCCCACCAGGGAATGCTCCAGGGTCACCTGCAGGGCCCCTCACCGCGTCTGCAGGCTCTTGATCCTGCCCAGCATGTCCAGGTGTCCGGCCGAGTACTGCTCGATGACGTCCTTGACGTCGTAGGGACGCAAGGTCTCCTTGAACTTCCTCTTGGCCACCAGGAACTTCAGGATCCTGCAGGGACAGCGGGGCTGGAGGCATGGACGGGGTGCCCGGGGTGGGGGGCTCTGGACACGCTTGGGGACATGGGAGGGGACAGACTCACCTGACAGCCCTGATAAGGGTCTTCACCGCCGGCATGATGTCCTCAAAGGTCAGCTCGCACGGGGAGCTCCTCTCCTCACCACTGTCCTCCGGCGGGCAGTCGGCTGTGGGTGCCAAGAGGGGGTGGATGGCACAGCCCCAGAGCTGTCCCCAACCCTGCAGCCCCCCCAGTGTCCCCCAGGGGCTCACTGTTGAAGATTGCAATGCAAGATGTTTTCAATTACCATCTGTATGGCAGATGACCTTCGTCAAGTGGGCAGTTTGCTTTATCTCTCTCTTTGAGTGACCACAATCACACCTCCCTGGGAGGGGACACCTGCTGATAACAGCTATTGAGTGTCACTGCATGGCTGATAAGAACTACAGCATCCCATTGGGAGATGTGAGCCCAGAGGGAGGAGTCAAGCATTGCTACGCGGATACAATCTGAGATTTCAAACATTCCTACCCAGATATAATCTGGATATTTCAGACATTCCCACCTGGATATAATCTGGAGATTTCAAGCATTCCCACTGGATATAATTGGAGATTTCAAACCTTCCTTCCTTGATATAATCTGGAGATTACAAACATTCCCACCTGGATATAATCTGGAGATTTCAAACATTCCTACCCAGATATAATCTGGAGATTTCAAACATTCCTACCCGGATATAATCTGGAGATTCTGGAACACCAGCACGGCTTCTGCACTGGATTGCCCAGAGGAACAGCAGCTGCCTCTGCCCCTGG
>JAWWEX010000094.1:4736581-4749561 GCA_035583215.1 Arremon brunneinucha | reverse complement strand
AGAGGGAAACCTGAGGAGCAGCCCCTGTTATGGGGGGAAGCTCCATCCCAGCACCACCAGAGCTCCTGCAGGCCTGGCCTTGTCTCCATGTGCCAACTGCAGCACCCAGCCAGCCAAAAGTGTCTGTGGGGTGAAACACCACACACTCAGCCAGCCAAAAGTCCGCAATATTGGTAACAACAATATTTTACAGTTGTTCTCACCTTGCTGTGGGCGTAGACAACGGAGCCCAGCAGCTTCCAGGTGCCGCCGCGGCGGTCCATGCGCACCATGCGCAGGATCTGCAGGAAGCGCATGCTGCGCAGCGCCGACGTGGCAAAGATGTTGCCCTGCGTGCCCGCGGCGATGACGGCCACCGAGGCGATGAAGACGATGAAATCTGAGGGGACAAAGAGGCTCGGGGGATGTTGGGGGTTGTCCTGAATTCGGCCAACAAAAATCAAAGTTGTCATGTTGTAGTAATGTGTTGTATCGTTGATTTATTATTGTAAAGTTGTTGTGTTTCCCATGGAAAATGTCCTCCGTTTGCGTTTGCGACCACTTGTCCTCACTGACAGGGTGCTGCCAAGCTAGAAATTTGCAAACTTTCCTGGATTTCTCCAAAACTAAAGCAGTCAGCAACTAGGACTCACCAATCCTTAGAGCCCCAAACACCACCTTTTATCTGATACCCAAACCCTGGGGAAATCGTTTCTTTTCCCCATGGAAAATTGCCTCTGTTTGTGGCCACTCCCATTGGCAGACCGTGTGGTCGAGCCAAGCTCGAAATTGGCAAACTTTGCCGTTTTTCTCCAAAACTAAAGCTGCCAGCAACTAGGACCCTGCAAGTCCTTAGAGCCCCAAGTGCCACCTTTAATGTGATACACAAACCCAATGAAAAATTACTTCTTTTTCCCGTGGAAAATGGCTTCTGTTTGCGCCCACTTGCCCCGGCTGACATGGCGGTGCCAAGTGAGAAAGTTGCAAACTTTGCTGGATTTCTCCAAAACTAAAGCAGCCAGCAACCAGGACCCTGCAAGTCCTTAGACCCCCAAACACCACCTTTAATCTGATACCCAAACCCAATGGAAATGAAGTTTTTTTTGGTACCTATCACGCAGAAGGGTTTCCTGGCGAAGCGGAAGCGCCCGCGCCAGCCGCGGTAGCGGCAGCAGCAGCCGGCGGCCCACACGCGGATGATGTACTCCATGCCGAACACCACGATCATCACAAACTCCTGTTGGGGGAAAAAAAAGGGGGAAAAAGGGGAAAAAAGGGGGTAGGGAGAGTGGAGAGCTCAGATTTGATGGGGGAAAAGTGAATTTGGCTGAGTGCGGCACGGGGTGGCCGCAGTAAGGCCGGCGGAGCTGCCCCAAGGGATGAGGGTGATGAGACGGAGCTGCCGGGGCTGTGAGGGAATTGCTGCTCTCCTCCTCACCCCGAGCTGGGTCCTTTTCCTCCTCTGTCAGCATTGTCCTCCTACCTCTCGCACAAACAAGCCCCCGTTCTGCTTACTCGCAGGAAAAGTCACAAGGACCTTCCCAATTTAGTCTCCGTCACTCGGGAGAAGTCCCTGCGTCAGCTCTTTGTGACAGTTTGGGGGAAAGTTGCCTTTTTTAGCCCCTCATGCCCTGCCTGTTCCAGCGGTTTTCGCACGGATTGGGACAATGGTGGGATGGAGAGACAGTGGTGGGATGGGCCCTGGTGACACCCACGGCCAGGCCACCCCCGCGGTGCCATCGGGCCATCAGCCACTGGTGATGAGGTCACGGGTTCTGCCCGCGATTTTACCCAATTATTTGAAGGTATAAAATGGGGAAAAGAAATTCGAGCAGCAGCCCCGCTCCTGCATCACTCACCAGGATGAAGAGGCACTCGTTGGCCAATTTCTGGTGCTCCTGGATGGTGGAGAAGACCGACAGCACCAGGCAGCTGAAGACGAGGAGGAATCTGGAAGCACAAAGTGTCAGTGGGGGCACAGAGACAGCCAGGGGACCCCAGCCCAAGTGTTACCCCCCACTCACAGCCTGACCCCGCAGTCAAGACCTCCCCAGGTCGTGGCAGAGCCACTGGGGACACGTTTTGCCTCTAGATGGTGGCATGGAGCCTTTGGGGAGCCCAGGAGCTGCTGTGGGGCTCGGTGCCAGCTCTGGCGCAGCCCTGCAGCTTCTTAATTAAAGGCAGGGAGGGACACGGGGGGTCCGGCACTGTGGAGGGTTCTGGTGCTGCAGGAAGGGCACCAGAGCTGCTCAGGACTGTCCCCAGCATCACTGCCAGCGTGGAGACATGCCAGCAGCACCACAAAAGTGTCAACCCAGGGGAAAATTCCCCAGGAACAGCTCTGAGGATGCTCCTCCGTGAGTGCTCAGGCACAAGGGGCTTTGGCCCATTTAAAGCAAGGAGGGGAATTAAAATTAAAAAAAAAAAAAGAAAAAAAAAGAAAAGGAAAAAAAGAAAGTCGTCTCTGAAGCTGGAGCAAATGAAACCTCCAAAAATACATTTTTTTCCCCTGATCCAGCGATTCTAAAAAAGGAAAGCGGAGGGCTTGTGCCACCGGCCCACGTGACACAAAGGGCCACTCGCTGCTCCGTCACCACTGCTCTGGGGTGGCACTGGGGACCATGGGCACACCAGGCTGGGTGGCACCAGGGACCATGGGCACATTGCTCTGGGATGGCACCAGGGACCATGGGCACACCGCAATGGGTGGCACTGGGGACCACGGGCACACCACGCTGGGTGGCACTGGGCAACATGAGCACACCAGGGACCATGGGCACACCGGCCTGGGTGGCACTGGCACTGAGCCCTGGTGGCCCTGGCACCTTGGTGGCACCCATCTCAGCCCCATGGCTGTGTTCTCATGGTGACAATGCCCTGGGGCCACCAGGGCTGGATGGAACTTCCCCAAAACAACAATGAAAACCCAATGGGGAAGGAGAAATCTCCTCAATTCATCCAGGGGCCACGAGGGGCTCATTTCCCCTCAGGAGGACGTTCCCACCTCTTTGTGTTGTTGATGTTGATGGGATTTTCGGGCAGAACCAGGGTGAATCCTGTCCCAACTGTCCCAGCGGCACTGGGAAGGCACCAGGGGACACAGCAGAGAGGGGACAATGCTCTGTGTCCCCCAGTGGGACCATCCAGGACCCCTCCCCACTGACCCCACAGCCACGTGTGGGGCTGGGGGCTCTCAAACCCAGCCCTGCCATGAGGAGGATGAGGATGGCACAGCCTAAAGGGGACCTTTTCTGGGTCCTTTTCCCCAAAATACTGCTGGAGATGGGACTGACAGCCAAAAACCCCTCAGGAATGGGAGAAGGGCTGGATGCAGAGCAGGGAGGAGGCAGAGCTGGAGCCAGGGGTGTCACAGCCGTGTCACCACCCTGTCCTCCCTGCACTGCTGCTCTCCCAGGCAAGGCAGAAGGTTGGAGCCATCTCCTTCTCCCTCTGAATTATTAATTGGGGTTTTTTTTTTCCTCCAGCGCAGCAGTTCTGGAGTGAAACCCCACAGGGAACAGCAGCACCCCCGTGGCACGGGCAGGAGGTGCCAGGAGGAGCAAACCACGGCTCAGAACTCAGAGCTCGGTGCATCATCAGCAAGAAAAGATTATCCAGGCAGGATTTAGCAGGCAATTACACGGGCAGCGAAGCACAAAGCAGAGGAGAAGGCAGAAATCTCGCGGGCTGCAAAAGATTTGTGCCCCTTGTGCAAAGCAAGATTTGTGCCCCTTGCCTCATGCACACGTGGGGAATTTGCTGTGGGTGGCCCTGGCTCTGGAGCACCACCGGGCAGCATCCCATAGGATGTGGGGAAGGATCCAGGCAGGAGAGGCCCCACGGGGCTGGCTGGGAAAGGAACTTTCTGGGAACGCATCACCTGCTAGGAATTAACTCCAAAGCCGGGCAAACGCCCCGTCCCGGCTGCCGGCGGCGCTTAAGCGGCTTAGGGAGGGGTCAGATGGCTGAAGGCAGCGAGGGGAGCCAGGAACCAGCATCCCCCATCCCTCCTGGGCAGGAATTCCGCTCTACCAAACACCCAGGGGGGTTTTTACACCCTCAGCCCTGCACCGACACTGGCAGGGCTGTCCTGGTCCCCACTTTCCCAAACCCCCGGGGTTGGCACCAGCCCTGGCAGGGCTGTCTTGATCTCTGCTTTCCCAAACCCCTGGGGTTGGCATGAGGGTGACACCAACCCCATCAGGGCAGTCCTAGTCCCAATTTGCCCTCAACCCAGGATTGGCATGAGGGTGGCACCAACTCTTGCAGGGCTGTCCCTGTCCCTGCTCTGCCCTCGCCATGGGACTGGCATGGGGATGACACCGGCCCTGGCAGGACTGTCCTGGTCCCCACTTTCCCAAATCCCTGGAGGTGACACAAACCCCATCAGGGCTGTCCTGATCCCCAGTTTCCCAAATCCCCGGGGGTGGCACAGGGGTGACACTGGGCCTCTCAGGGCTGTCCTGGTCCTCACTTTCCCAAATCCCTGGACCCTGGCAGGGCTGTCCTGGTCCCCAGTTTCCCAAACCCCCCTGGGGATCAGCAGTGCCAGGCTCCCATCCCATCTTGCTGCTCTTCCCACCCTCCAAGAGGAGCTGGAAAAGCCAGGAATGCTGGAAGGGGAATGGGAAAGGGCAGAGAGAGGGACAGGAGTCCCAGGGCGTCCCCAGAGCAGAGGCTGAGCTGGTTCTTCACCTGTCCTGAATAAAATTCCCATTTCCAGCCCCATCCTCACAGGGTCCCCCCCTTTTCCCGGCATGGACACAGGGACAGGACCCAGCAGGAGCAGTGAAACCTCCCCAAAACAATAATGAAAACCTGGCGGGGAAGGCAAAATCTCCTCAATTAATCTTCATTAGGGTGGGCTCTGCCATCTGCTGATGCCCGAGCCGGCCTGGGAACAGGTGAGCAGGGAAAGCTGCTGAGCTCAGGGGAACCAGGGCCAGGTCGGGCTCCCTGCATGGGCAGGCGGGCACCACTTGGCTCCCAGTGTGCCCAAAACACGGCTGGGCAAAGGGGCTGCACCCCAAAACAGCCTGGGATGAGAAAAAGGAGCGGGATCCTTGGAGTTTGTGGGGTGGGATGGGGATGGGACAGCCCAGCATCCTGGCAGGATTCATCCCCAAAGCCCCAGGGTTGGCACAGGGGTGACACCAACACTGGCAGGGCTGTCCTGGTCCTTGCTTTCCCAAATCCCTGGGGTTGGCACGGGGGTGACACCAGCCCTGTCAGAGCTGTCCTGGTCCTGCTTTGTCTCTGCCCCAGGATTGGCATGGGGGTGACACCAACCCCATCAGGGCCGTCCCAGTCCCACTTTTCCCACTTTGCCGTCAACCTGGGGTTGGCACGGGGATGGCACCAACCCTGGCAGGGCTGTCCTGGTCCCTATTTTCCCAAATCCCTGGTGTTGGCACGGGGGTGACACTGGCCCTGGCGTGTCTGTCCTGGTCCCTGCTTTGCCCAGACCCCTGAGACTGGCACAGGGGTGGCACTGACCCTGGCACGGCTGTCCTGGTCCCTGCTTTGTCCTCACCCCGGGGTTTGCATGGGGCTGACACCAGCACTGACAGGGCTGTCCTGGTCCCACTTTCCCAAATCCCCAGGACTGGCACGGGGATGGCACCAGCCCTGGCAGGGCTGTGCTGGTCCCTGCTTTGCCAAGCCTCTGAGATTGGCACAGGAGTGACACCAGTACTGGCAGGGCTGTCCCTGTCCCACTTTGCCCTCACCCCAGGACTGGCACGGAGGTGACACCAGCACTGACAGGGCTGTCCTAGTCCCTGCTTCACGCTTGCCCTGGGGTTGGCACAGGGGTGACACTGGCACTGACAGAGATGTCCCGGTCCCACTTTCCCAAACCCCTGTGACTGCCACGGAGGTGGAACTGTCCCTGTCCCTGTCCCGCTTTGCCCTCACCCGGGACTGGCATGGGGGTGGCACCGGCCCTGGCAGGGCTGTCTCTTCCCTGCTTTGCCCTCGCCCCGGGCGGGGGCACAGGCAGCGATAACTCAGGCAGGACAAACACCATTCCCCACAGGACAAACAGCTCCGCCGCGGGATGAGCGAGCAAACCGGCTCCAGAAAGGCACAGATCCCTTCCCCGGCACCATCACAGCGCCTAAACCCTACACTCCAGCTGTGCCACCGCTGGAAATTCGGGATTTCAACCAAAACCGCCCGCGCACAGCTCCAGCAGGGACGGCGACGGCGTTTCACCCTCCCGGCTCCCCAGGCCGCCAGGTTCAGCTCGGTCTGCAGCTGTATAAACAGCACAAGGCATAAATCCCCGTCCCTCGGCCCCGCAGCCCTGCAGGAGAGGTGGAGCGGGGGGATATAAATAACCGGGCTGTGGCGGCCCTGTTTGCGCCCGTAACCATGGCACGGAGCGGCCCACGCCGCCCAGAAGGGAAGCAGAAAAGCTCCGGGAGTGTTTCCCCACGGGGAGAGGCGCAGCAGAGCCCGGCACACGCTCAGAGCGCGGCCCCGAGGCGTTATCAGAGCTGTTATCAGGAGCCCCAGGGAAGAGGCAGCACGGGATGTCCCCCGAGATGTTATCAGAGCTGTTATCAGCAGGGTGATGCTTCCAGAGCCCAGGGAAAAAGCAGCACGGGAGGTACCCCGAGATGTTATCAGAGTTGTTATCAGGAAGGTGATGCTCCCAGATCCCAGGGAAAAGGCAGCACGGGATGTCCCCTGTCCCCCGAGATGTTATCAGAGCTGTTATCAGGAGGGTGATGCGCACAGAACCCCAGGGAAGAGGCAGCACGGGATGTACAGCCTGGGGAAGGCAGCAGGGGATGTACCCCGAGATGTTATCAGAGTTGTTATCAGGAAGGTGATGCACCCAGATCCCAGGGAAAAGGCAGCGCGGGATGTCCCCTGTCCCCCGAGATGTTATCAGGAAGGTGATGCTACCAAAGCCCCAGGGAAGAGGCAGCACGGGATGTCCCCCCAGATGTTATCAGAGCTGTTATCAAGAGGGTGATGCTCCCAAAGTCCCAGGGAAAAGGCAGCACGGGATGTTATCAGAGTTGTTATCAGGAGGGTGCTGCTCTCAGAGCCCTTCAGTCCCAGTGGAGAGACAGCACGGGATGTCCCCCCAGATGTTATCAGAGCTGTTATCAGGAAGGTGATGCACCCAGACCCTAGGGAAAAGGCAGCACTGGATGTTATCAGAGCTGTTATCAGGAGGATGCTGCTCCCAGAGCCCCACAGCCCCAGCACAGAGGCAGCCCAGGATGTCCCCATCATCCTGGGGAAATGCTGGCAGCAAAGCCAGAACTCAAATCCTCTCCCGCACCCCACGGCAGCACCCACAGAGCACTCAAGCCCTAAATCCCGGTGGTTTTTGGGAGGAGAACGTCGCTGGTGGCACCCCCCGTGCCCGCGGGGAGGTCACAAGGCTCCCGCGGCCGTGCCAAGGCGCTCACACGGAGCAGCCGGGATAGTTTTGCTCTTGGATCATCTGGCAAGGAGCGGGCTGGAGGGGGGGAAGGAGGCAGAGAGTTTTCTGAGGCACCCCAGCAGGGAGAGAGAGAGATCGGGGCTGTCACCTCTGCGAGCGCCTGGGGGTCTGCAGGACTTTGGGGACATTTGAGTGACCCCAAAGTTGGGACCCTCAAAGAGTGGAGGGGAGGTTTGGGATCAAATGAGGGGGACAAAGAAGCAAAAACTCTCCAGCATCACCCACTGGGGTGCCAAACTGGCATCTCCTGTGCCAACCTGGGGGGTCTGGCTGGAGCAGGAAGAGGGAAAAAGGAAAAAAACAAAAAAACCAGAAGGAAAAATCAATGCACCGTTTCATGTTGCGCCGAAGTCGCTTAATTTTATGCCCTGGTGACACCACATGGGGCTGGGGAAAGTGCTGTGCCGGCTTCTCCTGCCGCTGGCACTGCCCCTGGAGCAGCTCCCGTTTCAGCCCTGGGCTGAAGGTGGCCCTGGGGGCACAGCCTGAGCCCCTCTGGGGTGGCCGTGCCACCACCCAGCTGGGGGACAGCGAGTTAAAAACCTCCAACGAGCTAAATTCAAAGAGGTGGAAGGGTGGAGAGTAAAACTCAAGAGTTTAAGAGAGGCTGAAGAGTTAAATTCAAGAGTTTTAGAGAAGATGAAGAGTTAAATTCAAGAGTTTTAGAGAAGCTGAAGAGTTAAATTCAAGAGGTTAAAAACCTTCAATGAGCTAAATTCAAAGAGGTGGAAGGGTGGAGAGTTAAACTCAAGAGTTTAAGAGAGGCCGAAGAGTTAAATTCAGGAGTTTAAGAGAGGCTGAAGAGTTAAACTCAAGAGTTTTACAGAGGTTGAAGAGTTAAATTCAAGAGTTTTAGAGAGGTTGAAGAGTTAAACTCAAGAGGTTAAAAACCTTCAATGAGCTAAATTCAAAGAGGTGAAAGGGTTGAGAGTTAAATTCAAGAGTTTAAGAAAGATTGAAAAGTTAAATTCAAGAGTTTAAGAGTTAAATTCAAGAGGATTTTCCAAGCAGGCGGTGGGGACTCAGCACTGAGCGAGCATGGAAGGATTTTCCTGCAATCCATGCCAGCCTCCAGGCCTAGGAATTGCCCTGGGGGTGTTGGCAAGGGCTGGGCACTGGCTGTGGTGGCACTGCCAGCATGGCAGGGGGATTTTCTGGTTCTCCAACAGGGCTGGAAGAACCAGGGAAATTCCTCTTCCAGGTGGGAAATAAACCCCCAAAACCAGGGAAATTCCTCTCCCAGATGAGAAATGAACACCCAAAGCCATGGAAATTCCTGTTCCAGATGGGAAACAAACCCCAAGAACCAGGGAAATTCCCAGGTGGGAAATAAACCCCAAAACCAGGGCAATTCCTCTCCCAGATGAGAAATGAACCCCCAAAACCAGGGCAATTCCTCTCCCAGATGGGAACTAAACCCCCAAAACCAGGGAAATTCCTCTCCCAGGTGGGAAATAAACCCCAACAACCAGGAATATTCCTCTCTCAGGTGGGAAGTAAACCCCAACAACCAGGAATATTCCTCTCCCAGGTGGGAAATGAACCCCAAAAGCCGGGAAAATTCCTCTCCCAGGTGGGAAATAAACCCTCAAAACCAGGGAAATTGCTGTCCCAGATGGAAAATAAACTCCAACAGCAGCACGGGGAGCTGGGCCTGGCACAGGGGGTGCTGCTCCAGGCAGGGGATTGCGGCTGTTCCTGGTGCTTGCTGCTGGCTCAGGCTTCCCTAATTTGCTCCAGGTGAAGCTGTTCTGCATGGAAATGCTCCTCCAGGAGCGGCAAAAGTGCTGAGCCCAGCTGCTGGTGCCGTTTCATAACCATGGGCACCAGCAGACCCCGGGAATTTGGGGGGCTGGCGGGTGGGCAGGGACAAACCACAATGGGAATAAATAGAATTGGACACCTGGAAAAACTCATGGAGCAGCTCCAAGGTGCAGAAACCCCCTGGCAGGGCTGCCCCTGCCCACGGGCACGCAGCTGTGCCCGTGCCAAGCTTTGCTGGGAGCAGGGAAGCGCCTGCTAACGAGGAGGAGATTGGAAAAGGGAAGTTCTTATTTTGCCTCCTGGCTCCAAAGCCTCTGGTTAATGCTCTGGGCTCCCTCCCGGATTTGCTCCGTAAGCTCCAGGGCTGCGAGCTCTCATTCCAAGCGGGTGAGGCTCGGCTTGGTGAGGCCGGGCTGAGCCTCCCTGCATGGTCTGGAGGGGATGGGGACACCTCAGAACTCGGATTTCCACCCGCACGGGCCCCCATGTCCTCACCACCCCCTTCCTGGTGCATAGGGGACATTGGGGACACCCACCAGACCCCAAAAGTGGCTCCAATCCCTCCTAATCCCCTCTCAGGGCAGAGCTGCTGCAGAAATTATTCAATCACCAAACCACGGAGCCCAGAGCAGGTGCTGGGAGAAGATTTGGGATCAATTCGCCGAGACAGAAAGAGGCTGGAGCGGGTCAATAAACGCGACGGGCTCGGCCCCGCTCCGGGGAGGGAAGCGCGTCACTTCTCAGCGGGGATTTCCATTTTAGCAGCTCCCAGCCCTGTCCCGGAGCCAGCCCGCCCGGGGGAGGCAGCACTGGGCTCGGTTTGTGCCGCTGGGGCTCGGTTTGTGTCACCAGCGCTGGGGACAGGCTCGGTTTGTGCCACCAGCGCTGGGGACCGCTTTGTGCCACTGGGGCTCGGTTTGTGCCACCAGCGCTGGGGAGGGGTTTGTGTCACCAACACTGGGGCTCGGTTTGTGCCACCAGCGCTGCCCCAACCTCGGGCTGGGGGCTCCATCCCCTCCCGTGCCTCAGGGGAGGAAGAGGAGGGGGTAACACCTTCCTCCTCTTTTGTTAAAACCCAGCGATTGCGGCACACAAATCACCGCCGACAACTTCAGAGCCGCTGCAACAGCTTCGCAGCTCCCATCTGCTGCGAGAGAGAAAAAAAAAAAACCCAACAAAAAAACTTGGAAGGAGCCAGAAATGAGCAGCATTACGGGAGAGGCTTCGCAGAACAGATGTCCGCACCTTGCACCCACCGCGGCGTCTTCCCACAGGATTCGGGGGGTCCCTGGCACGACTCTGCCCTGCAGCTGCCTAAAATTGAGCGAGCGAGTGAACAAAAACCTCCTCAGCAAAGGCTGGAGACGTTTGGCTGCTGCTGCTGCTGCTGCTGCACATCTTGTGGAACAGAGCCCAGAGCTCGGGAGATGGGGCCAGGCACGCTGGGGTGGCAGGGGAGGCTCTGCAAATGGGGCCGCTTGTGCCAGGTGGTTTTTTTGGGGTAAAACAGGCTCAAAGTGGTGGAGGATGCTCAGGGGTGGGTGAGCAGGGGCACAGCTCTTCCACATGCCATGGGTTGTGTGCCATCCATGCCCACTGCCCGCCCTGCCAGGGGAGGGACTGGGGCTCTGCAAATGAGGCCGCTTGTGCCACGTTGTTATTTTTGGGGTAAAAAAGGCGCAAACTGGTGGAGGATGCTCAGGGGTGGGTGAGCAGGGGCACAGCTCTTCCATATCCCCATGGGTTTGTGTGTGCCATCCATGCCCACTGCCTGCCCTGGCAGGGAACGGACTGGGCGGGCTTGGGGGGACTCTGTAAATGAAGCTGCTTGTGCCAGGTGGGTTTTTTGGGGCAAAACAGGCTCAAAGTGGTGGAGGATGCTCAGGGATATTTATCCCAGCTGGGAGATGAGCAGGGGCACAGTTCTTTCGCATCCCATGGGTGTGTGTGTGTGCCATCCATCCCCACTGCCCGCCCTGCCAGGGGAGGAACTGGGGGGGCTCTGCAAATGGGGCCGCTTGTCCCATGTTGTTATCCACCCTGTTTTTGGGGTAAAACAGGCTCAAACTGGTGGAAGATGCTATCCAGCGGTAGATATCCCAGCTGGGGGATGAGCAGGGGCACAGCTCTTCCACATCCCATGGGTTGTGTACCATCCATCCCCACTGCCCGCCCTGCCAGGGAATGGACTGGGTGGGCTTGAGGGACTCTGTAAATGAAGCTGCTTGTGCCAGGTGGGTTTTTTGGGGTAAAACTGGCTCAGACTGGTGGAGGATGGTCAGAGATGCATATTCCAGCTGGGGGATGAGCAGGGCACAGTTTTTTCACATCCCATGGGTGTGTGTGTGTACCATCCATCCCCACTGCCCGCCCTGCCAGGGGCTTTGGCTGCCTTTCCCTGCTGGAAAAGCTTTTCCCAAGGTGGGATTTTCCACGCAGGGATTCTGGCTGTGGGAGCCCGCTCTGGAGGTAGGTGTGATTACAAATGGGCCCCGGGCTGGTGTCCCGGCTCCCTGGGGAGCTCCAGGTGCCCTTTCCTCCAGTGACAAATCCCCGCTGCCAGCTCGATGTGCTAACTTAGGCAAGACCCATTTTCCTGCCTCTTAACGAGCTCCGGCTCCCGCAGCACCCCAGGAACGGCGCAGCCCCGCGGCACCGCTCCAGGTGAGAGGGAAAGAGGCAAAATTTTGTCCGTGCCCACACCTGGAACACTCCAGGCAAGGAGGGAAAGCACCTCCTGCCCCTCGGCTGTGATGTCCCAGCATGTCCCCAGCTCCTGGTTTGGGACAATCCCAAGATTGGAGCCCCCTCTGTCCCTGCAGCCTCCAGGTGTGTTGGGGCTGCTGTCACAGCCCCCCGAGGTAACAAACCCGAGCGGGTGAAGCTGTTCTGAGCCCTGAGCTGAGCCAGCAGCCGTGGGATGCTCGGATCCAGCCAGGAAAGCTGGAGCAGAGCTCAGGAAAACACCCGGAGCAGGGAAAGGAGCAGGTGCGCTCCCAGGAACATCCCTGTGGCCATGGAGAGGGATTTCCAGGGCTGGGGATCCACGGTGAGCCGGGAATGGGGGCAGCTCTGGGGGTACAGCGGGGACAGGATCACCGGACACGGCTCTGGGGTGGCACTTGTGCCTTGTCCCAGCAGTGCCACAGGTACAGGACAGCAGAGTGTCCCCCTCCCACCCAGAGCTGTCACCCCCCTGCCTTTGAGGGTCCCCCCACGCTCAGAGACCCCGGTAGGGACAGCGGCAGAGCGGGACGGTGACGCGGTGACACCGGAAAGGGGTTCTGGGCTACCCCGGGGGTTGAGCCCCATTCTTGGGGACGCGCTCAGCTCCTCGCCCGGGACCCTCCGCCACCGACCCGGCACCGGCTGTGGGGCAGGAGCGGCACCGGGACACCACGGACCCAACCCGGGTGGCGGGTCCCGGGACCGAGACCGGGGTAGGAGCAGCACCGGGGCGTCACGGACCCACCGCGGATGGCGGATCCCGGCACCAGGACCGGCTCCGGTGGCACCGGAGAAACTTCGCGGTGGAGCCGGGGGCGCTCTCCCGGTACCCCCGATGCTCCTTCCCCGCGCAGCCCCGGGTGTTCGCCTCCCCGTACCCCTCTCCCGGTGCCCGGTACTCACATGAAGACGTGGTAGATGAACGCCCAGCCGCGGGGCCGCTCCAGCACGTTGTACAGGCAGTTCTGCAGGCGGCGGCGGCAGCAGCGCGGGGCCCCGGCGGGGCGGGGGGCGGCCCCGAGCCCCCGGCGGCGGGGAGGGGGCG
>JAWWEX010000094.1:4709921-4731613 GCA_035583215.1 Arremon brunneinucha | reverse complement strand
TTCCTTTCCTTTCCTTTCCTTCCCTTCCCTTCCCTTCCCTTCCCTTCCCTTCCCTTCCCTTCCCTTCCCTTCCCCTTGGAAAATTCGGGAAAAAACCCTTCAGGAATCAGGAAAAGGGATATTTACAAATATTTACAGATATTTACAAATATCCCCAGGAGAGCCAAAGGCTAAGGCAGAGCTTTGCTTCCCTTCCCGCTGAGCCTGGCAAGGGGCACCTGTGCCAGGTAAAGGGGACATCTGTGATGGGATACGGGGACACCTGTGCCAGGTGAAGGGGGAAAACTGTGGCACAAGGTGGCACCTGTGCCATGACAAGGGGGACACCTGTGCCAGGTAAAGGGGGAAAACTGTGGCACAAGGTGGTACCTGTGCCATGACAAGGGGGACACCTGTGCCAGGTAAAGGGGGAAAACTGTGGCACAAGGTGGCACCTGTGCCAGATAAAGGGGGCACCTGTGCTGGGACAACTGTGCCAGGTAAATGGGGTTAATTTTACCAGGGACACCTGTGCCAGGTAAAGGGGGCATCTCTGCCCAGGCAAGAGGGACAACTGTGCCAGGGCCAGGGGGACACCTGTGACATTAGAAAGGGGACACCTGTGATGGGACAAAGGGATCACAGGTGACAGGATAAAGGGGACAACTGTGCCAAATTTTACAGATTTACCCCCAAACCCCTCACATCACCCCAGCTCTCAGCCATGCCCTTGTCCAGCCATCCTGTGGCTGATTTCCCTGCTCCAGGTGTGACAATTCCAGGGATTTGAAGACAATCCCAGGGACTGAAGGTGTGACAATCCCAGGGATTTGAGGTGTAACAATCCCAGGGACTGAAGGTGCGACAATCCCAGGGATTCAAGGTGTGACAATCCCAGGGATTCAAGGTGTAACAATTCCAAGGATTCAAGGTGTAACAATCCCAGGGATTCGAGGTGTGACAATCCCAGGGATTCAAGGTGTGACAATCCCAGGGATTTGAGGTGTAACAATCCCAGAGATTCAAGGTGTAACAATCCCAGGGACTGAAGGTGTGACAATTCCAGGGGATTCAAGGTGTAACAATCCCAGGGATTCAAGGTGTGACAATTCCAGGGGATTCAAGGTGTAACAATCCCAGGGATTGAAGGTGTAACAATCCCAGGCATTCAGGGTGTAACAATTCCAGGGATTCAGGCCCTGCAGCTCATGCACAGCACACACAGGATCTGACAAAAGCAAATTTATTTCCTTTCATGAAGCTTATATTACATGCATGGACCAAAGCCAGGACAACAGGTAACAGCAGGGTTGGGGTTTTGTCCAGATTCCATCAGTTCTTCTGGAATCCAGAGGCCAAATTCAAGGATTTTTTTGCTCTTAAAAAATACAATCATAATACAAGGAATGTTGTTTTTTTTTTTTATTTTGTTTCACTTCAATTCCTCCTCCTCCTCCTATTCCCTGCATACAGCAAATGCTCCAAAAAAAAGGAGGCAGGAGGGAAAAAATCTAAACCACACACACTCCCCCCACTAAAAATTCCCTAAAACCCACTGAGATGGGAGGACCAAACCTAGAGAAAAAAAATACAAACAGAACTGCAGGAATAGAGCTCTGACAGGAGCAGTACCCTCAGGATTTTCCTAGAAATAAAACCATTTCCCACGTTTGTTCAATGAGATGCTCCAAATCCCTTCGGATGGCTTCTCCCAGGGTTTGGAAAAGCAGCTGGATACCCAAAGATTGGTTTGGAAAATAAAAATATTGCATTCTTGGCAAAGTCTGCTGGATGTCCTGGATATTCCCAAGGCCAGCAGAGCGAGGTGGAGATGGCAGAGGCTGCCACAGGCTCAGTCCCAGGGGTGTTGCTGGGTCTGGCAGAGGTTCAGGGCTGGATTTGGGGACTGTCCCCAGGTCCCTGCTCAGTCCCCTGTCACCTGTGTGGCCTGGGTGTCTGAGCTCTGGTTGGTGGACTGGATGAACATGGGCTGGGTGATGTCCTGGCCCGCTGGCATTGTCACCTGCTGGATCTGGTACAGCTGCTGCAGGCACAGAGGGGGACAAAGGAACCTCTGTCAGTGCTCAGCACACTCAGAACCCCCCCAGATTTGATCCCCAAAACCCCAGACCCACCATGAGCTGCCACCAAACCTGCTGCTAATTCCCACCAAAGTCCTTCTGGGAATTCCTGATGCCCAGGCTCTCATCAGGGCCCCTCTGGATTTTCCAGAGCAGCTGTGGCTGTCCCAGGATCTTCTGGAAGTGTCCAAGGCCAGGCTGGACAGGGCTTGGAGCACCCTGGGACAGTGGAAGGTGTCCCCCACATGGTTGGAGCTTTAAGGTGCTTCCAACCCAAACCATTCCATGATTTATGATACTTATACAACACCCAGATGTTAAAACCTTTATTTCTGAATTAGGAATTTAGGATTTCACCCAGAGTGCCAGAGATTGGATTAATTCAGAACAAAGGCAGCAGAACTTTAAAAATCCACCTGGATTGTGGATTTGTGCCACCTGGCACAACATTCCCTCACCCTGCTGCTGGCCAGCAGTGTTTTATGAGGAGGAACAGGTGGATTTAGGACCCTGAGCCCCTTGTGCCCCCCAGTTCTTACCTGTCCATCCGTGAACTGGCTGAACTGCTGCTGCCCCTGCTGCACCTCCGTCTGCGTTATCTACAGAGATAAGAGCAGCTCATCACTGCCAGCCCTTCCCAGAGAGTCACAATCCCACCAACACCATCCTGCTGCTGCCTGGGGAGAGGTTTTTAACCTCAGCCAACTTTTCCAGCACCCCAACCGCGAGAGGAACGGCAGCCACGACACCTCCAGACCAAACACCACCTTCCAGACCAACACCAGGTCCTTCCAGACCCCAAATCAGGTCCTTTTAGACCCCAAAACCATGTCCTCTCTGCTCCCCCCAGGAGAAGGTGGCCTCCAGATTTTTATTTATTTTTTCCTCTAGCAGGTGTGGTATTTTCCAGCTGGGAAGGATCCCTCAGCGTCAACGCCGCTCCCGACGTTTCTGCCTTTCCTGCACGGCTCCTCCCTCACCCAGGCAAGAAGGAGAAGGAAAGAAAAGGTCGAGAAGCCCAAAATGTTACCTGCAAGCAGCTCAAAAGCAGCAGGAGCTTCACCCAGAGCCACACACACACACACACAAACGAGCTCTGCATGCACCTCTCACCGACACCTAAAGGAGGTTTCCGCTACGCTCCTTCATTTTTTAATTTTTTAAAAAAAATAAACTCTGACAAAAACAAGAAAAGAAAGTAGGAATCCTAACCCAAGAGGTGTTTCAGGAGCTGGGGAAGAAGCCTTGGAGGCAGCTCTGTGGAGTGCATACCTGCTGTGCATTGGTTGCAAGCGTCTGGATCTGCCCCTGGACTACCTGGGTGCCTGACACGGGTTGGGCTAAGCGGATATACTGCAGCTGGCCAGCATTCAACTGCACCTGGAGACAGGTGGAGGGGGCAGGGAAAGAAAATGAAACAGGTCACTCTGCACCCTCAACACACAGCAAAATTCCCTGCTCGATTCCACCATGGGAGCTGGAGTTATGGGGGAGCTTTCCCCTGGAGCTCCACGGAATTCTGAATTAAAGGTAAAACCCCAGGGGCACAGAGCTCCTGGATATCCTGAGGCACCACATTCCTCCTTTTTTGTCCAGCCTGGGAAGGGTCAGTTAGTAGCTAAAGCATATTAATGGCTCGGTTTCTCAAGGATTTGGAAGCAATTTTGGTTACAAGGATTAAGTTTTATTCCTTTGAGGCAGAGTTTCACATCAAGTGTTAGGAGCTGAAAACACCAAATCATATCCTGCACTCCTATCAGATCCTACATCCCTATCAAATCCTGCACTCCTATCTTATTTTGCACCCTAATCAATCATATCCTGCCAAAAATGAAGGAATAAACAGGAATTTTCCCCACAGAGATTGCAAAAACCAAAAATATTTTTGGAGGCTTTGAAGGCCATCATATCCTGCACCCCTCTCAAATCCTGCACTCCTTATCAAATCCTGCACCCCAATCAATCATATCCTGCCAAAAATGAAGGAATAAACAGGAATTTCCCCCACAAATAAAGCCAGCAGAGATTTCAAACCCCAAAGATATTTTGGAGGCTTTGAAGGCCTAACATATCTTGCACTCCTATCAAATCCTGCACCCCTATCAAATCCTGCACCCCTTATCAAATCCTGCACTCCTATCAAATCCTGCACTCCTATCAAATCCTGCACCCCAATCAATCATATCCTGTCAAAAATTAAAGAATAAACAGGAATTTTCCCCACAAATAAAGCCAGCAGAGATGGCAAACCCCAAAGATATTTCTGGAGGCTTTGAAGGCCTAACATACCTTGCACTCCTATCAAATCCTGAACCCCTTATCAGATCCTGCATCCCTATCAAATCCTGCACCCCTTATCAAATCCTGCACCCCAATCAATCATATCCTGTCAAAAATTAAAGAATAAACAGGAATTTTCCCCACAAACAAAGCCAGCAGAGATGGCAAATCCCAAGGATATTTTGGAGGCCTATCATATCCTACACCCCCATCAAATCCTGCACCCCTTATCAAATCCTACATCCCTATCAAATCCTGCACCCCAATCAATCATATCCTGCCAAAAATTTAGGAATAAACAGGAATTCTCCCCACAAATAAAGCCAGCAGAGATGGCAAACCCCAAAGATATTTTTGGAGCCTTTGAAGGTCTAACATATCCTGCACCCCTATCAAATCATGAACCCCTATCAAATCCTGCACCCCAATCAATCATATCCTGTCAAAAATTAAGGAATAAACAGGAATTTTTTTAAAGCCAGCAGAGATGGCAAACTCCACATATATTTTTGGAGCCTTTGCAGGCAGCTCTCTGCTCACACCTGTCAAGTCCCACCTGGCACAAGTTTCAGCTTTTTGGTGTCTGTGATTTGTGTGAGAGATTCAACCCCAAATTTATTCCCTAAATCACCTAAACTTGGATACTTGGGAATGTGGGACATGAAGAAAATAGAGTTAATACACACCTGAGAGCAATAAAAATGTCATAGATACCACTGCTGGATTTTCCTTCTGTTATTTAACTTTACAACATTGAAATTCACAGCTTTAGGGGTAATTTTATACAAAAAAAAAAAAGTTTTTTTTTTCTTTTTAAGAGAAAGAACACACAGAACACTCTAAAAAACTGCTGACTGATGAAGAAGTGCCTGGCACGTGGTCCTGGCACCAACTCCCTCATTTGTGTCTGAAAGCTCCAAAATTATTTCAAGAGCAAATAAACTCTCCCTGAGCAATAAAATTCAATAAAAATTTTGTTTCTGCATTGAGATCTGCAGGGAGATCAAGTTTTCCATGCTGGGGGAATTAGGTTTTAATTACATCAATAAATGATGGAAGAGATTTGGGAGAAGTTCTTCCAGCAAGGAGAGGAAGCTCCAAAGAACCTGCCCAAAATGAGGTTTGGGTAAGACAAAGATTAAATTTAACATAAAATTCATATGGCCAAACAATTATCACTTCATTGATGGATTCACTTCCAGTTTTTCTCTGTTAAAAATTCACTTTTCCACTTTATTTCTGGAATAAAGAGCAGCAGGGAGTGTGCACAGCAGCAGGAACATGTAGAAAATCAGGAGTAAGATGCTCCCAACATTCCAGAGGCAATTCCAGTTTCAGGAGAGTTTCCAACTCTGTTTGGGTGATCCAAGATTCATTCTGAGCCCTCAAGAGTGCACAGAGCTGACAGAAGGTGGATCTGACTGTGCCAAAAGAGAAAGGAAATAAAAGGAAAAAAATAAAAGCAAAGCAGGAAGAGCAGAGCAGACCAAGGATTGGAATTTTGTGGAGCCAAATCCAAGTTTTTCTCCAAGTTTTATTTTATTTCACTTGCTGGAAGCTCCTTCAACACCAACTGTGGTTCTTCAATAGAAAAATCCTCGTGGTTGCAGGCAAACAGGATTTCTGCTGGATGAGGGGCTGGAAATTGGGATTATTCCATCCCAAATTCAGTCTTGGAGCTGTCAGAGATCCAGGTATTCCCAAAAAGATTCCACACTCCAAACCCTCCCACAATGCCAGGAAAGAGGGAGAAAAAAGCAAATTCTTTGTCAAAACCAGACCCTAAAACCCCTGAAGTTTGTCCAAAACCACAGCATCACTTCCCAAAGGATCCCCCTGGATTTTCTTCAGGAGGTTTTGGCTCCTTTGTAAGGAATTCTTGCTCCCATGAGATGTCCAAGCCCCTTTCTGGAGTTCCTGAAGACAAAGCTGAGCTGTTCTTTTCTTGCTGAGGATCCACTGGAGATTTTCCATAATTCTTTGAGGAACAAATCTCTCAGAGAGATTTTCATAAAGAAAAGAAGAGAAAAAAGAAAAGAAGGGGAAAAAAAGAAGAAGAAATAGACAAGAAAATGAAGAGAAGAAAAAGGATTCCTCGTAGTAAAAAAGACAATTTGGGAATTTCTTCCTTCCTGATCAACACCTCAAGGCAGCAGGAATCAGCTGAAGAGTCAAGAGATGAAAAGAGCTGGAAAAATCTGGCACTGCCCCAATCCAAACCCTTTCCAAGATGCTCTGAACACAGAGGGAAGCTCAGCAAGGCTGGAAAGGCAAAACCTCTGTGAAAGCTCCAATTTCACAGCAAAACTGAAATCCAAGTGCAAAGCCTGGCCCTGGGTGACCTTTGGAACACAGATCTGGCTGCTTTTTATTTATTTTTTCCTCTAACAGGTGTGGTATTTTCCAGCTGAGAACCAAAAGCCACAGCTTTGTTGTAATTCTAAGTTAATGTGGTTTTTTTGACTTCTGTGTTTACTTAGGACACATTTCAGAAAGTTTGGGTTACATTGGGAACCCAAAATCCCATTTTTAAGGCTGGTGTAAAAGTGAGGAACCAGAAAAAATCTCCTGGTTCTGCAAAGCCATTTTTCCAACCAGCTCCAAATATTTTGGAGAAATATTTCTTTTAACATCAAAGTTTATTAATAACTCCCAGATGGCAACTTTCCCACTCAGCCTGCCAGGTCACGATTTCAGATTGCAGAGGCACAACCAAGTAAAGGCAAAAGAAATGAATTCTCATTTATTCAAAGCAGGCTGTGGTGAAGAACTGAGCTTTAGCCAGGAAATATTTGATTTATTGCTTCCTAATCACAACTATTTCACTCAGGGGAAGGTGTTTGGGGTGGGCAATGAATCTGGATTAAATGAGTGAAGATTTATTTCCCCCTTGGTTGGTTTTCCTAAGTGCAGGAACCACACCACTCAATCCAAACTTCCTCTGCCAGTTACCAAAGCAAACAGAAACAAGCCTCATGCTCACAAATTTGCTCAGGGAGACTTTTCCACCTTTATTCCTGACCAAATCTTACCGGGATTTGTTGGATTTCTCCCGTGTTGGTGATGATTTGCTGCATCACTTGCATGGTTTGTCCTGTGCCGCTCTGAGCCTGCTGGCTCTGGCCCTGGGGCTGGGCCTGCACGATCTGCACCTGCTGCCCCTCTCCCACCTGCATGGTCACAGGGGTGGTCTGCACAAAAATAAACAAAAATGAGGATCAGGAGGTGGGAAATCTGTGAGATGGCAGGATTGGGGCAGGCTGAGCCTGTCCTACACCCACTGATGCTGCTGGGTTGGGGCAGGCCTGTCCTACACCCATAAATTATGGGGATTAAAACACCACAGATGGAGCTCAGAGTTTGGTGAGGCACTGTCCTGGAGGATCTCATCCAGGAACAGGACCAGGAATCCCATCTGGCCCAGGAGAGCTGAGGTTGCCCCACAGAAATGTCCAAGGTAAGGCAGGACAAGGACTGGAACAACTTGGGACGGTCCCTGATCATGGACCGGGTGAGATTTCAGTTCCTTCCCTCCTGGAAGGATTAAACCCATAATTTCCACACTATCATTGATGATCCTGAGCAATCCATCCCTGAGGACTCTCCCCTGGAGGATCTGACCCAGGAACAGGATCAGGAATCCCATTTGGCCCAGGAGACCTGAGGTTGTCCCACAGAAATGTCCAAGGTAAGGCAGGACAAGGATTGGAACAACTTGGGACAGCGGAAGGTCCCTCATCATGGACCAGGGTGAGATTTCAGTTCCTTCCCTCCCAACTTATCCCAGGGGTTGAAACCATGATTTCCATGCTGTCACTGATGTTCCTGAGCAATCCATCCCTGAGGATTTCCCTCAGCCCCTCAGGCCTGGCTCACTTGGCCCTGCTCATTGCTGGGCTTAGGGCAGGCCTGTCCTAGACCCAGATTAAACCACCACAGATGGAGCTCAGAGCCTGGTGAGGCGCTGTTCTGGAGGATGTCACCCAGGAACAGGACCAGGAATCCCACTTGACCCTGAAAAGCTGAGGCTGTCCCACAGAAACGTCCAAGGTAAGGCAGGACAAATACTGGAACAACTTGGGATGGTCCCTGATCATGGACCAGGTGAGATTTCAGTTCCTTCCCTCCCAACCCATGGATTAAACCCATGATTTCCACGCTGTCACTGATGTTCCTGAGCAATCCATCCCTGAGGACTTTGTCCTGGAGGATTTGACCCAGGAACAGGACCAGGAACCACATTTGGCTTAGGAGAGTTGAGGTTGTCCCACAGAAATGTCCAAGGTAAGGCAGGACAAGGATTGGAACAACTTGGGATGGTCCCTGATCATGGAACAGGTGAGATTTCAGTTCCTTCCCTCCCAACCCAACCCATCCCATGGGTTAAACCCGTGATTTCCATGATGCCATTGATGTTCCTGAGCAATCCATCCCCGAGGATTCCCCCAGGCCTGGCTCACCTGGCCCTGCTGGGGCTGGGCAATGATGATCTGGCCAGGTTGGATGGTGGTGGTGGCCGTGGTGGTCTGCTGGCCCTGCTGCTGGCCCTGCACCTGCACTGCTGCTGGCTGCTGGGCCAGGGTGAAGTAATACTGCACGGGCTCGGCCGGGGTGACGGCCTGGCGCACCTCCTCCTGCAGGGAAACAGGGAATGGGAACATGGCCACACATCCCCCCAAACACATCCCCTGGCAAAGGAGCAGCTTCAACATCTCCCTCAGAACACTGCAGCCAAGTCAGGGTGAGCTCCATTATTCAGCTGTGTGGAAATCAGGTGCCTGTGCACCTCCTCCTGCAGGGAAACACCAGGAATGGAGATGGGAACATGGCATCCATGGCCAAACATCCCCCCAGACACATTCCCTGGAAAAGGAGCTTCAACATCTCCTCAGAACACTTCAACCCAGTCAGGGTGAGCTCCAGTGTTCAGCTCTGAGGAAATCAGGTGCCTGCCACACCTGCAGGGAAACACGGCATGGCAACATGGCACCCATGGCCAAATATCCTCCCCAAACACATCCCCTGGCAAAGGAGCTTCAACATCTCCCTCAGAACGCTTCAACCAAGTCAGGGTGAGCTCCATTATTCAGCTCTGTGGAAATCAGGTGCCTGGTGCACCTCCTCCTGCAGGGAAAAGGGGCATGGCAACATGGCACCCACCCCATGGCCAAGTATCCCCCCAAACACATCTCCTGGTAAAGGAGCAAGTTCAACATCTCCCTCAGAACACTTCAACCCAGACAAGGTGAGCTGGTAAAAGCTCCATTGTTCAGCTCTGTGGAAATCAGGTGTCTGGTGCACCTCCTCCTGCAGGGAAACACCAGGAATGGGGATAGGAACATGGATCCCACCTGTCCCACAGCTAAACATTCCCCCAAACACATCCCTGGCAAAGGAGCTTTAAAATCTCCCTCAGAACACTCCAACAGAGTCAGGGTGAGCTGGTAAAAGTTTGGTTGTTGAGCTCTGTGGAAATCAGTTGCTTGGTGCACCCTCCCCCTGGGCATGAGAACATGGCACCCACTTGCACTATGCCCAAACATCTCCCCAGACACATCCCCTGGCAAAGAAGCTTCAACACCTCCCTCATTTGGGGTTTTGAACCCTTGTTCCATGAGATAAAAGTGAATAGAAGCCCCCAATAGTAAAGTCCCTCAGAACACTTCAACCCAGACAGGGTGAGCTGGTAAAAGCTCCATTATTGAGCTCTGTGGAAATCAGGACTGTTCCCAATAAAGTGTGGATAATGAGCCTTAAAACCCTCAGCACCTCGCCACTGAGGTGGAGGAGAAAATGAATCAAACTGCCAGAGTTTAAAGCCATGGAACTTCCTCATGGGTGAATTCCATGCAAACACCCCAGGAAAACTCACAGAGCTACCCAACCCCTCTCCTGAGCTCATTCCCCACCTTTCACCGAGCTCTGTCGTCAATAAAATCATGATTTGATGCTCAGTGTTGTGCCTGGAGTTATTCATTTAAACCCAGCTTTTCCAGGCTGACAAACATTCCCTGCTGTGGGAAGAACCAGAGGCTCTGCTTTGCCTCCTTTTCTCTGCTTTCTTTCACCTCAGCAGAGAAAAACCCCTCATGATCCACAATATTCCATGACATTCAGAGATTCTGGGATGTAAATACTCCAGGATGAGAATTGCTGAGCTCCCCAGAGCAGCTGGATGAGGGCAGATGCAGCTCCCAGACGTTCACTCCATGGCAGAAGGCGTAAACAATCCTCTCCCAGCCACCTCGAGTTCACAGCTGAGAGTGTAGGATGTTTACACGTGCTACAACATGGGACATTCCCACTCCAGCAGCCTGCTGGAATCCCTCAATTTCTCATGGATTCCCCTCCAGTTGATCCAGCTGGGCAGGAAAAGGAAAATTCACATTACACTGGGTGAGCAGCGAGCTGGACTGAGGAGTTTGTTGGCTTAGAAGTTGTTTTTTGGAGAGCAGAACAACTCTGGAGGTTTCCCAGAGTAAGAATCCCAAAAATTCAACAGATCCCAGCTGGTTGTAAAAAAAGACCAACTTTGAGCCTGGCTGTGAGGGCAAACTCATCACAAGCACCACCAAACACAACATTTCCTTCTCCTGCAGCTCCCTGCTATTCCCATTCCTCTCAAGGAAGGAATAATAATATCCAATATATTCAATTATATGAGAGTGTAGGATGTTTACACGTGCTACAACATGGGACATTCCCACTCCAGCAGCCTGCTGGAATCCCTGAATTTCTCATGGATTCCCCTCCAGTTGATCCAGCTGGGCAGGAAAAGGAAAATTCACATTAAACTGAGTGAGCAGCGAGCTGGACTGAGGAGTTTGTTGGCTTAGAAGTTGTTTTTTGGAGAGCAGAACAACTCTGGAGGTTTCCCAGAGTAAGAATCCCAAAAATTCAACTGATCCCAGCTGGTTGTAAAAAAAGACCAACTTTGAGCCTGGCTCTGAGGGCAAACATCATCAACCACACACAACATTTCCTACTCCTGCAATTCCCTGTTATTCCCATTCCCCTGAAGGAAGGAATAATAATAATAATATCGAATTTATTCAAATATATTTTCACCAGGGCAGGTGTGCAGTGAAGCAGAGTTGGGGCAGCTCTCAGCCAGCCCTTGGGTTATTTCTGGAAGGTTCCAATCCCCAATTCCAGCTGAATCCTGGAATAATGAAGGCCACTGAGACTCCCCTGAGCATTTATTGCAGGATGCTCAATCCTGTTTGCAGGAATGGCTTTAAATCCAAATTTGCTTCCACTCCCTCCTACCCCAGCATTTGCCATCTTTTATTTCCAAGCTGGAGCTCCTAGAGCAACACAACATCAGGATTTCATTCCCAGCTCCCCCAAAAACCAACACTGCCTTGTCAAAGAGGAGATAAAATACAGATTGTAACACCAGGAAAAAAATTAAAAAATTAAAAATAAATCCAGCCTTTCCACAGGATTTTCTTTGTAAATTCTTAATCTACATTTCTACATTCTCCATTTAACTTTTCCTGCTGGAAAAAGCATTCCTGTGATCACAGATGGGTGAGGAACATCTCCCCAACCTCATTTCTCATTTCCACCCAAAATTCCCAGGATTTCCTGGCTGGGATGGATCAGAAATTATCCCAGATGCTGGAAAACACTCCTCAAGTGCTCCAGGAAAATTCCTTGGATTCCAGAGCTTGGATGCTGTGTAATCACAAGGTCCTGATGGGAATCAAGCAAGGAGAAAACACAGGGAATGCTCTCCCTGCTAAAAATAGAAAAGTGCAGGAATGAGGCACCTCAAGGATAAAAAAAAAAGAATAAAGTGGATTTCCAATGCCAGAATGGAAATTTCAATGGTTCAAACTGTAAAAGAAGTTTTTAATTAACACCAAACTAATGAGTTTGGGAGGAATCATGAGGATTTCTGTAGATATTTCTATTTTATGTTGAGTTCCCAGCATACCTGGCACGTTGATTTTAACCCCAGGAGCAGGAGGATGGATTCTCACATATTTTGGGACATGGAAAAGTGTTTTCCTAATTTTCTAGACCTTCTGGAAATGAAGATGGGAAGTTAAAGCTCAGGGCAGCATCCCAAAGGAAGAGGTTTGGATTTTATTCCCTCCCCTCACTGTCACTCAAGAGCAGCACCAGGGCACTTGAGGCACAAAATCCAATTTTAACCCCAGGAGCAGCAGGTTGGACTTTCCTACATTTTGGCACATGGAAAAGTGTTTTCATTATTTTCTGGACCTTCTAGAAATCAGGATGGGAATTTAAAGCCAGCTCAGGGCAGCATCCCAAAATATGAGGTTTGGATTTTACTACCTCCCTTCATTGTCACTCAGGAGCAGCACCAGGGCACTTCCAGGGACAAAATTCCAGGCACAAAATCCAATTTTAACCCCAGGAGGAGCAGAATGGTGTCTCCCAGATTTTGGGACATGGAAAAGTGTTTTCCTTATTTTTTAGATCTTCTGGAAATCAGAATGGGAAGTTAAAGCTCAGGGCAGCATCCCAAAGGAAGAGGTTTGGATTTTATTCCCTCCCTTCATTGTCACTCAGGAGCAGCACCAGGACACAAAATCCAGCAGCAGCCTCCAAAATCCAGCTCCAAATGGGAATGCTGCTCTGAACACTCAGAGCAGACAGAATTTTCCATGCTAGCCAGGATTTGGAGTGGAAAAAGGGAAAAAAATTCAATTTTAGAGACAAACTTCCAAGCCAAGCTGTTCCACAAGGTCCCAACTCCCTCAGTTTTTTGAGACAACTTAAATTTTTCCACACTGCAAACCTTGAGAAGCAGCAGAAAGGAGTTGTTTAAACAATAATTTTTTTTTTAATTGCAGGAGCAGAATTATCCAAACCTTGAGGGGATCCCAGAGGTTTTATCCAGCAGGGAAATGTGCAGGAAGGGGGTGAGGAATCCCTGCAGCCCAGCTGAGAGCAGCAGCCTGCTGCTGTAAACATCCGACTGAAAGCTCCTTCCAGAACCTTCCAGCTTCCAGTCAAGGATGTTTACAGAGGCACTGACTGCCCCAAAGGATGCAGGAAAGGGATTTTCAACCCAAAATGTACAAAAATCCATTTTTTTCCCAGTAAAATTCTTCCCACTGGCTCCATTTGGGATCAGAACTGTGCAGGAGTGGGTTCGGTTTGTTGGTCAGACTGGTGTGGTCTCCACTAAATCTTTATTTCCACAAAAACCCAGTGGGTTTTAGTTTTATTTATCAATTTTTACTTTTATTGAAGAATTTTCTTTTTATTGAAGAACTTAAGAACCTGAAATTTAAGAATTTAAGAACCTGAAATTTAAAAATTTAAGAACTTGAAACGAAAGAATTTAAAAATTTGAAATTAAAGAACTTAAGAACCTTCTTGAAATTAAAGAATTTAAACCCTTGAAATTAAAGAATTTAAAAGCATGAATTAAAGAATTTAAAAGCATGAAATTAAAGAATTTAAAAACATGACATTAAAGAATTCAAAACCTTGAAATGAAAGAATTTAAAAACATGACATTAAAGAATTTAAGAACCTTCTTTAATTTAAAGAATTTTAAAACATGACATTAAAGAATTTAAGAACCTGAAATTAAAGTATTTAAAACCATGATATTAAAGAATTTAAAACCATGAAATTAAAGAATTTAAAAACGTGAAATTTAAGAATTTAAGAACCTGAAATTTAAGAATTTAAAAACTTGAAAGAATTTAAAAACTTGAAATTAAAGAATTTAAGAACCTGAAATTAAAGTATTTAAAACCATGATATTAAAGAATTTAAGAACTTGAAATTGAAGAATTTAAAATCATGAAATAAAGAATTTAAAACCATGAAATTAAAGAATTTAAAGACATTAAATTAAACAATTTAAGAACCTGAAACGCACAGGAAATAAAAAAGAGAAGAACAAACCTCATGTTTAAATCTGTGTTGTTTGATCACCTCTGTTTCCATCAGAAGCTGAAACCATGTTGAGAAAAGGATAAAAATTGCAGAATTTTTGTTTCTCACCTGCCTTTTTGGAGGCTTCAGCTCATCCCTGGGGACAATATCGATCAGGAAATCAAATTGATCAAATTTGGTGATTGCCATGGCAATGTCATTCCTCTGCAACAACAAAAGGAAAAACTTCCCTCAGCTCCAGCAGGAATTCAGGGTTTGGCACTGGATAAATGAAATTAGAGGTGTTTAAAGCTGAGGGGAAAAATGGGGGAATGTCTCCTGCAGGTCCCAGCTGGTGGAAATTCAGTTTTGTGCTGAGCAAAGCCACTAAAATGTGCAATAAAAAAGGTTTTTAGCAAGTTTAGCCCAGTTTAATGGATCCCAGTCATGGGTGCCTGCCTCTAAATCAGCAATTCCTGCCCAGGGACAGAAGAGCTGATGTGGGCCTGAAAATCCCAATTTTTCCCTGACCTGAGGGCTTGAATTAATGATTGTTGCATTTTCCAGTAGTTCTGCTTAATATGGAAGACTAAAAGTGTAAAACCTCCTCTTTTTCCTCCATAAAATGACCTTAATAATTATATTTTACTCTTTATTTAAGAGTTATTTTACTCTTCAACCATTTAAAAATTGAGTATTGTTGAGGAAATGGATTCTTACAACACCCAATGGATATTATTGAGGAAATGGATTCTCTACAAGATCCAATAATTTGTATTTTGTTTTGTTTTTATTTTCACCTCCACATTTCCATCACCACAAAGCAAACCTCTACAAATTTAGCTCACAACTACCAACAAAAATCAACCAGAAATTCAACAGCTGTAGCTGTTCCAGCAGGTCATACTCAGCTGAAAGACGGAGATTTGTGTTCGGGCGAGTTTATTTTAATTAAATTAACAAAAAAAGCCTTTCAGCTGGGCAGTTCTGTGTACAAAACATGGAAACAAGGAGTGGGGAAGGGATTTAGGAGCTCCTTTACCTGCAGGGTCCTGCGTTTGTTGTCCTCTGTGTGGATCCAAGCTCGCAGGGTGAGCTCGGTGATGAAAATCTGAGCAGCTTTTGCAAACAGCACAGGGGCTTCTGCACTGATCATCTGCCAAAAAATCACATTATTGTCAATTTTACCACTCAATTCTAATGGTGCAAAAAAGAATTTCACTTCCTGAGGGGAAATTGGGTGGTTAAAAGGGAATTTGGGGGAATTTTTACCTCAGGATTTCCTCAGGTGTGACTGAGTTAAGATCATGGAAGAAGAGTTTTGGGTATCTAAAATATTGTCTAAAAGAATTGTTTGTATTTTTTTCACCAAATTTCCTTTTCTTAAAAAATATCTGGCTCCAGTTTATTCTCTGGGTATCTAAAATATTCTCTAAAGAGAATTGTTTGTATTTTTTTAACCAAATTTCCTTTTCTTAAAAAATATGTGGCTCCAGTTTAACTCAAATGAAGGGGGAACTTTCTGCTCAGGATTTCCTCAGGGTGACTGAGTTAAGATTATGGAGGAAGAGTTTTCAGTATCTAAAATATTCTCTAAAGAGATTTGTTTGTATTTTTCTCACCAAATTTCCTTTTTAAAATATATCTGGCTCCAACTTAATTCAAATGAAAGGAGAGTTTTTACCTCAGGATTTCCTCAGGTGTGACTGAGTTAAGAAGAGTTGGGTATCTAAAATTTTTTCTGGGTATCTAAAATATTCTCTAAAGAGAATTGTTTGAATTTTTTCCACCAAATTTACTCTTCCTTAAAAAATATCTGGTTCCAATTTAACTTAAATGAAGGGGGGAATTTTCACCTCAGGATTTCCTCTGAGTTAGGATCATGGAAGAAGAGTTTTGGGTATCTAAAATATTCTCTAAAGAGAATTGTTTGTCTTTTTTCCACCAAATTTCCTTTCCTTAAAAAATATCTGGCTCCAGTTTAACCCAAATGAAGCAGTTTGGTTATCAGCTGCCTTGGTATTAATGATTATTAATTAATCTTTAAATAGGAATATTCCAGACAGGCCAGAGACTTTCTCTGCTCTCCATTCTGCCTTAAAAATCTTATTTTTCCTTTTATCACCACAAATTTGGCATTTTTTTGGTTCAGACATTGAGTTGGGCCCTCAGAACTCTGGGATCCTTTTTCAGGGAGTTTGAATAGAGAATTTTCAGGATCTCATTTAAATTAAGGGGTGTCCTGACAGAAGGATGGTGTCACACTGAGGGAAAATAAAAAAGAAAACCAGACAAAAAATTCTTTTTTCCCTCAGGAATTAAGTGACAGTTTTCCAAATAAAAAAACAGGGATGAGTGGAGCACCACAAAATCAAAAACTTCAGGTAATTCCTTTTTCTTTCTTTCTTTCTGTGTCAGGGAGTTTTCATCAATTTGTGTGTCCTTGTCATCAAAATCCCAAATACTGGGATCGAACCCAGGTTATCCACCTGAATTGCTGCTTAATTTTCCATTAAAAAATAAAATAAATGCCACAAATTTAAGTTATGTCAATCCACTGGGATCAAACCCATGTTATCCACCTGAATTATTCTTCTTTTTCCATAAAAATGGAATTATGTGGCACAAAAATCATTCTAAATCTTTGTGAGAGTGGAGAAAAACAAAGAGGGAACTTGAGAGGAGACAGTTAAGCACTAGGGAAATCAGGAAATAGCCAGAATTATTTTTGTATTTATTATACCCTTAAAGGGGTATTTATCACAAGAAAACAAAACTGCAAAATCAAAATCAAAATCTCAAATATTTCTGCTTTCCCAGCCCAGTTTAATACACAAGGCCAAGGGAATTTTGCTAAAAAATGGTTTAAAAATAATAATAATGAGAAGAATAATGAAACTCAAGGAACAATGGGTAAAATATCCAGGAAAAGGATCATAAATCCTTTTTTAGGATCATAAATTCCACATAAAAATCCTCACTATACCTTCACATCTTCATCCAGCTTCATGATCTTCTTAATCCGAGCCAAGGGCAGCTCCTGAACCCTGAAATCTTTCTGCAGAGAGATTGGAGAGACTTTTTACTGATATTTAACTAAAAATAAAGGTAAAAAAATGTTAAAACAATTAATGTTTTCTAGAATTGATGATTCTAGTGTTGGGATAATTTCCTGTTATCCCTTTTCCTTCCCTGCCCTCAGTCCCCAAAAATCAGGGACCAACACAGGAGCAATTTTAATAATAAATAGAATAAATTTCAGGATTTGATTCCACAGCATTGGGATGATTTCCTGTTATCTCTTTTCCTTCCTGGCCCTCAGTTCACAAAAATCAGGGACCAACAGATTTTTCACCCCCACATCCACAGGAGCAATTTTAATAATAAACAGAATAAATTTCAGGATTTGATGATCCCACAGTGCTGGAATCTTTTCCTGTTATCCCTTTTCCTTCCCTGCCCTCAATCCTCAAAAATCAGGGACCAACACAGGAGCAATTTTAATAATAAACAGAATAAATTTCAGTAAATTTCAATAAATTGATGATCCCACAGTGCTGGAATCTTTTCCTGCTATCCCTTTTCCTTCCCTCAGTTCCCAAAAATCATGGGAACATCCACAGGAGCAATTTCAATAATAAACAGAATAAATTTCAGGATTTGATTATTCCAGTGCTGGAATCTTTTCCTGTTATCTCTTTTCCTTCCCTGCCCTCAGTCCCCAAAAATCAGGGACCAACACAGGAGCAATTTTAATAATAAACAGAATAAATTTCAGTGAATTTCAATAAATTGATGATCCCACAGTGCTGGGATCTTTTCCTATTTTCCTTCCTGCCCTCAGCTCCATTCCCAGTGACTCCAGAGCAATAAATGGATCCCAGTGCCAGCTGAAAATGAAGCTGCCCATCCTTGATAAGCTGTATAATGATAATAATAAAATCCTTTCATGTGGAGATGAAACTCCAGCTCCCAAGAATTCTCTGGGCTGAAAGAGGAGAGTAATTAATTCTGGTTATGAATACAAATTTCTACATCTGTTTCTTTAATCAACTATCTTGAAAAACAGGAAAAAAAATAAAATTCAGCTTATCCTGGGCCTGGTGCATTTGGGGTTTTTTAACTTTGAAGAGCCTGGATTGGATTTGGAGTTCTTTTGTTTTCAGCTGCATTAAAAGCACCTGCAAAGTGATTTTTGGATCATAGGAATGCATCAATCTCCCTTCAAAAGTCATTTTTTATGTGCTCTTGCTCACACACTTCTTGTGGGGATGGAAAGAAAAAGGATTTCCTTAGTCCAGTTGTTAATCTCAGCCTAAATGGGATTTTTTAATTAAATACCTTTAATTTAATAACACACCTGATAACACATTTGGAATTTGAGTGATTTCAACACTTCAGGGTTGGATGAGGCTTGGAGCTTAATTTTTCTCCAAATCTAAATATTTTAATTGGGAGAGTGGAATTCCCAAGGAAGACTTGGAATGGGTTCCATTTTAATTCCATACTTCCCAAGGAATTTAATTTCACACTTCCTAAGGAAGACTTGGAATGGTTCTGTTTTAATTCCCAATTCCCAAGGAACAGGGATAATCCTGAAGATCTTTTCCAAGCTAAACCATTCCATGATTTTATGACTCTGCTACAATTCCATCTCCATTTTTTTGGAGATTCCTGGATTATTCCTCACTTCCTAAACCCCCTTATCCCATAGAAACTCCCAATTTCCCAGATCCCAGAGCAGGAACAGGTTCAGGCTGAACTTTGACAGGAATTTTCCCCATTTTTTCTGGGAATATCCCAACCCCTGGGGATGCTCCCGGTTCTATTTTAATTCCCAAGGAACAGGGAAAATCCAGATGATCTTTTCCAAGCTGAACCATTCCATGATTTTATGACTCTGCTACAATTCCATCTCCATTCTTTTGGGGTTTTTTGGTGATTCCTGACTGAGGGATTATTCCTCACTTCCTAAACCCCCTTATCCCACAGAAACACCAAATTTCCAAATTTCCCAGATCCCAGAGCAGGAACAGGTTCAAGCTGAACTTTGAGAGGAATTTTTCTTTGTTTTTCTGGGAATATCCCAACCCTGGGGATCCTCATGGTTCTATTTTAATTCCCAAGGAACAGGGAAAATCCTGATGATCTTTTCCAAACTAAACCATTCCATGATTTATGACTCTGCTACAATTCCATTTCTATCCCCCCTGCCTGATTATTCCTCACTTCCTAAACCCCCTTATCCCATAAAACCCCCAATTTCCCAGATCCCAGAGCAGGAAACTGGGAATTTTCCCTGTTTTTCCTGGGAATATCCCAACCCTGGGGATCCTCATGGTTCTATTTTAATTCCCAATTCCTGTCCTGATGATATTTTCCAAGCTGAACCATTCTACAATTTTATGACTCTGATACAATTCCATTTCTATCTCCCCTGACTGAGGGATTATTCCTCACTTCCTAACCCCCCTTATCCCATAAAACTCCCAATTTCCCAGATTCCAGAGCAGGAAGATGGGATTTTTCCCAGTTTTTCTGGGAACATCCCAACCCTGGGGATCCTCATGGTTCTATTTAAATTCCCAATTCCTGTGCCCAAGGGACAGGGGGAAAATCCTGAAGATCTTTTCCAGGCTAAACCATTCCATGATTTTATGACTCTGCTACAATTCCATCTCCATTTTTTTGGGGGTTTTTTTGAGATTCTTGGCTGGGGGATTATTCCTCACTTTCTAAATCCATAGAAACTCACAATTTCCCAAATCCCAGAGCAGGAAACTGGGAATTTTCCCTGTTTTTTCTGGTAATATCCCAACCCTGGGGATGTTCCTGGTTCTATTTTAATTCCCAAGGAACAGGGAAAATCCTGATGATCTTTTCCAAGCTAAACCATTCCATGATTTATGACTCAGCTACAATTCCATTTCTATCCCCTCTGCCTGATTATTCCTCACTTCCTAACCCCCTTATCCCATAAAAACTCCCAATTTCCCAGATCCCAGAGCAGGAAGCTGAGATTTTTCCCTGTTTTTTGGGAATATCCCAGCCCTGGGCGCTCACCACGGTGAGGTTGCGGATCTCCTCCATCACCCGTGGCCAGAAGCTCTGCAGGCTCTGCTGGGCATCGCTGTTCCCTGTGCCAAAGCCACCATCCGTGGACATCCTGGCACCTGGAGAGGAAAAAAGAGGAAAAAACCCATAAAAAACAGGAAAGAAACAGGAGGAGAACACCCAGGAGTGGTTTCAAACTGATGGGTTTAGGTTAAAGATTGGGAAGAAATTCCTTCCTGTAAAGGGTTGGGATGGATTTCCCACAGAAGTTGTGGCTGCCTCATGCTTGGAAGTGTCCAAGGCCAGGTTGGAGCCATGGAGCCATGCATTCCTTCATCCATCCAACTATTCATCCATCCATGGGTCTGTCCATCCATCCATGGGTCTGTCCATCCATCCATGGACTCATCCATTCCTTCATCCATCCATCTTTTCATCCATGGATCCCTGCATGGATTGATCTATGGATCCATCCATCCTTCCTTCTATTTCTTCATCCATCCATGGATCTGTCCATGGATCCCTCTATGTATTTATCCATCCCTTTGTCCATCCATCCATTAATCTGTCCATCTCTCCATGGATTTATCCATCCATCCATCCATCCATGGATGGATCTCTCCAAGGATTCATCCATTCCTTTGTCCATCCATCCATGGGTTTGTCCATCCCTTCATGGATTTGTCCATTCCTTTGTCATTCCATCCATGGATTAATCCATCCCTTTGTCCATCCATGAATCCATCCATCTCTCCATGGATACATCCATGGATCCCTCCAAGGATCCATCCATCCCTTTGTCCATCCATCCGTCCATGGATCCCTCCACGGATTTGTCCATTCCTTTGTCCATCCATGGATCTGTCCATCCGTCCATCCATCCGTCCATCCATCCATCCGTCCATCCATCCATCCATCCATCCATCCATCCCTCCACGGATTTATCCATTCCTTCATCCCTTCATCCATCCATGGATCTCTATGGATTCATCCATTCCTTTGTTCCTCCATCCATAGATCCATCCATCTCTCCATGGTTTCATCCATTCCTTCATCCATCCATGGATCTCTCCAAGGATCCATCCATCCCTTTGTCCATCCATCCATCCATTCATGGGTCTGTCCATCTCTCCATGGATTCATCCATTCCTTCATCCATCCATGGATCCCTGCATGGATTGATCTATGGATCCATCCATCTTTCCTTCCATCCCTTCATCCCTCCATGGATCCACCCATTCCTTTGTCTATCCATGGATCTCTCCATCTCTCCATCCATCCATCCATGAATCCATCCATCTTTCCTTCCATCTCTTCATCCATCCATGGATCCCTCCATGGATCCATCTATTCCTTTGTCCATCCATCCATCCATCCATCCATCCATCCATCCATCCATCCATCCATCCATCCATCCATCCATCCATCCAT